>LJPH01001282.1:0-84199 GCA_001430925.1 Byssoonygena ceratinophila
AGTGAGATTTGAATGTGTAAGCATTAGGAATCTATCGCAATTCAAATATGTACTCACCTAGGAATTGATTCAACGAGCACGTAGGATTCCTAGGAGCCTAGGAATCGATTCAACAAGCATGTAGGGTTCCTAGTAGCCTAGGAATCGATTCAACAAGCACCTAGGATTCCTAGTAGCCTAGGAATCGATTCAACGAGCACGTAGGGTTCCTAGTAGCCTAGGAATCGATTCAACAAGCACCTAGGATTCCTAGTAGCCTAGGAATCGATTCAACGAGCACGTAGGGTTCCTAGTAGCCTAGGAATCGATTCAACAAGCACCTAGGATTCCTAGTAGCCTAGGAATCGATTCAACGAGCACGTAGGGTTCCTAGTAGCCTAGGAATCGATTCAACAAGCACCTAGGATTCCTAGTAGCCTAGGAATCGATTCAACGAGCACGTAGGGTTCCTAGTAGCCTAGGAATCGATTCAACAAGCACCTAGGATTCCTAGTAGCCTAGGAATCGATTCAACGAGCACGTAGGGTTCCTAGTAGCCTAGGAATCGATTCAACAAGCACCTAGGATTCCTAGTAGCCTAGGAATCGATTCAACGAGCACGTAGGGTTCCTAGTAGCCTAGGAATCGATTCAACAAGCACCTAGGATTCCTAGTAGCCTAGGAATCGATTCAACAAGCATGTAGGGTTCCTAGGAAGCCTAGGAATTGATTTATAAATCAAATTTGGGTAGAAATGGCTGAGATTTCTCAAATTTGAAAACGACTAAGTCCGCGCGAAACGGGGACTCACCAAAATTCTGCACAAACGGCTCAGACCTTCCTCAGATGAGGAAGTCAATTTCCTAATTGGGATTTAGGTTATAAGCTACTCTATTTACAGTTAGTATATTTCTTGGCAGAACGCGTGCTTGAATTCCGAATCAACGAGGAAGGTCTGAGTTAACTGAGGCAATGTTTATACAAGACCCCCCGAAACGGGTAATTAGAAGACAAGAGGAATACAAGCAGTAATCTCAATATACGGTAGAATTCAACATCATTACCCCGCAACTTTCAGTTCATCGTGCAATTGTCGATCCGAATTGAAGATGAAGAGTTCCACTTGATATTTTTGCCGAATATACTCCGTATAGCTGGAGCAAAAATTATATCTACATCTCTCAATAATCTTTTGAACCAATCGGTTCAAATTGATTGTTCGCGTGGCTGCCTACCCAAAGATTCATTTAAAAGCAAGCGTATAAGTCCTCGGGAGAGACGGCGTTTTGTTACCTTCGCAGGACAACCCACCATGTTTTTCAGCTCGCTAACATAGGAACACCTCTGCCTCTTGCTTACCGGTGGTCATGTATGAAACAGAAACCACTGCATTACTTTCTGGCTCCTCTTGCTCTTATGCACAACCTTCTCCAAGGTCCACTGGCGCAATTGACAAGATGGGGACCAGTGTCCACGAAGTTCCGAACCGCAAGGTTGCTACCAGTATTGGCCAGGAGGTACGAGTTGCTACAGACATTGAGACGAACATGGATTTCTGCACTGCCATTAAACTATACCCAAAAGCAGCTGCCTGGTCTTTGTTTTTCTCCTTGGGGGTAATAATGACAGGCTTCGATCCCCAAATTATGGGAAACTTGTATGCTGTACCGAGATTCCAAAACGACTTTGGATATCTGTTTGAAGGAAAGATGATAATCTCTGCAGCTTGGCAATCAGGTCTGAGGTATGTGCTTAGTGGAACTAGCCCCGTCCCCCGTCCGGTCACAGTCGCTGATATCTGGGTAGCATGGGGAGTCCGATCGGTCAGGTTGTGGGTGCTCTAGCGGCGAGTTATCCCATGGAGTGGTTTGGGCGAAAGTGGACGTTCTTGGTCGGTCAGAGGGATTTCTTACATATCTTTTCTGTGGCTCGCGCTGATATCAATCGGAACTCATTTAGACTTGTGTGATATTCACCACAGGATGCATCTTTATCCAATTCTTTGCGCGTTCCCTTCCTGTGCTGCTGGTGGGCGAGCTTCTAGGCGGGCTAGTTCTTGGCTGTTATGCAGTCATCGCGCCAGCATATGCTTCTGAAGTTTGCCCCGTTGCTCTACGAGGTGTCCTTACTGCATACATAAATCTGTGTTTTGTTATCGGCCAATTCATCGCAAATGGCATCGCTGCTGCTACTCATAACCTGGATTCACATTGGGCCTATAGTATTCCCTTCTCCGTGCAGTGGGTTTGGCCCGCCGTTATTTTGTCAGGGATATTTTTTGCTCCCGAAAGTCCCTGGTGGTTAGTGAGAAAAGGGAGATTTGAAGACGCTGAAAACTCACTTCGACGCCTAGCGTCTCCGAAGGTGAATGTGAAAGGGGTCCTGGTAAGGCGAGGTTATTCCCATCCTATGCTGGGATTGAATTAATGGCTTCTGTTAGGCAATGATCATTGAAACCGATCAGCTTGAGCAGGAGATGGAAGCTGGTACCACCTACAGGGACTGCTTTAAAAAGATCAACCTCCGGCGGACTGAAATCGCTATC
Organism: Byssoonygena ceratinophila; assembly: GCA_001430925.1. Classification (NCBI taxonomy): domain Eukaryota; kingdom Fungi; phylum Ascomycota; class Eurotiomycetes; order Onygenales; family Onygenaceae; genus Byssoonygena; species Byssoonygena ceratinophila. The sequence goes on from LJPH01001282.1 coordinate 2,525, forward strand.
GGGGTTTATACTATTCAGGTACTTAGCGGAATTTACCTAATCGGCTACTCGACATATTTTTTCACTTGTAAGTCTCCTGAAAATGGCTGCGTACAGCACATACTTCATTCGCTAATATGCAACAGTGGCTGGTCTTTCGACTGATAACGCGTTCAATATGGGCGTGAGGTGCCTCCTTCACCGAAACGCTTGTAGCTATGCTAATAATGGCTGTAGATCGGATTCCTTGGTGTCGGGTTCGTAGGAACGTGCCTGTCATGGGTGCTTCTTTCATACTTTGGCCGAAGAACAATATACGGCAACGGACTAGCTGTGATGGCTCTTCTTTTGTTTGTCATTGGCATCCTTGACTGCGTCCCAAACTACCTTGAGCGTCCCGGCGTAATCTGGACTCAGTCGTCGTTGATGCTTGCCTGGAATTTCACATACGACCTTTCGGTCGGACCCATCTGTTTTGTGATTCTATGCGAATGTTCGGCGACAAAACTTCGCTCCAAAACAATTGCTCTTGCGACGGCTATTCAAGCGGTCTTTGGAATTGTCATGACGGTGGCCATTCCATATATGATTAATCCGGACGCCGGAAATATGCGAGGGAAATTAGGGTTCTTCTATGGGGTAAGCTTCCAATTTTCCAGTTTACACTCCGTATTCATTTTTGTGGCCTGGTTCGTGTGGTTCTAATTCAAATCATCTTCCAGGGTTTGTCTGTCATCTGCCTTCTGTGGATGTGGTTCAGGGTACCAGAAACGAAAGGAAGAACGTACGAAGAGCTTGATATCATGTTTGAGCGCAATGTCCCGGTTCGCCAGTTCAAGAACTATAAAGTGACATAGTTCATTGGTATTCATCTGTGGCCGCTAAATTGAGCGGCTGATTTGACTCTATTATCCCTTCCAGACCAGGTTCGTTCAAGTTCTGGTAGTGATAGCTACCAACTTTGTTTCATCCATACCTTTGTGTGAAATGAAACTCTCTTGAAGCATGTGCCTAAATCGGCATCCTCCTCATCTCGTCCAAATTTCAATACCTCCTCTTAGGGTTGGAGGACGGAGATATGTTTGAAGTCGAGTTTGACAAATCCTTAATCCCAATCGAACCGTACTTTCCTTACTTGTCTCTTGATGCTTGGTTTTAGACAAACTCCATTTACATGTGACGTTGTCGGCTTCTTCCCCACATGATTTAAGATTGTTCCACGCCGAGTCTCGAAAGTCGACTCCCGCTGAAGCCGATAACCGCGAGATACCCGAGATTTACAAGCTCAAGAATGAAATTGAATCAAATCAACGAATAATTTAAAACTAAGTTAATATGCTGATATATTAATACCTAGAACAGAAAAAAAGAAGAAAGGCCGATAATAATAATCACAAAGGAAAAGGACTCCGCACAATGTGAGGGGAATAGGGGGTATCTGAACTCGGAAACCGTATATAGCAAATCAACCGCGCGTGAGCATCTGGGGAAACATAACAATAAAACAGTAAATCGTTAACAAAACGTCAAGCTTATACTAGTTCACCGACTTGACTTTGACATCAGTAGCTTGCTGGCCGTTTGGCATTTGAACCAACCAATTTGGCGGGGCGAGGCCGGTCTGCTCGTGAATGGTAGAAAACAATGGAGGCAAGCTCTGCATAAGGTTTCGGATTGGAGCCGTGGAGTCTTGCGAAGCGTCGCCCGGACCTAAATCATGGTATGCAGTTAGAACTCATGCACGTCATTTATCATTTTATACAAGGCCGCAAAACCGTGACTTACCAGTATTCCAGACGGTGATCTTGGGTTCCATGCCATGCACAGCCTTTGCGTTGGCGTTTGCGAGCTTCTCGTAAGTGTTGTTTTGAATCATCATGTACTGCAAGAGACCTTGGGGTCCTCCGAAGGCGTCAGCCATCACACTATAGGCTTTGGCCATCTCCACCATGCCCTCGGCTTCTCTTTTCTTCGCGATGAAAGCTGCTTCAGCCGCCCTTGTTTCGCGATAGTCTGTAGACGCATTAGCAACTGGGCCGCAAAAATAACATGAGGACTTCCATCACAACTCACATCGTGCGTCAGCTTCGAGCTTATATTTGTACATCTGTGCATCCGCTTCCTTGGTTTGTGTATAGAAGTTTGCGTCCGCGTCTTGCTCAGCGGATTCTTTGGCGACCTTGCTCTTGGTGACCTCCGTAGCTCTCAGCCTTTCGAGCTCGGTCTCCGCACGCTTCGTCTCTACTTGTTTCTGCAGCTCAGAGTCTCTCATCTCAGACTGGCGTTGGGCAACAATCTTCTTGAGCCGGATGTCCATATCGAGTTCGGTCTGGCGGTTGGTGAGTTGTGCATCTGCCTGGGCCTTTTCACTGCGACGCTTAGTCTCAAGAACCGCCGTCTCTGCATCAATTTTGGAGATTTCTTGTTTGGTCTTGCCCCTCTTCTCAGCTTCTCCGATCTCACCCCTCATCCGGGCCTCTGCAACATCGATCTTGGCTTGATTAAGTGCACCTTCATGTGCTTTCCTGCTGAGATATTGGAAGTATTCACTTCCGGGAGCATCCTGGAGTTCTTTGACGTTTGCATTATAGCTACACGAGCTTGCTTAGCAGGTATAGCATATAAAAATGAAGGATCAAGGAGGACTTGACTTACATTCGAAGACCAAACTGGTCCAGCTCGTTTTGGACATTGTCAATAACATGCTGCTTGAAGATTTGTCTCTCTTTAAAGATCTCCTCCATGGTCATGCTGGATACAATGACACGCGTCTCGCCTTCAATGATACCCTTGACGATGTCTTGCACATGGTTGCCTCTTGTTCGCGTCGTGACGACTTTGCCGGGCGTTGCGTCGGCCTCTCCCGAGAGAAGAAGGGCATATTTCTTGAGTGCTTCGATGTTGTTATCCGGTCCGATAGTAAAGACTGCCGGCAGAGAAAATTGGAGTTTTTCGATCGTCATGGCTTGCAGGTTCAGGGAGAAGTCGAAGGGAGAGATCGAGATTCTCCTGCACTGTAGAATCAATTAGTTTGCGCATTCAGAGTGACCCCAAAATGAGATACTACCATACCTTCTGCCATGGCAGCACGAAAGCTGTCTTCTTGATGAGCACATCTTTCACTCCACCACCGGTGATCACCAGGTATTCATGGGGTTCTGAAACGTCGTAGCTGTTGCTGTGTCAGTAAAGCACGCTCGCAGTGAGGGATTACGGGAAGAAAAAGCTGACAGCATGTTTGCGATGACTTTGAGTCAAATTTTGGTTGATTGTTTCGATCACGTCTACAATGGAAGCGTGAGATGCAGGAGGTACCGCAGTATCGAATGTGCCAACGAAATGAGGGGGTGCAGACGCTGTTTTATACCTGAGAGGCTGAGGCACAGCGTATCGAGATCTTGAGGTTAGCGAGCGATTTCTTGCACTGGCAAGGCATAAACGGTCAAGGTTTCAAAACATCGACCGCAAGGCGTTGAGACACGGAACTCCAGAATGATGAACTTGTCATGGGACAGCGATCTGATCCACTGTTAGCTATGTTCGCATGTAACTATCTCCGAGCTAAGTCGGGAAATAGCTGCTAAGGGTTTGACCCCAGTTGCTTTGCGCTGGGCGGAGGCGACAAGGATGGCAGTTTCCCTCAATTCACGGGTATGATTTGCCGTGGTAACTACTCCGTACAGTGTCCTACGATGAGCGCTGTGTTTACGGCCCAATTATGCGCGTCCACGGGGCATTCTGCTGCCAGTTGATTCGGCGTGAAAGCGAAATTGAGGCTCAATCGTAGACGAGCCTCTCGTGTACGGTGGAGGGCTCCGCCGTCTGACAGCCCCGGAGGTGGATGCCAGATAGAGTTGCTTGGGAGAGTCCTTTAACTACATGTGGCACTCGAAGCTCTACGGAATATGTACATACAGTACGTATGTACATACATACTGTGCACAATTGAACGAAGTATTTCCGATCAAATACGATCTCTCAGTTTGAGAGCAAGACAGGCATTATACCCGCCATGACTTACCCTACAAGTCATCATTTACGCGGGCGAATTCGGTGATCTTTGAAACTCTCGCTTTCTCCAGGACTGCCGGGAACCCCGGGGGGGCTTAGCGGAGACTCGCGAGGGAGCGGGCGTCTAAACTCTACCTAGGGAGATGGTTGGTTGAGCCTCATTGGTCGTCCGGAAGCGGGCTAGCGTGCAACTGCAACACTGCCTCCGCGGGCGATGACTTGACTCACCGGGAGAAACGGGTGACCAGGGCCCGTCAACCTCACTCACTCAGTGACCTGTAGGCTCTTTGGCGCCGAGCTCCGTGACCTCACAAGACCCTGGATGCTTGGCCCCCGCTACCACTGTACATAACCGTGATGCCGTTCTATCCTTCTTCTCTCTCGCTTCTCACGGCCTAGGTAACCTTGCGAGTATTTAGGTCTATTGGGAAAACAAGGCGAAACTTGAGGCATTTTTGAAAGCGCCAACTAACACCTTCTGGCTGCTCGAGTTTAGACCGAATCCTCTTCTCCGAACAGGCAGATTCAGAGAGTCGTTCCAGCTCTCGTTTCGTTTTCTACCTGCATACCTACTTTATGATACCTTCAGCCATGGACCATTCACCAGACGATCCAGTTCCGTCATACGAAGAGTCGGTGTCCTCACGACCCTTTAGTGGGAATGATGGCAAATTCAGACCGGAAACGCTGCCATCACTGCCTCTTGCAAACCATCTTGCCGATACCCGCACCCATCGCATCGATGCCATCCTGAGCACGTACGTTGATCCACTGCTTCTATCGCAAGGCGCTGCCGGGCTCTACAAAACAACATTCATCCTCGTACCGTCAACGGTGTCGAGTCTCCAAGATGCCGTTAGTAACGCATACACCCCGACACCAGAGCCTCAGGTCGTTGGCTTCCCCGTCAATGAAGTCGTCAAGCTCCTTCGACTCAAAGGCGAAGAGTGCGCCATGGAGTTCTGGCGTCAACCCGCGGTCATTGCAGAGCTAGAATCTTCAATGAAGGCTAGACTTGTGTCCACTGGACATAGAATGTACGAGCCGGCCGATCGACCCAAAACCCCAGAGCCTGTCCCTACGGTTCAAGAAAAGCGGAAACTGGGATTCTGGGGCAAGTTGAAGGGGAAGGTCGTACATGACGATGAGATAGAGGACCGCAAGCTTGGATGGCGGGCCGAGGAGCCGCAGACTGAAGGGTCTCCAGGCAAAATTCCTACGGGCCTGGTGAAGGTTACCGTGCAATGGAAAGAGGTTGCCTTACGGATTGCCAATGATATGGGCCTCTATGAAAGTCGGCGGGGTCCTGCTCTCTGTATCACTGTTGAAGTAGGGACGTAATTCTAGCTGATTGACTTCAACTGGGTATGCTTTAAATCCGATGGCGCAACATTGTAGCCTATCCATGGAACCGTGAATTTGGCTTCCCGGTGCTTTCCAGCGCTCGCCCCATCATGCCAGCGCCCCGAAACTGAGATGGTCACGTGAAGCCGTCCACTTTCTGATGTTGGAGAATGTTGGCGGGGTGGTCAAGTGGAAGGGCGGAATTACAACACAGGGAATCCATATTACAGCTTAACCTTTGTTTATCTTCAAGGTAAGTTCATATTAGAGGACTCTCATTCACTGTTCAATTAGTTACCAGGCTACACCAAGTTTAGCAGTGGTAGAGGAAGATGCATTCTCTGTTTGATGCTCTGATTTCAAATCTACTTTCTATTTGTTTCTATTTCAGTCTTCATGGCTACTTTACTCATGGAAAGTGGTAGTGAGAGACAATGACACTACATTGTGCTTTCCCTCTCTCATTGAAGGGCATGTCCCCTGAGCAATGGCTGTTTTCTATCTTTTCAACACTCCCACAATATCTGAACAACTCAATTTCCCACACAGTGGCGATTATTCTCAGTTCATTAGTAACCTTTCTGATCAGGTACAAACTGAAACCCCATTTCCAAAAATTCATTAAAGAAAAGAAAGAAAAGAAAAGATGCCCGCAAGCCGTGACCGCCCGCAGACGTCCAGCCTCCCACCTATCAACAAAGCCATCTCCTCGCTCAACCGACTTGTGGCGGACGAGGTTTCGTATCATGTCGAGTTGCGCGAGCGTCAAACGCAAATCGACAAGAGAGAAAAACTGATCGAGACGCTTGGAGAGCATCCGGAAGATGAAGGGAATTCGATGTGGATGTTGAAGCAGGAGGTAAGCCAAAGTCTTAAACTATCCATTTGAACTGGGAAGAGTTTATTTTAGGTATAATTCTATTTCTATACTTTTTTGGTACTGACTTTAGAACTTCATCCAACAGCGCATGGCTTATGACGAGACTAAGAGAATGCTGCCCAAGATGGAACAGCTGGCCAAAGAGGCCGTGGAGAAGCTCGAGGGTCTAGTTGTATGTTGCCCTCTTAACCGACATCCTTAAAAGCCGGACTATTCAGATACTGACCATGCCACTTTGTAATATGCAGCGTGCAGAACAAGGAAAGGAGAAAGATGCCGACAACGAAGCTATCCAGAAAGCAACTGAAGCAATCAAAAGAGCAAAGGAAGCAATTCCCACTCTTGATAAACCGAAGAGCGCAGCATAAAGTCAAGGATCGTTTTTGAATTTGAAACACGGTATTAAATATAGAATTATATCCAAATCCTGTTCATTGTGGCAAGAAGAATAAATGAGTCTTCAACTGGAAACCAAGCACGTTGTGATTCTTATGACAAACGCTCGAGTTATTTCTTCGAATGCCGCATTGAGCACACGCGTCCAAAAAAGCCACGATAACATAAGTCATGCCCCGTGGTTAGGGCTAATTCCATTATAGATCAATGCCTTACTTCGATTATTTATAGACAGTACGCCTCCGCGTTCTCTAAGTTGGGTGCCTGGTGCTGGCATACCTTTGACTTCATGCCACATATTCTCATTTGTTTGAGAAAGAACCGGGACATCGTATAAAGCGAGTCCCTTGACGAATCCGGTAGATTGATGTGTATTTCGTGCAAATTCGTGAGGATTTACGTGATGTCCATTTCTTCCTCGGGTTTATCATCGGAAAGTTCTTCTCCTTCTTCAAGCTCGTCAACTGTTTTGGATGGGGAACGGACGTCATCTGCCAAAGTTGCTTCAGCCGGCCCGGGTTCGTCACCTGAAACTTCACCCTCGTCTGCCATATTCTCATCCTCGGGTTCCTTCGCATCGTCAGAGGTCCCCGATGCACTCATTGCCTGCCGTAGCGGAGTGATCCCAGGTGTAGCAGAGCCCTTGAGCCTTTCAGAGTGAAACTTTCCAGACGTTGAAACAGCATCTTCCATGGGCTGCGACGGAGTCATGCCCTCCTGATCAGGTCGCGGCGTACCAGCCACGCTCACTCTTCCTTTAGGTGCTGTATATCCTTCATCCGCTTCTTCTCCTTCTTCCATCCCTTCCCGTCTTTCTACTTCTTCTTTTTCATCCCGGATCAGGCGACGTAGATTCATACCTTCCTCGACAATTCTACCGAACTGTTCCCTTCGCTCAGCCCAAGTCTGTGCATATTCTCCACTTTCCTTCTCCAGCTTCGCTATTTCGGCATTGAGCTTTTCCAGATTTGCCTGCTGGTCCTCGCGGGGTCGGAGTAGTCTATTCGATGTAATCTTCTCCGTGAGCTCGTCATAAGTCTTCCGCAAGGCAAGGGTCTTTTGTGCTTCGTCCAATTGCTTTCTCAACTCGGCCGTATTATCCTTCACCTCCTGGGCAGTACCCAAGATCCTAAGCTTTTCAGCTGCATATCGCTCGCGTTCTTTCGCGTTGCTGGACAGCAGGAACTGTATTCGGGCGATGCTGCTCTCGAAGGCGGCAAAGTCCAAAGTTACGTCTTCTCGGAACTGCCTCCAATCTTCCAAGAGCTTTTGTCTTTCACTTTCATGCCGTGCTAGTGCGTCATCGTCGGAACCTGCAGAATCTGGTGGCGGTGTCGGTAGGAGCGCGGTCGGTGTAAAAATGACGGAGTTCGGAGTGAGAAGGCGCTTTGTGATTCGTTTGAAGGGTTTTTCTTCTACGTTTAGTAGGCGTGATTTATGAAGAGAGTCTAGAGACCGAGAGAAATGAGTTAGATCAGTGACGGTTCGTTCGAAGGAATGAGCCAGGCATACCTTCGTCTGCTTGATTAAGGAGCGCGTACATGTCCATGGCGGATTCGCTCAAATGCACAACAGAATTGGCCAAATAGAAGCAAAATACGCTAGATATTAGGATCAAAAAACTATAATGAAAACTTATAGAAGATGTACGATTTTGTGACTCTCCAATATTCCAAATTTCCCTTGGGTTTGTATCTGAATTTCTGCGATGCGCAAGTTATCATCAATGAGAGCTGCTTGCGCTAAAGCAGATTTGGCTTAGCCTCGGGAACTTGGTTGCTGATGTAAGATAGTCTAAATCGTCGTTCTCAAAAGCCGCCATCTCTGAAGCACGGACAGTCACTAAGCATCAAGATTTAAAGCATCTTCCCCAGGGATAGCTTTCTATTACCCCAATGCTTGACAGCATCTACATTGGTTAGATCTGGGAGACTGATCCGCTGGATCATGGTTAAAGCTCAATTGGCTTTGGACTACATCTGGAGATATGATACCCATCTGGAACAAGGAATCCCTTTCGAACCGCGCCATGGGACGAACAAGCGCGGAGTTGAAGCATAAGTAAATTCAATTCCTGAGTGCGGTTTCCCCAAGTTCTGCTCTTTGGAACAAACTCTAGAAAACAGGGTGGTTGCTTCCTGTTGTTCCGACCACCCGCGAATTCGAAGTCTCGAGATGCAATCAAGCTTCTGTGCTTCCAATATCTGCCATATTGCTTCGTGCAGGCAACCCGGGCATCAAGAGAAAGCCGTTGGACATACACGCAGATAGGACTGAAATGGTTGTGGGAATACTGTATACGCGGGCGTTTGAAACCCAGGAGAATAACCATTTCCTCGGGGCGAGGACAGCATTGCTTGGGCAGAGTCCATTACCGGTTGATATGTGCCAGCCATAGTTGATATTCAGTGGTTTCTGGACCGATCCGGTTGGAACAGTCCATTGGTAGTAAGTGGCATAGGATTGATGATACGCTAACATCCGCATATAAACCATTCACTTTCCTATCATGAATCATACAGTGACCGAGGAGAGCTTGATTTGACTTCAATCCAGATTGCTACGACGTCAATAACTCAATGGCTCCTCGCGGCTGGGCTTTCATAGGAACTTACGGCGTTGCCCGCTTCAATTTCAACGGATAGGCTTTTTCTTTGACATCTATAAATGTCTCGTCTTCACCCGTCTATTTCTCTCTGTGCCTTCATTTCTCTTCTCTATCTCCATCACTTCTTTTCTTTGTCACTTCATATCTTGGTCACTATTACTTCTTTTAATAGACATCACCAGTACTCTAGCCACAATGGCGATGAGACCAGTCGATGCCGAGGAGTGAGTGGGCCTTTTCTTCCATATAGCCGGCCAACTGAGTACCCAACTAACATTTCGAAAGGACCTTGAAGACCGAGGTTAAAGAGCTTGGGGTCCATTCCGCTGATAACTCCAGCGGAAATGATCCCAAAGGGCCCTCAGTTGACACAACTGTTGAGTCTGTTGAAAGCGGGCTCGACGAGTCAGGGGAGGATCCCACAGAAGAGGAAAGGGATACCCTAAGGAGGGTTGCGGGTCCCTTGCCTTGGTCTGCCTTCCTGGTTGCGATCGTTGAGTTGTGCGAGAGATTCGCATATTACGGGATCACGGGACCTTTTCAGGTAAATTGATGCTCGTTCTGGCCTCAAAAAGAGTAAATCATTAATGTGGCCCAGAATTATATTGAAAACCCGTACAGACCTGGGAGTCCAACACCAGGCGCACTGGGTGAGTCACATTCTCGAAATATAGTGGATATATTCTCTGACCGATGATGACAAGGACTTGGTCAATCTTCTGCCACGGGATTGACAAGCTTTTTCCAGGTATGTATGTCGAAAGGCCTTTTAAACGATTATGATTATAACCGTGCCTTGATTAGTTCTGGTGCTATGTAACTCCGACCCTTGGAGGTCTAGTTGCAGACCAGTATCTGGGGAAATACAACACTATGGTGATTTCAGCCATAATTTACATCCTCGGGCTGGTCGTCCTGGTTTGCACCTCCTTGCCCGTGGCGATACAACACAATGCATCTCTTGGTGGACTAATAGCAGCCATGATCATCATTGGGCTTGGGACAGGAGGAATCAAGGCAAATATCTCGCCTCTGATTGCAGAGCAAATCAAAATTAGAAAGCTCTCAGTCAAGACACTGAAATCCGGCGAGAGAGTGATTGAGGACCCTGCACGAACAATCGAACGAGTTTGTAAGTTTTTCTGACGGGTTGCGGTGATTCATACTTTAACTTCCTTCTGCTAGATATGGTTTTCTATCTGTGTATCAACATTGGGTCTCTTTCCCCTATCGCGACCACTGTATTGGAAAAGCATGTTGCTTTCTGGGCCGCGTACCTGCTGCCGGCATGCGTGTTCCTTATCTCGTTTACAGTGACCATCGTTGGAAGAAAGTACTATGTTGTGCGTCCACCGAAGGGTTCAGTTATTCCTCAAGCACTCAAAGTCATCTGGATTGGCATAAGAAACAAGGGTAACTTGGATGCAGCGAAACCATCTTATCAAATCGCCCACGCAAATGGAGCTCGTAACATCCCTTGGGACGATCGCTTTGTGGAGGAAATGAAACGCACCTTGGTAGGATGCAAAGTCTTCGTGTATGAAAGCTCCTCTGAACCTGTGTGTGCTCTAATATTAACGGCTTTCCAGGTACTACCCGATCTACTGGGTCTGCTATCAACAGATGTTAAACAACTTCATTTCTCAAGCAGGCACGATGGAACTTCATGGGATTCCAAATGACTTGATGCAGAATATCGATCCCCTAACCATCATTATCTTCATTCCCATTTGTGACAGGCTTTTATACCCGTTTTTGCGCAAGATTGGTATTAAGATTCCGCAAATACCCCTGCAGACCTTGATGATAACTGACAGAAAATTCAGGCTTACCCTTCAAGCCGATTACCCGTATCGCAACAGGTTTTATGCTGGCTTCTCTTGCTATGGCATATGCCGCTATTGTCCAACATCTGATTTACGAACGACCACCTTGCTACAATTTCCCAAAGAAATGTCCAGCAAGCAATGATGGTACATTAGGCAATAAGATCCATGTTGCGATACAGACGCCGGCGTACCTTTTTATCGGGTTGTCTGAAATTTTTGCGAGTATCACTGGATTTGAATACGCGTTTACGAAGGCGCCTCTTTCAATGAAATCATTCGTTACGGCAGTATTCTTGTTCACCAGCGCTTTAGGGGCTGCACTTGGCATGGCGCTATCGCCAGTTGCTAAGCACCCGAAGCTCGTCGTATGCTTTTACCTATCCCTTCTGTCTCTTGGCTCCCCAGGCTAACATATCTTTCTCAAGTGGATGTATACTGGTTTATCCGTCGCTTCTGCCACTGCTGGCGTCATCTTCTGGTTCCTGTACAGGCGGTACAATGACAGAGAAGAGGAATTGAACGCCCTTGAGGTGCCCCAGGCAGAGGATCAGAAACCTATTGCCGCGAATCAGATTTCTATCGTTCGCCATGGAGACTAGCCCTCGTGAAACGGCTGCCGGTTTGTGGTATGACCTCTTCATTGACGTGAGGCGTTTTGTTTTGGCATAAGCATTGGTTAGCTTTTGATATCCATTTAAGCTTGTTTAAATCTTTTGGTGTACGAATAGGCATGGAGCAATTGAATACTTTAATCTATTGGATAATTGCTCCGCTCTTTCTCATGAAGCAAAAGCAGGTCGAGTAAAAGACAACCATGGGAAGTCTGACATCGCATCCATGGACGATTTCTGAATGGGCCCAATAAGTCATTGACCTGAACTCCTGTGTGAGAAGAATATCCATCTTGGGATCAATGCTGGTCCTAAACAACTCAGCCATCTAACTAGTTAACTAGCAGTCACCCCATGGTGTCAATCAAAATCTCCAATTGCCTTCAAATCAGTATTTATTCGAGGAGTATATGCACCGTACAACATACAACATGCACGACATCGATTCGGACAAAGCAAGGAAGCATTCGGATAGAAGCAAAGCTACGATTACCCCGCATCTGCGGGGTCATTTTTGCTTTCTGAAGACGATTTTGGAGTACCTTTTCCTTTGCTGTCATTACATTCGGTAGGTATTGTAGGGGAAACAAACATGACTCGTGCGGAGCAATATCATGATCCCCCCCTTCAACACGCACGCACACACCCCGCCCAACAAGCCCCGCGTCACCGAAAAAAAGCCAAATAATGAAGCAAAAGCCCACCAAAACCGCTATCAATTCAAACAAAGCGGATAGAAGTGGAGCCTACGGAGATCAACCCAAAGTGACGGGAATGTCGAGGAGCTCCAAAAAAAAAAGAAAAAAAGTGTCTGCCGGGGGGGGCAAGCTTACTACTACTGGATCCACGGTTCACGGAAGTACTCCGAGCATCGATTTGACAGGTGGAGATCACTCTGGCCCTGGCTTTACTGGGGAAAGCTCTCCCCGGATTCTTCAGGAGCACGTGGCAAGGTACGGAGTACAGGCTCATGCAATTCGATTTAACGGAGCTATGCTGTGTGTAAAGGACGTACTCCGTACACACATCAGATTTTAGACCATACAGCAAAGCAAACATACAAATCCAAATGTATTAAATAGGCAGTAGTAGTTACGGAAAAAAAAAAGTATACCAAGGCCATGAGTATACCGGGCTCGTAATTCAATACACCAGACATTCTCGAAACAAAACACAACAAGGGAGCACTCATGCCCATGACTTTTGGCCCCGGTCCCCGCCTCTTCAACCGGCAGGAACTGTTCCATGATCTTTTGAGAATTTTTTGCGTAGGAAAATAAGGAAATGCGCTCGAGGACGGGACGGGAGCCAACGAAGCGACACTAAAATTAAAGCTTGGAATCCCCATTCACTTCTTGACCATTAGGGGTCTGCGCCCCATTTGTGTTTAGGCGGCCCATGGAAGAGAGCAGGAGGCCAACCTCTCTCTCCAAGGACTGGACTTCTGCGTGTGGATTGTACATCCGGGATCTAATCCAAGCATCCATATCGGAATCCGAGAAAGATTTGATCCCCGTCTCGCGATCCACTTTGGCCTCTTGTGCTGCACGGATTACTCCTCGGGCGACCAAAACGCTGACTTCCCTGATCCTGGTAATGTCAGGGTAAAGGAGACCTTGTTCGATTTCTTCGGCCGTCAAGGCGGTGGAAAGAGCCTGAGCCGAGGCGTATATCATGCTATCTGTGACTTCTACGGCCTTTGATAGAATGGCCCCCAGCCCGATGCCCGGGAAGACATACATGTTGTTACCTTGGCCAGGATGGTGTGTTTTAGTCTCACCTGCGTGGTTTGTGTATGAAAAGGGCTGGAACGGAGACCCAGACGCAAAGAGACAGCGACCGTCAGTGTTGACGACGGCGGATTCGAAGTTACATTCAGAGTTTGCAGAAGGGTTCGACAGAGGGAAAATGATCGGCCTCTTGTTCCAATCACTCATCTTCTTGAGGAGCTGGGGCGTGAAGACTCCTCCAAGTGTGGACAAACCCATAAGCATAGTTGGTCTGACATAGTCGACGACTTCTTCCAGAGTCCTATATTGCTGGCCACCATTATCTGTTCTCGCAAAATAGACTTTGTGTGGGGCAAGTTTATCACCACGGTCGGCCGTCACGAGACCCTTGGTGTCGACGAGATAGAAGCAGGCCCGAGCTTCATCTTCGGTCATTCCCTCTCGGACAAAGAAGTCAATGATCTGTTTAGTAACACCGACACCAGCGCTCCCTGCTCCTAGAAACACGGCTTTGTGGTTTTGGACAGGGATGCCGGACTTCTTAACCGCATTCATCACACCGGCCAAGATGACGGCACCAGTACCCTGGATATCATCATTGAAGCAGGTATAAATGTGCCGATAACGTTCGAGAGCCGGGAACGGATTTTTGAAATCTTCAAACTGGATAACAATCCTGCAATAGAGTTAGCTGTGCGAAACGCTGCTTTGGTTTCATTTGCCCGCTACTGACCCTGGCCACCTTTCCGTCAGAGCAGTAATCAGCTCATCTAAGAATTCAAGTTCTTGTTCTGGGCTGATCTTCTCCCTCCGGCTTCCCATATACAAAGGATCTTCTCTCAGAGCTTTATTGCTTGTTCCCAGGTCCAAAGTTAGAGGAAGAGTAACTTCGGGTCGAATACCAGCGCAAGCAGTATAAAGCGCGAGCTTCCCGATTGGAATTCCCATGCCATTGATACCGAGGTCACCCAAACCCAAGATTCTCGAGCCATCGGTTATGCATGTGATTTCTACATTGGGCAGAGGCCAATTCTGGATGACGGCAGCAATGTTGCCACGATCTTCGTAACTTATGTACATCCCTGGTTGGAAAGCAATTAGCATATGATCTGTCCAATTGCTAGTGGTAAACAGGTGGTGATACCTTCGGGTTGTTGGTAAATCTCCGACCACTTCAAACAAGCTTCTCCAACCACGGGAGTGTAGATCAACGGCGTCAGGGCCTGTGCCAGATTAGTTTTCTTGACCCAATAACAGGTTTGGCCAAGTAGGGTTTCTCAATGGCATACCTTGAGGTGGTCGACCACCAAGCGATAAAACAGATGAACATTATTTTTTCGGATAGCGCTGAGATAAAGAAATTTGTCTATTGCGGTTGACTTGAGTGCCAATTGTGTAAGACCTGAGAAATAGTTTCCACAGTCAGTATAGGCCAGCAAGCGTGGTTTGATTTTCTAGATCACAGAGGCCACTCACATCTTGTTTTCTGGACCTCGTAGCTATCGACGTGGGGAGGAGTAAGGCCATATGTGCGAAGGTACTTGCGAATGTAGCCCGGGTTGGCTGTGTCAAAGTTCAAATCTCTGCATTCAAATAGTCTCTGCACGTTAGCGAAGCTTCGAGAAGATAGCACACAGGGTATGTAGAGAAATGCTCACCCGGAGCTGGAGTGTGCAGAGGCAGATGTATGGACAGAGCTGCGCTGCTGAAAGCGAGACGGAGATTGACTCATGGTGGCAAGTGTTGAAGCCAAAGGAATAAACGAGCGATGAGGTACAGATCTTATCGAAAGAGGATTGGGAGGTGCTGACAGAAGAACAGAGGAGCAACGAGAGATGCTTTTATGATTAGAGGACAAGCGCATTGGGAACTTCCAAACAAGAAGCTAGGGCAACCCTGAGGATCCAGGCCCTTACATATATGAAGCGAAGTCCAAGAAGGCGAGAAGGGGGGGGTTCGGGTGGGCTCTACAACTTACGGGTGGGAAAGGCTGATGGGCCCCCGACAAAAGGGGAATTCGAGGAAATTGCGATTCCAGCCTGTGAGAGCTGTCGTCAAGATAGGGTATGACTGTATGACAGCTCCGATCGGGCGATATCGGGTTGGGAGCGCCAGGAGTTGTGGACTAAATCACCAATTAAACAGGCTGCTCACGCCTGGGGAAGTTTCCTGCGCTGGAGTTGCGGTTGTGACTTGTGGGAAAAGGTTTGTGGAATTGGTCTCCATGCGGAGAACCCGAAACTCTGCGGCGTGAGAAAGGTGAGGACTGACTCATCGCTGTGCTCAACCCTGATGAACCGTATAAAGTCGGAGCCCGTTTCCCTGGTTTCTGCGCTTCTCTCTTTTCATGCCAACACAGTTTCAGCTGTGCTTCAGACCTCGGCTGATGGCATTGCTGATTCTTTGGCTGATTCTTTGCTCCCGGCCAACTTCCAATCCACGCGAGCTACATCTTGCTGTGTATTGCCGTCCAAGGCTAGCCTGCTATCAGTGACACCTTTGGGACTCCATTCTGTACGCATATCCCTTGACCTTCAAAGATAATAATAACTGAGGTATTATTATCACAACACGACAAGGCGTTTTCAAAACCCAACTTTTTTTTTCTTCTTTGCTGTCTAGCTTCCCTGCAACTTCCTCCTTGCACTAACTAGAGACCCCCATGCAGTTAGGCGTCCGTCTTGCTACCCCAGCGGCCAAGCCTGGATGGAATGCCACACCAACTGGCGGGTACTAATGCACCAAAAAGGAGCCCAAGAACCTTACTTTCTGCTGTACTAGCCTCTTGTGTGGCTGTCAAGGACAGGGTACGAGGGGACGACGCCTGCTTGTCACCTTTTAGTGCCAATGATGACGAAAATAATCATTCCAGAATGTCGGGAAACGGTTGGGTTCCCAACAAGACCTGGCTTTCGGTGAGAATCAGTGAATTCGACACCATTTGTAGCTGTTGCTCTGTTGTTTTCTGATTTGGTTATTCTGGACCCCATCAACGCTCTCAGCTGCGGGTGGATTTGCCATCCTTCGCACCTACGGAGTATGTATCGCTCCGAGCACAGACGGACATCCGCTTGCATACGGAGTATATACGAGATCCTTGAGTTTGGATATGTAAGATAAGCAAAAGTTGAGACTCATCAACATCGGTACAAGGCTGACAGAGGATTGCGATGAAGACAACGCCACCTGCCCTTTTCAATTTTGGTCTTTTCTGATGCTACTAATAATTAATTCAGGGTTACAGTATCCCATCCATCTGCCCCCTGAGCGGTTCTCGGATGCGAAGGATCGTCCCGACTAAGAGCGGATCTGACACGGAGTCCCGGCGCTGCACGTCTTTACATATGTATGCACTGGACTTCCGGGAGGCTATGTTAGGGTTAGCCAGAAAGGTCCATCAATGCAGGTTTCCAATCATTCTCTCCCCGTTTTATGTGAACAAATTCGTTGGCCTTTGGACGGGCTATCGAATTCAGTACGACCAACGAACCTATATTGACCTGTGTGGATCAGGATCACTCTCTCTGGGAACGCTCGGCATCGTTATCAAATCTGTGACAATTGATCCTTGCCCTTGTTACATTTACTGAAGATAGATAATCACGATCTGAGATTGTGGGTATTCATCAAACACTTGCTCGGCTTCAGACTCCGTGTCAGAGGAGAATATTTCATCTGTTGTCGGTATGTGTGTACGGTCATCTCTGTCCGTCCATATTTCAAGTACACCTGTGCACCCTATATATCTGGGACTGTACGGAGTAGTCAAGACTTCAGTCAACATACCCACACATCCCCAACATGACACGTCTTTCAAATCTCGTGAGTCAGAGCAGTGCCTCAAATTTGCCAAAGGACACTATTGCAGTCGGGCCGATCCCTAAACTTTGATTCCATACTACGGTTTCATCGACATCAAACCGCAATTTGCCGGCGGATACAGAGTTGTTGCTGCCGTCAACTAGGTACAGAAATCGGTTCAATTGACACTCTCCATGCTTGGAGCTCTGGAATCTAGATTAGCGGTCAACCGTTTGATCTTTTGCGAGTTCAGGTGTCGTTGATGAGCGATGTCGGTGTGGCTTGTCGCCTGTGGCTGGATGTTCCAGAATCGTTCTGTCGGTCTTGGCATCAACTTCCCTGTTTTGTTGCGTTGAGGCTGGTGGTTCTTTCCTCAAGTTTTGGAGTTGGACGTCATCGTAGCTTCTGTGGTTCACCAGCACTTCAAGTGTGTCTGGGGATTCCCTCTTTTTGATAAACCATCGTTCATTAATTGACCCAAGGCCAATTACTTCCAGTACACCTCTGCTGGTATCTTGAGTTTGGAATTGTGAGAAGGTTTGTCATTGATATAATGCTGCTTCTTTGTTGTTTATTGCTAACTCTGGCTATAGAACCCGTCCCGCATCGCATCCATGTTATCGGCGTGTTGTAAACCCCGCAAGCCACTTCATGGCGAGGACCAGCCTCTTCTCCCGCAGCATGAAGCCAATACTCGCATGCAGCAGCAGCTGCAGGATAAGCTGCACGGCTACGAAATGGTCCGAGCAGTATACTCAGGCTTCATGCCGTCCTCCGCCCAGATCGTTTCACATCTTCGAGCCTTACTTGTCTCGGATTTGCTGAACCCTGATAACCAAGCTCTGAGCAGTTCGGGCCGACAGCTGGCACGTGATTGCAGAGCTTGGGTGCGGGTTTTCATCGACGTCCTACGTGATAAAAATGGAGACGATCAGCTCCAAGAAGTCATTTGGAACTTTTCAAGATCAAAGGTGTCCATTGACACACCTAGCCTTGCTAGGTCTGCGTCATTAGCCAAATCGCGGGCAGACACTGCAGCTGGTATATGATCTCACACTTAGGGTTGTCTTTTCCATTCTGGATCATTGTACTGACTGTCAAACAGCGTACGAAAGTCTACGCACAATTGGGAGTCTTTTGATGACCAATGCGGATTTCCGTCTTTTGGTTGGTGATCTATCGACTGTCTCTCGCCAAATATTTGCAGACACAGCTTCCTCCGTGTCAGCTGTCGCAGCAGAGGTTTCGGAGCAGGTGGAACCTTCAGAGCCTCAAAAGAATGCTATAGGAGGAAATGGGTCTGCAGAAGAGCATCCGCCTACGGTTGATGATGTTGCTGAAGAAGCTGAGCGAGTTGTCGATAGCACAACAGAGGCAGTCAAGCAAGCTGGCCGGGATGCTGTCGAAAGTGCAGAGAGGAACCTGACTGGAGAACAGAAAGATTTGTTATTCCGTCGTATTAAACAAACAGTGAACGGACTTCGTAAAAGGGAAGACTATTCCAACTCCGCGGATACTGTATCGCAAATCGTCCAACGCTATGCGATGATATACTATCGTACCATAGGGTCAGCGGCTACTGATATCGAGGAAGATATAGAAACCAACGGTGAACTGAATGAAGCGCTAAAAAAGCTTTGGGCGTTCTTTTCTTCGTTCGGTGACCGGGAGCAGTGGGATCTTTTGGAAGAGAGGTTTGACAAGTTGATGAAGAACTACCAGGACGACGAAAAATTCAAGGACACCTTTAACAATATAGGGTCCACACTTTTCAGTCTACTAACTGATCCGGCTTTCTATGATTCGGCTGACGAGTCTATTGACGCGCTCAGGGCCAGATTAAAGGATGCCAGCACTGACTCCGATTCGAATCTAGTTGAGTTTTATGTTCAACTTAAGCAAACTCTTCGTTCCGCTTCTCAAGACGAGAGTGTAGCTAAACTTATTGCCGCCACTAAAAAATTGGTAGCACATTTGATGGCCGCTTTTCGTGATGAAGGATCCCGCCTTTCCGCTGATGCTCTGCATATTTTCCTCCCGCTTCTAATACGAGCCATTCAGCATATTTTAATTCCGAGATTGGAAATATCTGTTCCAGAAATGGATCTTCTTCTTGAAAATGTGATACTGGAACCCGGCCATACCATTAACAGCTCATCTTTTCTTCCGTATCGCCTCCTTTTTGAGACCACCAACAGTCTAGAAGTCCGGAAAACACACTCCAAGGAGACGACTACGGAAATGACAAACGTTATAAACGTTGCGATGAACGGGCTAAACGTTAGCGCGCACGAGTTTGGTTATTGGGTTCGCGTCCACTCTCCTCCTTACCTTCCATATTTCGGCGACGAAGGAATAGCCAGCTTTGCGCTTGACCAACGCGGCATTGATATCTCCTTTGAAATTGCATTCGGCAAGCAACAGTTAGAACAGGTCTTTTCCTTGCGTGCTGTCCGTGTGCAGATACATAAACTCGACTACACGATTCACAAGAGCACCTGGGCTTTTCTGTGGTGGATGGTGAAACCCTTTGTCAAGCACATGGTTCGTCGCACACTTGAAAAGAAGATTGCAGAGCAAATTGTGGCTGCCGCGAGAGTTGTCAATCGCGAGCTTGTCTTTATGCGGGAACGTCTGCGAGCGACAAGGATCGCAAATCCTGAAGATTTTGTGACATTTGTAAGGGCTGTTTTGGCAAGAATGATTCCCCAGCCGGACCCAGATGTGTACGCAAGGGTAGGAATCGATGCGCATCGCAAGGGCATATTTAAGGATGTGTATACGCCTGCGAGTTTGATGAAGATATGGCATGAAGAGGGAGAGAGAACTGAGGAGATCATCGATGCAGGAGATGAAAGTGCTGTCGGCTTGACTTGGAAAAATCGGATCTTCGACTATATTCCGTCGAGACGTGCTTCTTGCCAGCCAACTCAAACTGTTTAACTAGTTAAGGTGTTCCTTGCTTTGGGCGGCTTTCATCTTTCTTTTCCCCTACCTCTCGGGTTTCCCTGAGTTTTGTTCGATAATGACAGCACGCGTATGATTAATGACGAATGTTTCTTTTTGTTGCTTCTTTGAGTGACAACATAAGTCTACTGAGCGGTAGCTCTTTCAAGTATCAGGAGTAATCTCTGTGTGACAACCAAAAACGCGGGCGAAGGTTCCTTGGAAGGTACCTTGCCGGAGAAACGATACTCCGTGATAGCTAGTTAGGTAGCTTCCAAGACAGCTTATCGCAAAAGCTGCCACCTTACAGTAATAGATCCGACGCAGCAAATGATGAAGTGGCCAATTGTCCATTCCTTTTCTAATTTATAACCCGAGTTCTGTTATTGTGAATTGTCAAACTATTCCAGGGTCATTATAGCGGCTCTTTCCTTCGACAGTGCGAAATGCTGCCTATGCCGCGCTGCCCATAGCACGAAGCACCCGGTGGTTCCACGGTCAACCATAAAGTGAACACGGTAGCAAAGCGCGCTGTTGGATAATTCGGATAATAAGAACACTTCCTATTGACCTGGTATACTGTTTTCGAACTACACGATCATGCTCCCGCTCCCGTTTCTATTGGGAGTGTCGCTTCTCCTCTTGCTCCCGCTTGCACTTTGCGCCGAAGACTATTACAAGACTCTAGGAATAGACAAGTCGGCTTCAGAGCGCGACATAAAGAAGGCGTATAGAACTTTGAGTAAGAAGTTTCATCCCGATAAGAATCCGTAAGTTCGCGCCCACCTGGTCGTTTTCCTTTTGGTTTGCAATGATTGCAAAAGAATGGGCTGTCTTTTTTGTGTAAGTGGGAAAAAGTAAATCGACCTCGCTGACTCTTTTTTTTCCTTTTTCGTCGCATCTAGCGGAAATGAATCGGCGCATCAGAAATTCGTCGACATAGCTGAAGCTTACGATGTCCTGTCTACAGCTTCTACACGCAAGATCTACGACAAGTATGGCCATGAGGGTTTGGAACAACACAAACAGGGCGGCGGCGGAGCTACCCACGACCCCTTTGATTTGTTCTCGCGTTTCTTCGGCGGAGGAGGCCACTATGGAAACTCCGGTCAGCGACGTGGTCCGAATATGGAAGTTCGACTACATATGCCCCTTCGAGCATTCTACAATGGCAAAGAGGCCGAATTCCAGGTTGAAAAGCAGCAAATATGCGATACATGCGAAGGATCTGGGTCTGCTGATGGCAAGGTAGAGACCTGCAGCAAGTGCGGTGGACACGGAATTGTCCTTCAGAAGCACATGTTGGCGCCTGGAATATTTCAACAAGTCCAGGTGCACTGCGACAAGTGCGGCGGCAAAGGAAAGTCGATACGTAATCCGTGCTCCGTTTGTCAGGGCAAACGGGTTGTTCGAAAACCGACCACGTTAAAGGCGGATATAGCACGGGGAATGGGTAAAGGGTCGAGAATAGTGTTTGAAAATGAAGCGGATGAGAGCCCTGATTGGGTTGCTGGGGATTTAATTGTCATTTTGATGGAAGGTGAGCCGCAAATCGGTGACGACGATGCGGAGAGGACAGACGGTACATTTTTCCGCCGCCGGGGCAAAGATCTATTCTGGAAAGAGGTTCTTAGCTTGCGAGAGGCTTGGATGGGAGATTGGACCCGGAATCTGACCCATCTCGATGGGCATGTCGTTCAGCTTGGCCGGAAACGAGGGGAAATTGTCCAACCATTCTCTGTTGAGACAGTAAAGGGTGAAGGAATGCCGATTTGGCATGAGGGCCATTTGCACGAACATAATGACGAAGACTTTGGAAACCTCTATGTGGAGTACTCTGTCGTGCTTCCGGATCAAATGGAAAAGGGGATGGAGAAAGATTTCTTCGCTCTGTTCGAGAAGTGGAGAAAGAAGATCGGAGTGGACTTGCAAAAGGATTTTGGCAGGCCCATTCCTTCAAAAGATGAACTGTGATAATATACCACACCTTTTTCTCTCATCCCTTAATTTGACTCGCTGCAGTGGGTCATCTGTGCTACATATTTGGTGATACCTTGCTGTATTTTATTGCTGATGCATTGACTTCTGAAGCATATACTATAGAATTCTTGTGACTAGCAAGGCACAATGGAAATTTCTTCAATACTACAGTATAGTCTTGACTGTACAGTTTCAAGATCCTCTATGTTTCCTAGCAAACAAATCTGTCTATTACACAGTCACCTTTCTTTCCAAGATGGCATTGGGAAATACTGCATGTACAGGCATATATTAATAAAGCACTTACTGCTGTTTTGAATATGGCCACCATATCATTATTTCTTGCCGATCTTGCTTCCTTGTTCGATCTGACATATTAACCCGAGATTGACGATGCAAGCACCTATGCTTTTTCTTATCCATATTGCTCTGGTGATAATGCTTATTGCACAGACAGGGAAGGCAACCTGGAAAAGATCATGGAATAACACAATGAACAACAATGATACTGAGCCAACTGAGCTTCCCATACTAGCCACACCAGGTGAGTGGGCTCCCTGTTGTGTTATAGTAAGGTGCGTTCACAGATTCAGCTTCATCCACTGACAGCCTCCTCTAGAATCACTCAGCAATGACTCTCGACTGGTCAAAGATCCTAACTTTTCTGACAACGCCACTAATAACAAGACACTCGCTCAAATCATCGATCCTCGCACCGCCGACTATGTCAGCGCTCTCACCATGATCCTCAGCACCGAGATCCTTGGCTTGGTCCAGGACGCTTCTCAGATCTATTATCTCTGCGATAACTTCCAACCGAATCATATCGACGGCAGCGGATATCTCAATTCCTCTCTGCTCAGGGAGACACTCTGTGTTAAGCGGATGGATCTTTACGTACCCACGCATCCAGCAGAGATGCAGAAGGTTCTGCGCCGCTGGCTCACCGGGTTGTGGGCGCAGCAAGTGTCGTACGTGGTCAGGGATCATATTGACATTATGTGTCGAATCCTTGATGAAAAACGTGCTGACGATGTAGGGGTTGACGGGCGACAAGCGAAAGAGACTATTTGCTCTGGCCCAGGGAGGTGAAGATTAGTCAGTTCAAGTGAGCTGAACTGAACATAGTGCATCGGATTTTGAGACTCATGGCATAAAGGTGATGCCCCTTTTTTTTCCTTACCATTGTTGCTTTTTTATATTCATATTCATTTCTTGTCCTTTCTCTTCTCTGTTAGACAAATAAGCAAAATCCGGCTCAGTCCGGGCTCCAAAGGTTCCAGTGGTTTTGTGGTGCATGGATTGTCGTTCATATCATATGCAGACTAATCCGTGTCTTTTATCCTCATCGGTATAATTCAATATAACTCATTGGCATAACATTAACACTCGTTTGCAATGAACGATGATAAATGGTTACTGAAGAGTGGTCTCAGGGATAGTATCCTTATATGATGCACATACAGCGTTGAAGTCGTCTGGCTTCGTCGAGGTTGAGCCGGGCATACACTCTGCGGCTGAAATTGGCTGCTGGAGGCGACCTTTGAGCATATATTGGCAGCAGTGCCCGAGACACGATAAGCGATACGGACCCGGCTTAGTTCGCTGATCGGTATATCTTGTGCTGTGGCTCTCTTGCGGCGTGTTTCACTGTGACATTAATTGCCGAAATATTTTGCTCATCACCGAGAATTTGCCAGAATCAAGTGACTTTGGTAGCTCCAAGATCAATGGCGAGGAGTTGCGAGGAGCTGAAGAGGTGTGCTATGAGCTCCCGCTTCGGGGACGGGAATGGGAGGACCGTCCGTACGTACAAAGAAAGCTTTTTTGCGTTTGGAGAGCTTACTGACGATGAAGTCGAGCAACGATATGCACAGAAGAGTTCCCGAACATCGGAAACTTTCGGCAGAAGGCTGGAAGGAAGAATACATGTCAGCCTTGGGCGTTCATCGAGACTTTTAAAGCCATTTACGGTATTATAGTCGGCAACCGTGGAAGACAAAACTGGAGGGCTTATATCAGACTCATCTTGACTGCCGTTCTATCTTAGAGATTCATGAGATCCCCAAGCATAGAGTTCTACACACAATTCCACTCACTTTGAAAGTAAGTATTCTCGTGAAAAGGAGATTTCTCTGAAAGCAGCGGACTTGCAAACCCAATCTTATCTGATAGCAAGAGCACAGCCAGTGAGTCAGTGGCAAGGCGGAAACAGCTCCAGATAGAACCACAGAAAACCTCCTGCGGGTTATTGTACGTCATACCGGTACCCACGCCTTCAGTTCCAAGCTCCGATTTGACTAGGCTCAAAACGAACGAATGACAAAGTGGTCTGATAGCTCTTTCCAGCCAAAATGGCTCGGTCACATCAAGTCAACATAGGTTGGTTCCCGCAAAGATTTTATCCTATCAATTTCGAAGCCAAAAACCCCAAAGATATATAAATTCCCAATCAAGATGAGACGCAAATGGTCAGGAGGACAGGGTTAGCCCTCCCGGCAAATCGGAATGACTGGAGCAGTCGGGAGCCAAAGCAGTCGGAGAGAATGTTATTGGCTTTAATTGCCTTGGATATAAAGTGCATTGTGCATTGTGTTACAACAAAACAGCATCGGAGTTGATCCGTTGCACAACCATTGATAAATATGTCTCCCTAGAACAAGCTTGGAGGATGAAAAGAAAATGTATGAAAACTTATTTGATCACAGCAACCAGAGAGCACATTGCTCTCAACCAAAAACAAAAATGAGAGAATTAAAAAGCCCACTATCCACATAAAAATGCTGTTCAACAGACATGTAGATAAAGCAAGGCCCTCGAATTAAAAGTGTAAGCGGGCAATAAGAATCGGCTGAAGAAAAATCCCAACGCTAACCGCTATTTTCAATGTCCCAAAACACCAAAAGCGCTATTCCGATCGCTAGAAAGATATAATTCGAGAAGGCGAGAAGGTGAGATGTTAAAAGGTTCACCGTTCATATCGCATGATACGGCTCTTCCGTCGTGCCTTTAATCGGTGCTCTGTGTCCATCAATCGGTTCTGCACCCATCGCCGGACCTCCTGATCGGACTTTATGTCCGAGCAATTCAGCAGGTCTGTCAGGGCTAGCTTGAGTTGATAATCGCTGTCGTTCGACTTATCAATGTCTTGCTCAAGCATCGAGGATAATTTTGAGTCGATTGATTCGAAGAATAGGGTGGAGGTAGGTGGAGTTGAAGCATATCGAGTGGTTGGGTGAGGTCGAGGACTTTTAGCTGGCTGCGAGGGAGAGCTGCAGCGTGTTGTCGGCTGAGTGAGCGAGTGGTTCGCACTGGGAAGAGCCCAGCGGCTTTTTGTAGAAAGCATAAGGAGAGATGAGATGGTTTCTTCCTTCTTTTTTTTTTTTTTGGCTTTGTGTTGCAGGGAATAGACGAGGTATGAGGACAAGTTGGCTATTCACTCAGGGATATACGGAGTATATCGAAAGGAGTTATTGTGGTTCAAATATTTGTTCAATTGAAAAGAGTTTTCCCTTTTTTGGTAGAATTGAAAGATGCAGACTGATAGAAAATGATAGTAGAAAAGGAGCGGAATATAAAAGAAAACAAACGTGAAGGGGCGAAGGCAGAATAAATGATGTGATATCGGAGCGAGGACAGGGAGAGAGCGAAGAATTTCCAAGAATTCCCCCCCTAATCGCTCAACGTTCTCTTTGCTGGTTTAAGGTTGCGCAATGGAAGGGTCCAGGCCTCCACCGGTGGGACCATAATGACGTAAGGCAGAGGCGATCAAGCCCACCGCCCAGACGATCCCTGCGCGATCTCTTCACCACCTCGTCTTTCGAACCCAACAGACCGCTATCTTTGGATATAAACACGAGCGAGAAGAGGGGTAGTTAACGTGGCATTCAGAACGAAAAGCCAAAGCACGTGTAGCGCAGTGCAGTTGCTACGGAGTTTTGACCTAGATTCCTTGCAACATTGGATTTTCCAGCAACCAAAGTCTTGGTGCCAAACCAAAAGGTCTCTGAGACAGGTTTTCGCACCCCAAAGTTTGGACGGACCAGATATATAATTTTTCAGATGGCAACTCAACGAACACTTATCAGTTTAAGCCCGGGCCACGCACAGGTCACCGCCATCCCGCGAACTCTCTCTGTTCCAGACCAATTCATCCTGGTAAAAACAATTGCTGTAGCATTGAACCCCACTGACTGGAAAAACATGGATGCAGGTGCTCCCGGGACTATTATCGGATGCGACTATGCTGGAACTGTGGAAGCGATAGGTAAAGGCGTCACGAAACCTTTTAAACCAGGAGAAAGGGTCTATGGATGTGTGCATGGCTGTAATTTTTCCGATCCCGGGAGCGGTGCATTTGCGGAATACGTGGTGGCGAAAGGCGACCTTCAGGCGAAGATTCCAGACCATCTAGGGTTTGAAGAGGCGGCCACCTTTGGAGCTGGGCTTCTCACCGTGTGCCAAGGGCTATTCCAACATTTGGGTCTTGCACTACCGAGCTGTCCGACCATGGAGAGTGTTCCAGTCTTGGTTTATGGTGGAAGCTCGGCCACTGGGTCTCTGGCTATCCAATTCGCCAGAATGTATGTCGGAAAGACCCTCTTCTGATTTGACAGACATGGAATCACCGTAATCACTGACGTTTATAGCTCCGGCTACACGCCAATAACGGTCTGTTCACCCCGCAACTTTGCGTTTGTCGAAAGCTTAGGAGCCGTTGCAGCGTTCGACTACCACGATTCCCAATGCGGACAGAAGATACGTGAATACACCGATAATAAGCTTAACCTGGCTTGGGACACAATATCATTGCCCGAAACAGCACGGATCTGTGCAGAGGCGCTCTCTTCTTTGCCCGATTCCGGATGCAAGTACTTCACCATTTTGGCACAGACTTCGCCTCGAGATGACGTCGAGTCCAGGTTCACCAATTCTTACTACATGTTTGGAGAGCCGTTTCAGATGGAAGAAGGCGGGCCGATTGAGCAGCCGGATCTCGAAAGCTATGAATTCGCGAAATCGTTCATGTCTGTAGCAGAGGAACTGATAGCAGCGGGAAGGATTGTGCCCCACCCTCCGCGAGTTGAGAAAAACGGACTTGCAGGGGTTCTTGAAGGTTTGCAGTTGATGAGGGAGAATAAAGTGAGCGGGAGAAAGCTTGTCTACCGTGTAGATGAAACTCCTTTACCTCGATAGCGAGCGCCTGTGGAGGGTAGAAATAGCCGTTGTCGTGAAGAAAGTTGATGATATCAAATTGCGTGGAGAGATCCATGGGGAGTCGTGAGTGGGGGCAGTTTGGGCGCCAAGAGATTCTGACTTAGCACCTTCCGCACCCTCACCGCCTTGAAACTGCCAGTGTGCAAAAATCCAATTCTACCTACCATCACTGATCACGTCGCAGCTCCGCGGGGGTCAATACAGGACTCTCCACGCGGCAATTTCTACTATTATCTGTCAAAATGGTCCGTAAACTCAAGCATCACGAAAAGAAGTAAGTCAAGAGATTTCTGTCCGATCCGGCGCGAAGCACACCAGCTAATCACAAGAACCACCCGCCCTCCAGACTCCTCCGCAAAGTCGATCTCTACACCTACAAATCCGACAACAACCACCGCGAAACCACCATCCGCCAACGCTACCACCTCCAAGATCCACTAGACTACAAAAAATACAATGCCCTCTGCGGCTCCCTCCGACAACTCGCTCACAAACTCTCCGCCATCGACCCAGCCACACCCTTCCGCAAAGACATGGAGGCGCAGGTGCTAGAGAAGCTATGGACGATAGGCATCCTGAAGCAGAATCGGGAGCAAGGCGCGGGCCTGAGCAAGGTGGAGAGGGACGTCACCGTGAGCGCGTTCGCGAGGAGGAGATTAGGTGTGCTTATGGCGAGGACGGGGATGGTGGAGAATGTGCCGACGGTACGTAACGATTTGATTTTTCTTTTCCTTTTTTTTCGGAGCCTTACCTTGGACTCCCACCGGGGGACGATGGAATGTGGGGACTAATGGCTTTAATTAGGCCGTCAAATTCATTGAGCAGGGCCATGTGCGCGTTGGAACCGAAGTTGTTACTGATCCTGCATTCTTGGTCACGAGGAACCTGGAGGATTATGTGACGTGGGTCGATTCGAGCAAGATCAAACGCAATATCCTTCGCTATCGGGAGAAACTGGATGACTTTGATCTCTTATAATGGCTTTCGTGCAATTAGATATCACCGACTTGTTTGCGCACCGCTCTTGTTGGGCAAAGTTCCATCAGGCTCTAAAGTACACAAGAACGCGGTCAAAAGTTTTTCGTGCAGAGGTGACTTTGGGATAGATAAAGATTGGGTCTATATATTTACACGGGCGTTCTTAAGTGAAGGAGTTGGCTGCTCTGGGATATACCGTATTATCGAGGCTTCTTGTCACAAATTTGATTAATATCAGTTTTATCATTTGTCATCATTCTTCTGCCCATTATCTGACGCAGATTGTTCCGGAGAATCACAACTAAGTACTCCTTATTCGGTTTTCGCAAATATCTACATTCTTTGATCAAGAATGGATGAATAGAGGTAGAAGGAAGTATGCATCAACACCCGATTATGTAGCTTGGGCCGCCAACATGCTTATAAACGCGATGAATATCATGCTCGAATAAGAGTGGGTATAAAAATTGCAGCTCATATGCAAGAAAGAAAAAGGTATTAACACGAAATGCGAGAGACACATTGCAAGCGGACGACCAATTTCTAGAAACAACACTTTATGATAGCACTAAGCTTGGGGTATCTCATGAACATGAAGACAAGTAAATAGAGCGTTGAAAATGAAAAAAGGGAAATTTATCCTTTTAGGCCTCGTCGGAGCCCAAAACAG
Organism: Byssoonygena ceratinophila; assembly: GCA_001430925.1. Taxonomy (NCBI): domain Eukaryota; kingdom Fungi; phylum Ascomycota; class Eurotiomycetes; order Onygenales; family Onygenaceae; genus Byssoonygena; species Byssoonygena ceratinophila. Next base: position 31,505 of record LJPH01001282.1, read on the forward strand.
TGACGAATTCTAGCCCTCTCAGAGGTATCGAAATCATCATCACTGGCGATAATTCTAGTTGTCGCCGACCCATACCTAGTTTTTAATGTATTCTCAGCCACCTCCGGACTTTGAACTTGCTCGAAGCCGTCGTCGGGAATGTCCATTCTAAACCGTCTTACGCTGCCTTCGTATGATTTCTTCCCTTTATTACCTTCCTCGAAAAAAGGAGTGCGCTGGATTTTGCTTTGACACCATTTAGGGGCGAATCGTCTCCACATTCCTCGGACACCACGGCTGGAACGATCGATTTTCTCATACTCGCGTCTGCGAGTTGATGGAGACGTCCAATCAATCACGGTCGGGGGAATCAATTTGTACGCCGGCACGGCGCTTGAAGACTGGGTATCATCGGACGGTTGGGGTTTCGGGCTAGAATCACGTTCGTTTTGCTTCTCTAAATCTGGCGAAGGCTCTTCAGGTTGTGCCGGTGGTAAGAGAGACCGGGTAGAATGCAAGAGCGGGGTGGAAGATGGCGACTTTGCTGAATTCCTCCGAGTGGCCGGCTTCACCCTCATGGTGCCACTGCTCTGTGCGGGGTCTGTAGAAGTGCGAATTAATCTAGAGGATGGAGCATTCAATGAGTTTTCTGACGACCGTAGTTGCGACTTTGGCGTGGCAGCAAAAGACTCAAATAATCGACAACTTTCGCGATGGAGCATCACTAGGTCTCGTTCCTCTCGATGCGGTCTCAGATTGTATTCTGATACAGCAGTCCGTGGCAATTGGAGACGACGAGAAGAAGCGGTTTGATTGCGGCGGACAGCAGATTTTGAACCAGAAACTGATGACGATCTGGACGTGGTTGGAGTCTGAAATTTCGGCCTACGTTGTTTCGGAGAATCTGTATATTTCTGGCGAGTGTCATCGCCGTTATCCGATTCTTGCGCCAAAGCTGTCGGCGGAGTAGGTGAAGGCAAATCATTTTCAGGCGCGGGACAACTCCGATTAAGCTGTTGTACTAAGTCCTGCATATCGTCCTCGTCGTCGTCGACAGTATCTCCCGAAATGGTCAACTGTGGGCTGGATGGCTGAGATTCTGATAAAGCTGGTGAATGAGCTGATATATTGGTCACTTCAAAAGCCGTATAAAAGGACTTGCAGTCGGAAACAAAACTTAAAGGCGACGGCAGAGGGCGAGGTATTAGGAGAGGCGAGACTGCGAGATCGATTTTGCGGCTGGTGGGACCATTGTACTGAAGAGCGGTGGGAATGTAGAGAAGTTGAGACGTGATAGCAGGTTCTTTAATTGTTGATAGAGCGCCATGGTCAAGGTGGTGGTCGTCAGGGCATGTGAGCATTTTCACGTCTCCTCATTACACGGTCAAGCGGCGAGTGCCCTTTATAGAGGAGGAAGTTGCCAAACAAGAAAGAAGGCTGTGGTAATGTCAGCAGGCAAGCCATGTGAATTCTCCAGCACTGCTTCAGACTTAGTTACTCACCACAGACCAGGCTGCAAATCAACCTCAGGCACACTATTATTCCTGAGACAAACAGAACTGAGCCTTGGGGCTTTTTGGCATGTGAAGCACAGGGAGTGATCAACAAAGCTTCACTAGACAGCCGAACAACATCACTGGTCAGGAGTCACTGTATCAAAGGCATATCAGATGAATGGATGGCGGTCAATCAAGCATGAAGATAATTTTCTTTCTTATAGAGAGCGGAAACCCAGTTGAAACTTGAAACAGAGGGATGAGCACCCTTTTGGCGCCTTGCTCCAGGGCGAATCGCACATTCCACACGGAACAGCGTATCTCAACATAGGCGCCGTGTCTCTTTAAAAATAAAAAAAGAATCAACGAAGCGGTGACCCTTGTTTCCGCTTTTCTGCTTCATGATGAAGAGCGGGGTACGGTGTGCTCTGCGTTGATTCGATGAACTTCACCGATGATTGCTTGCTTGGCTTGCTGTCATAGCGGCAGCCAAAACTGAACCACGTTCTCGCAACGACGAAGACTGCGGTTTGCCTTTGCCCGTGAGCCACATGATTCTCGCCAGTCGCCGGCGTGACAGCAGCCACAACAGGTGGGCTTGCACGGGTTGCGACGAATCACTCGCCGCGGAACATGGCCCAGCAGTGGATCTTTTTGACACTGACCAGGGAGCGCGGGAATGGATCGCCCTGAGAGGCGCTAACTAGTTAATCCTTTCTGACGTGGTCCCGCGATGCAGGGGAAGAAAAGGCCCGACCACGGCTAATTTAGCCAACTGGCCCTCTTGCTCTCGCTCTGTCATTTGGGTTCGTGATGTTGACGTTGACAGCTTGACGTTTGGTGCCATAGTGCCATGGAACGAGTGCTTCCTCTTGAAATACGGATTATACCAGAGGATGAAAAATAGTTACCACACATGCAATTTATACGGAACTTGCGACTCATGTTCTAGAGCGCATTTTCAAGATCCAACACGATCCACAGCAAAATTCTACTGTGCATTAGCGTCGAGTTCGCTGCCTGACAACGAAGGCAGCTTTCGGCCCACGGCACCAGGGAAGCCTGTTCTACGATACTACCACAAAATCACTAGTTTGCCCAATAAATTTCCGATGAAAATTTATAGCAGTCGAATGCCCTGTGCTAGCTGGCGTTTTACATAGTTGATATATACGCCCGGCTCATACGACTGCTCAGGACGGAGGACTGCATATGGACGAGGTGCGAGAAATGTAGTCCCTCAGGAGGGCTCACTCCTCCAGAAACAGATCGGAAATTGAAAGTCAAATTCGACAGACCAAACCAAGCTTGGTAAGGCTTGTGTTAATTAGCTGCATGTCCCGTTTCTCAGTCTCACAAGACCCCTCACAGAGCCAAAGCTTCGAGTCTCTTGAGCGATATACCTGCAATGTGGCCCGATCTCGCTCCTGGACTCCAAATATCGAATTCAAGTCGCCAGCGTAAGCTGCGTGTCTCTCGCTCTACTACTATCATTGCTTCGATAATCATCAGGAGTCAGATCTGACGAGCATCTGACTGCACTCGGTACGGAGTTTTATCATCCCCTGAGATGGGTGTTGTGTGCGAAATCCACCGATATCGCAGGACATGGCTGCTTCCCGAACTTTGTTTGCTTGACTGCAGTCTGCAGCTTTTGCTGTGGACCTTTGGGAGATCGGCGCGAGCCTTTAGGTAACTAGGAAATCCGTTGTTTTTTTTCTCCTCACTGGTCACCACACGGTTCTGCGGCAATTCGATGATCCAAAGAATACCATAGCACCTCCCAAGTTCGAGCTTGCTTTGGTCGAATGTCAACCTGCATGCGATAGTGACTCTAGCCCTTGCTACGGATATCTTATGTTTCTCACGTCTGGCTTCGGGACAGAGCGCTCTTGGATTGCGTCTTACTCGACGGCCCTACATAGAAGCATGTTTTGATCTAAAAACATTGAGTTCGGGCTTCCGAGTATCCCAAGCGAGCCATAGGGACTTACTTGCACTATCTTCTCTGCCCAGAGACGCGAATTTTGCTTCAGACACCCCTATGGGCTTCGACTTGACAGCACCTTGTTTGCATACATCCGGAAAATCGCATCTGAGGGTGGCTCGACGCAGTTAGCAACAGAAGACGACTTTGACAGTGGTAACTAATTCCAGGATTCGGTCAATCGCTTCTATTCTGCTATCCGCGTGTCCACATAAGCCCAAAAAGGGGTTGAAGCATGGAAATCTTCTGATTTCCTTAAAGACCTAGTCTTTGCCTGTTCAAATCACGTTTCGCGTTGCCTGCTGGATGTATGTACTGCACCGAGTCGTGCCTGGTTGTAGGAGCATTGGCGGTTTGACTAAAGTACATCAAATACCACATTGATGACATTGCGCAAAAGCTTTGATGAAAAATTTTTCCCCTCCATTTACTATTATGTCTAATGGATCTTCTTTTATACTTGCCGGGGGGCATATATGTTATATGTCGCAAAGCTGAATCCCTCAACAACACGCACACGGTGTACTTGAGTTTATAGGACAGGATATTTCTGGACTTAAAACTCCAATGGTATATTCTCATCTTTTCACCACACTTACAACACATATATCAATTCAGCGTTTTCTCTGTCAGTGAGATCCAGCCACCTAAATATCGAGATCAGCCTTTCGCACACCAGGTTACCTTCGAAAGTGAATATTATTACGTACTCTTGGTTTCGAAGTTTTACGTATCCCGGCTCCGCTCTGACCAGAGCTTTCCTTGCATTCTCCCTCCGATACCACCACAGAATGAAATATAAATCCAAGATGCAAAAGGCCCAGCATACCAAGATGATGATTTTTGCTGGGACGTAGTCTGGCGCATGTTCTGGTCGGAAGGTTTGTGGGCCTAGATGTGGGAATTTCAGTTTGACAGGTTGAAGATCGCGATGAGATTTGAACCGGTCAATTAAATTTTGAGAGTTGACTGACCAATGATATTCCCGGCGCAATATCCCATCAGAAACATGGCCGCGACCGTTGTCTTTTTGGTATAGCCTGCGACGTTCGAGGAGATCATCGCCAGCATGCATACGAATGCAGTGGTTACTGCCAGCGTCAAGGAATATCCAACAAGACGTCCGGTGTTGCTGGGTAGCGCAATCATCAATACTGCACCCAGCATACCCAGATATAAACCTCCTGTCGCAACGAGAAGTCGCTGTTTGAAATAATGCGCTCCAGCGGCATTAAGCATGAGTGTTACCACCTGAACGGCTCCTCCCGGCGCACCGTATAGCAAGCTTTGCTCTGGGGTGTAGCCAAAGCTCACAATCTGCGGGGAGATAGTTAATATGGAAACGCTTCTGGAATTTTGACTTAGTGATACTCACCAGTTGACTAAAGAAATTTGTGATGCCGCCTGTTTACAGTCAGCCAACTGCTTGAGCCTGTCTCGGGTGATAACGGTGCTCCTACCATTTGGAATTGACGATACAAGCCCATAAAACACAATTGCCCAGGATATCGGATCCGCCAAAGCTTCTTTGAGCTGGTACATTTTAAATTGCTTATTTCCGATCCCTTGCGCGTTGACTCTGACTCTTTCAACTGCCAGCGTACGGTCCTTTTTGTCAAGCCATCTCGCGTTCAGTTGGTTATCGGGGACAACCCACCAGAATAACGCTCCCATGGTCATGGTCAACAGTCCCGTTGAGATGAAAAGGGATTTCCACGGCTCAATGGCACTACCATGAACGCGTGACCCGACCGCAATACCATAAGCAAGAATGGCTCCGAAGATCTGTGCCCAGCCGTTGAAAGAGAACCAGATATTTACCCTGATTGCCTGCTCCGGTTTTGTATACCACTATATCGCGTATCAGTAAGCATCTAATGGGCAAGGCAAACTATTTCTGGTGTCACGAACTTGAGATGTGAGCAGAGCAAAACCTGGAGTTACCGCAGCTTCAAATACACCAAGGAAGAATCGGAGTGCAACCGCCCCACGGAAGTTTTCCACAGCAGCGAAGCATGTGAGGACCAAACCCCAAGTGACCATGCAAAATGCGGAATACTTCGCCAAGGGCAGGCGCTGCAAAAGGCGAGTGGTAGGCCACTCCCAAGCCAGATAGCCTGGTTACAATCACTCGTTAGGAAACCGTCTTCTTGGATATTGGGAGAGATTATCGAAGCCGTATGCTTGCGTACCGAAATAGAACATGCTCCCGAGCCATTGATAGTTGTCGCCCACCAGATGTATATCTTGTTTAAATCCCATGACACTTGCGTATGAGAGCGTTGTCTCTATATGAATATCGCGCCAGTGGATCGTCAGCAATCGCCAGAGCCAAATGGACAGGGCACCACAGCTGCACCCACATACTGTCGAGGTAGTTGAGGCCATAAATGACGCACATCAACGGCAAGAGATGCCAATCGATGACTCTGAGCAATCGCTTGTTCGTTTCTTCGGTTAGGACGAGTGGCTCTCCATCAGTGTCAGCAAAGGCTTTCATGGCTTCATCCACATCGTGGGATGGTTTTAAGGTCGTGACGTCTGGGCATTCCGAGTTGCTCCTTGTGGCATTCTGGTTCTCGACATCGTTATTAACTGTGTCTTCAGCAGTGACAGCTGCGGCTTGCTTCTCGCTGTCAGTCGCCATGGTACGTTTGGTTGTTTCTTGTAGGAATCAAATTCCAACCGCCCGATCATGACGGTGTCCAGATGAAAATGCGGGGTATATTAGGCATATTGAAGGAACAGGGTGACATTGTCAATGAGGAGGATCGTCGCGACCCTGCCTTGGTTCATGAAGGAATTGATGATCCTATTGGGTCTTTCGTACTCCCTGCGAATGTGCGATACGTCTGGAGATTAGCTCTCTGCATTTCTGGGGTATATCGGCTTGCTTCATGCGGCGGCCAGGGCCCCTTGTGGTGAAGTGAAGATATTTAACCACACAATTATTCAAGTGGACCTGTCTCTAATTAGTTATTCTTTGTCGAAATTGTTGTAGCTTAAGTAGTTAACTAGCTGTCTTGGATAACCGTTGAGATGCGGAGAAGCTTGGCCAAAGGTAACTAACAACTCAATCGAATTGGAGGCATTGCTGGACACTGTATAAGATGCAGTAACACTCAAGTTAAGAGGTCACGCTTGAAGTTAAGAGCAATATTGCATCCCTTTTTTCGTGTTGTACAGGGAATGTCTCTGAAAGAAGCGAACCATTCCGCCACAGCCCGTAGAGAGTACGAGTTATATATCCGTCGTCCCAATAACTATACGAAGTAGAGAAGTAGCTACGAAAAAGGAGTATAATCTCGCTTGCACTGCGTAGCCACAGTGAATAACGATACCTGTTTCATTTCTGAAATCGCTTCGAGACAGATTTGATGTCTGTACCTACAACTAAAGCGAGTTTGATTTATCTCGATCCTTTCCTTTATATCACTGGCTCACCCTTTTCAGATAGGCATCCCAGCCAGCTTTCTGGTACTTTTGGGCAGCCTCCACTGGATCCGGAGCTGCGTATATGCCACGTCCGCTGATGATGAAATCCGCACCACCTCCAATGGCTGACTCGGGCGTCTGATATTGCTGTCCCAGCGCATCACCTTTCGAAGCAAGATTCACGCCGGTCGTAAAAAGGACGAAATCCTCATTATCCGCCTTGCCTGCTGTTTCAATCCCACCCAGGGATTTCGTGGCCACAAACCCGAGCACAAAACTCTTGTATCTCCGCGCCAGCTCAACCGACACTTCTGTATACTTCCCAGTCGCCAGACTACCCTTTGATGTCATCTCTGCCAAGATGAGGAGCCCTCTCTCTGATGCATCGGGAAAGTCCGGTGCAGAAGTAACCTGCGCAAGAGCGTCTATGATACCTGGGCCCGGAAGCACAGTGGCATTGACGATGTGAGCCCATTTTGAAATCTGGAGTGCGCCACCGTGATATTGCTTTTGCACGGTGTTGCCGATGTCAACGAATTTTCGGTCTTCAAAGATCAGGAAGTTGTGCTTTTGGGAGAGCGATTGAAGTCCGTTTATCGTCTCGGTAGAGAAATCGGAGAGGATGTCAATGTGAGTTTTCAAAACGACCATGTAGGGACCGAGTCCTGTTTAATGGATTCTTCTATCAGCGTGAAGATCAGGTCGGGCGGGAAGCGGGGTAAGCGGTCAGGTAGATCGAATCAATGGAGAATCAAAAGAATCATACTGTCAGCTAGGTCCAGCAGCTCCTTTGTAGTCGTGACATCCGCCGAGACCACGATATTTGAGTGTTTCTCGGCTGCAATATGGAATAATCTTTGTGCAAGCGGGTTGGGATGATCCCGCGCACGATCTTCGTAGGGTAGTTGAGATCTGGAAGCCATATTGGTAGTAAGCTGGCGGAATTGCGGTCAACAGAATTTTGACAAAATGTCAGATCTATTAATAAGCAAATTGATTTGCACGTAGATACTCAGTTGCGACTGAATGTTGCTCATGGTAGTAACACGGACGGCGATGGTTTTCTCTGGTGGGGTTTGCGTTGAGATGACAGAATTGATCAGGGACACAATTTATCGACCAACCTGACTGATTTTCCTCTACGAGATCAACACAAGACAAAATCTGCCGTTGTTCTCTCTTAAGATCGAATGTTTTGCCATTAATCTGTACAGCGGCATCATGCATATATACACAAAAAGTCCACAGTCACTAGCCTCCTAGTTCTTCAAAATCCAATTGTATCCCGGGAATCCCATCCCAAACACACTAACACCCCAAAGCGCAGCTTGCGCAAACCAGAAGGCTGCACCAATGTAGCGTCCACTTCCATTCTTTCGCCCCGAATACACGTATCCGACCATAAACATAACACGGAGGACAACCCACGTCGTTCCGAGGAGCGCTGCGAGGTGTGGATGTTTGATGCCCGCGACGAGGATGGAGATCATGGTCTGGGGCATGTTTTCGAGGAAGTTGGCGTGTGCGCGTTGTGCGCAGTTGAACTGGTAAGCTTTGGGCTGTATAGAGGGTTCGAAAGGTTAGTTTCCTTTGCCATTGTTACTGGAGGGAGACACGGAGCATTTACGTTTTTGGCGCATTGCTCTTGGGTGGCATAGGAGTGAGGATATGGGACGCCTGAAACGCGGCGAAGACCGGTTGTGATGCTACCATGCACCCAGGCTAGGAAGGGAATTGCGCCTAGGGCGACGGCGGCGACGTTGCTGTGAGCTTTGGTTAGCATAATTGGTCATTATGAGCAAGATATAGTCTGTCTTTGCGATGTTTAAAGGACCGTGAGCTCATGGAGGTCCGTATGAACCTGGAAACGCGAAACACATACCCATAGTCATTTGGCAATGTGAATGTCAACGCCATGATTAGTCGTCGATTTAATCTTAGAGTAGATGTTTGTTGTTGAAGAGTTGAAGATGTAAGGCTTCTGAAGCTGGTAGGAGTGCTTAGGATCGTGGTTAAATACTCCGTACAGCAAGATGTCTCATGAAGGGCCAGATAGCCAACTATTATGCTTTGAAATCGCGTCCATGGATCTAACTAGTCGCCTAGGCCCCGCACAGCCTCGTGTCCCCAGCTTACATAGAGCGTTGAGGTCCATGAAACTGAGGAAAATTCATCCGCTTTCAAATACAAGGGACTCGTATCAACATGGGCTGAATGTCACATCCGACGAATGGGAAGCTTGGGATCGGGAGACGCGGGCTGTTGTGTTGTTCCGTTCGGGATCAGAGTCAACCAACTTCGGGAATTCACACGCGCCTTTGCCGAATAATGTATCAGTACACGGATGCGGACCACCGGGTACCGAATCTCACAATTTATACCATTTTCACACAGTATATCTTCATCGCTGATGGGATCAGCATATCCCCGGAAACCGAATTACTGTACTGTACAACTGCATTTGTCCAAAGCTGAAAAACTAATGCGCTGAGACTCTACTAATACTGCCGTACTTGGCTTGCCAGGCGAAGAAATACAGCAATGCTCCCAGTGGCTGACCGACAAGACAGAAACTCAACCAGAAGACGGCGTTACCCAAGATTTTGCCAGTTTGGCTGTTCATTTTTTCCAGAGGCAAGGTCACAGCGATAAGGGGAAGCTGCAAGATCATACCACCAAATGCAACACCTATTGGTTTGTTAGCACACAGTCGTTGCAATGACTATTCTGAGAGTAAAATGAAAAGCAAGGAGTTCTTCTTACCAATGATGTTGTGTGTGGGAATGCCCACTGCCAGTTCATGCAGGATTGCCGAGACTGTGAACACGGTGACACTGGCTATAAACGGACTCCAACCTCGACCAACAAGAGGTGAAAAGATGTGCCGTTTCATGAACTGATATACAGGAATATTCCACGTCCGCCAATAACTACCGACACTCGGACTGTTCCACCAGTCTGCATAAAACTCGCGGTCGCCAAACCTCAAAACTTCTGCCAGGGCATTGAGGAATGATTGGAACAAGGCATAGAACCCAGCGAGCCAAATAACAAGAGAGATCGTGGACAGCTTCATTACTCGTTCCGCAATGGACGCCCATTCTCGCAACGCGATCTTTTCAAGTGCGTTTACCAGCGTTGGCGATGCGTACTGGGCCGATATGATCCACATAAACACGGCAAGCCCACAGAATTCGACAACTCTTTTTGCGACGAAATTCCATCGGATATAGCTTGTTCTGGGATACACCGGCTGGTATACTAAGGTGGGTGCCAGCCAAAAGTAGGTGAGGTTTTTGATCGTAATGTTTTGCGGGTACGGGCAGGAACTGTAGAGTTTGGGAAGATTGTTCTCCGGCGATGGATGCAGCCTTGCGTGGCGGAGATCGCGATTGGTAAATGCATAAGAACAATTCTTTAACCACACAACAATAGCATGGACCTCACACAGAGTTCCAATGCCAGGGTGGTTTATGTAAAAATATACGGCATACGATGTCAACGAGAGGCATAAAGTCGCATTGATCGTGTGCGTTATGGCAATATATGACCACTCCAAGTGAATGGCTCGTGGTCCCCCCCCCTCGCTAAGGACGGGAGTGTGGGCCTTTTTCGTGAAGCCAGTTACTTCTTTCACTCGATGCGCGGCGGCAAGCTCAATCAGATATGCGATCAAAAGATGACACGGGACCAGTGAGAAAAGAAGGGCTCCGAGTATGATATCCTGCTTGCGGTAATCGTGGCAGTGGAAACATATCAAGACTCCGTACTAGTCCAATGGTCAGCAACCGCGGCAGACTGAAGGGCAAAGCAGCGGCAAAAAACCTTCATGAAATTCTCGACGATCAAGCGGACGTTCATGACAACTACATTGCATTAGTCACTGATACAGCAAGGAGCGCAGGCTCTCAAAACGTACTCAGCACAATAACCACAAGATTTCGAAATCCGAAAAAGCTTGGTGAAACACTCGACTCGCGACTCAGACATGATGGTCGTATTTCCGAGTGATACGCGGCGACATGACGATACTTGCTTCTTCGACTCGTCGCGGGCGTCACGTCCGTCGATCTGTTGGACGAAGATGGCTGGATCTGGGATGGCTCTTCATCCGAGGCTGTTGCGGGTGTGGGCAGCATGTCGCTGCTGCTTGAGGGAGCCGGAGTGGAAGCAGTTGAAGCCTGAGAACGAGCCATTCTTTATATTCAAAATGACAAATAAATTGTAAAAGAACAAGTAAAGAAATTACTTGACGAGATGAGAAATATTCCTCATTTGATTCAACGTCCAAGCATGTGGAAGAATGGGCCCGCTGCAAATAGTACCATCGCTGATAAGGAAAAGACAGACCCGTCAGTTGGCAGTGAACGTAAAGGATCAGCCTGCTAGCTCTGCAGTTATCGCATTCATGGTACTCCGGCGGCTCGAATCCGTTTCCAGGAAAAGGATCAGGTCATGATGAGTCTTCATCCAGAGGGGCGACAGCTCCCATGGGTATCATTGAAGCTTGGAAAGAGGTTTGGGCCTAGTGGGGGAGGTGTTCTTGGTTTCTTGTGGAAGTTGACGCTAAAAAATGGTGACGATCGGGCTTCTAATTATGGGCAACTGATTTTCGGCACAGAGCTTGAGGACAATAGAGCTGATGACTGATTGTCTACTTCTGAGGATCTGAGTTGAGATGGAACGACTTGAAGAGCTGACCACCGAATATTTGATGGAATTGTGACATGATCGTTTTTGATTCGGCTTTGTCTTCCTGCTTGAATTTTCTTGCTTGGACGACTAAATCTTCGTTCAACCCAGCCAACAACCTCTTCACGAGCGCCTTTCTTTTCGATCTCGCAAGGAGGGTATTGCCTTCGCCGAAATAAAGATGGCATACTATGATGATGGCGCAACAGACTCCCAATTCGTACCACGGGCACTAGGACCACGGAGACCAAGTAAGAGTTCCTAAGCTTTCCCTTTCGCACTGCGAATCCTCCATTCTGACAGACACCAGGACCTGTTACGGACTACAGTTCCTCCTTGGTACAATGGATGCATGTGCGACAGCCGAAATACAAGGGAGGACATCGACTGGAATGGGAGCGGCCGAGTGCGAGCTACACCGTGGATGTAAGCTGTTGTTCATGCACCAAATTCTTCACAATATTAACAGACAGTCATCCTTTCAGATGCTTCCCCCTCTTGCCGCTATCCATTCTCCTGCAGATACGATTCCTGTCCGGCATCTACATCAATCAATTGGAAAATCCAAGAAACCCATTACGGTCGTGAGATGGACGCCCGAGGGCCGACGGTTGTTGACTGGTGGACACACCGGAGAATTTATGCTCTGGAACGGCACGGCTTTCAACTTTGAAACCGTGATGGATGTGAGTTTCCTTGAATCTATAATAACCTGCGTTAGTCCACGCCTGACTGATACTCTACAACCCATAGGCCCATTACGATCAATATCAAGCGGGAGTCACGTCTGCGGAATGGTCAAATAGTCATGAATGGCTAATATCTGGCGGCCAAAGGGGAGATATTAAATACTGGCGACCGAATTTCAACAACGTTGAGACCGTAGACGATGCTCACCATGATGCGGTCCGGGACTTGGCATGGTGCCCCAACGATACACGATTTCTTTCTGCTTCTGATGACACGACACTCAAAATCTTTGATTTTAACGCCAGAGCCTGTGAATTGGTGCTGACGGGGCATGGCTGGGATGTCAAGTCGTGCGATTGGCATCCCACAAAAGGCCTGCTCGTGTCGGGTTCAAAGGACCACCAGGTCAAATTCTGGGATCCCAGGACAGGAAGATGCCTCACCACCCTTCACAGCCATAAAAATACAGTAACGACTACGAAGTTCTCACGAGTAAACAGCAATCTCCTGGCCACCTCGTCGCGGGACCAGACTGGGCGCATCTTTGATTTACGGATGATGCGTGATATCTGCATTCTCCGAGGACATGAGAAGCCCATCTCCTCATTGACTTGGCACCCTGTTCACAGCACCCTTGTCTCAACGGGAAGTGAAGATGGATCTTTATACCACTACCTATTAGATGAACCCAATCTACCGACCGGGCAGGTTCCCACCGTTGCGCCTTACGATACTACCGACCCCACCAACACTCCCGCTCAGGTGATATTCCCGGCTCATCGCACACAGTTCGCCCACGGCTCTACCATCTGGTCGCTTGATTGGCATCCGCTTGGACATATTCTGGCATCTGGGTCCAAAGATAATTTCACCCGGTTTTGGTCCAGGGCTCGACCTGGTGAGACTTCCTACTTGAAAGATAGATTCCATATTGGCGAAGAAGCAGCCGAAGCTCAGGGGACATGGAGTCGCGGTTTCGGTCGTCGACAGATGCGAGAAGAAGAAGAGCAAGAGATGCAAGATGAGGCCGAGGGTCTTGTTGACCAGAGAAGACCAATGGACTCGTTGTTACCCGGAATTCAGGGTATGCCTGTGGACGGTGCCGGTTTGCCAGGTTTAATTCCTGGGATAGGCGTTGCGCATCCACCACCGCCGCCGCCGCTTCCCATCGATATACCCTCATCTATGCCGCATATGGACCCTGGTCGCCTGGCAGCTATACTTTCTTCCGGCGCAATCCCTCCTCCGCCACCCCAACACATACCGTCTCACCAAAATCCCGGCCAGATTCCCTTTCCCATACCGGGCATATCTGGACCTTTCCCGCCAAACCCTAACTTTGCGCAACTTGTACACCAGATGTTCCCGCAACAACCAGCACATCAACAGCCAAAATAATATAGGTTCCGAACTTGTAGGTTCTCAAGTACATGGTTGTTAGGCTTGGTACAGCATATCGGGGTTTCCTAGTATCTTATTTATGCTGATATAATCCATCGGGTTATGGAGAGGCGTTTGTGACGTGTTGCTTGCTTCAGCGTCTCAGCCTATGAACTGTGCGGAGTTGGCTTGATAGGGCTCGGCTTGGGTTTGGATCTGTTTTTTATGATACCAAGTTGGCAAAATAACAATTGCATATGCATCGGTTTCAACACGCTAGAGTCCGCCTTGGATGGAGAAACTGGATAGAATTAGAACTAGAGTGTTAATGCAGCCCCATACGAAAGGTAGCCAAGTGGACATCTTGAAGCTCCCGGCCTCGTAAACAGCCCCAATTCTACATCACACCAAGCTTGTTAACTATTACACTTGTCCATAGAAAGTCACACACCAGGGTTGGAAGAGAGACTCACAGTAGCCCGACCATGCTTCCCGCTAGCAAACCCTCCAAACCGGCGATCACAATGTAAACGATGGGCACCGCCCATATAGTCTTCCAACTGCGCCATTGCATTATAACAGCATAGAAGGCTGCGGTAATATGTGCTCCGCCATAGAGTATCAGTGTCCAAAAAAGTGTGAACCGCCAAATATCGCTTATAAGCAGAAGGTATTTGGCCTCTCCGCGAAGAGGACGGATGGGCACGTAAAGAGAGGGGAAAGGCGGGACATTATAGTCTCCTGGCATTAGCATCGTTTGATACAGCGCATCGGCCGTGAGCTGTAGATGCAATGTTCACTCAGGGGACAACTCGAAAGTAATCAGCGGAAGGTTGGCTCCAGGCCTAAAATGTGAGTCACATGACCTGGCCCCAGCGCCCGGGTCCACTAGACCCCCATGAGTGGACTAGTTAATTAGTTACCTCGGCAGCTCGAACATCCCTTCAGACTTCACGTATGCAATAGGGCTTGGGTTGAATCTCTGCATTGAGTTCGTGTGTCTTAGGATTACAGAGGACTCGCATTTCCCATGTCTCGATGAATCAGGTGGTTAGAGCTAAATCACAAGATGGGCACTGAGAGATCCCTCACGACCCTTCTGCGATCTTTGCAGACGGCATCCGTGCCTGAAGATGCTTATAGGTATCTATTCTCCCCATTCCGCACCTATGACATTTAAACTGACGTGATCAAAAGACTACTTCCATCCGCAACCGGCCTTCTCTCTCTTCTTAAAAACCCTTTGAACGTATCGCTGCTATCATCGCAGTTACTATGCTGTCCGGCGCTATGGGAAGGAGAGGTTGACCTTCAGACCTGTCGCAGGCTTGTTAGCGTCTTTAACAGTGCAGCTCTTACTATAATACAACACGAGTCATCTCATAGCCCAACGCCGCCGTATCTCCAGCGGCGTGGACTCGAGCGGGAAGAATGGCTGAAAGCCGTGGTCAGTGGTGCAGATGACAAATCTCCGCGCTGGAGGCATCTCCTACTTCTTGGAGGGGTGCTCTTGGGTTTCGAAGGGCAGAACCGCCAAAGTCTGTCATTACACTGGAGAAGAAAACTTGAGTCAGCTCTGACCAAGGCGCTGCAGCTTTCGTTGGTTGAGTTGGAGGAATCCCCGAGAGTTGCCGCTCATACGATCGTGCTCGTGCTTAATTATACATTTGAGCTGATGTCCGATTGGGAACGAAGACAGATTGACTATGATATCCTTCTTCCGATCCTAGTCGACTCGGCTTTCTTCTCTGAGGAAGGCCTCAGTTCCGGCTATTTTTTAGGTGCCATTGACCAGGATGTCAGAGAAGCCGACAATAAAAGGTTTGCCTGGCTGGAACTCTCTCCGACGTTCCGCCAAGTCAATACGATACTGGCAAGACCACTTGTTGTATCCCTAGGGCCATTGTCTCGACTGATAGCGCATTCCGTTGACAATGTCCGGAATCATGCTTTAGTTGCCGAACTGGTTGACCTGTTACTTGAATACTCTCGCACAACGCTGGTTCAGTGGCGCCAAAACAAGCTGTCAGAAGTAGATATGTCTGAAGAAGCCGAGTTTTTGGACGAGGTCACTCTGAAAACGACACTTCCTACGCTGTGGCGATTATTGAAATCTTCTCTGTTTTCCATTGTCATCGTACTGAGAGCTGCCCTAGGCAGAGTTCTCAATGACTCAGTCCTAGCCGCTGATCGATGTAAGTCTCCGCCTATGTACGCGTTTGCATAGTGGCTAACAAATGTAGATGCTCCTATCTTGGCCTCCAAATCCCTCCAAATCCTCAGAAATATATCTTTCATAACAAGTCGAATTGGACATAGCTCCTCTTCTCAATTTGTCTTTGTAAACCTAGCTTCTCTTGATATTCTTACACAATATCCGGTATTAGCGCAACAATTTTTGGAAGATATCAGACCAGCGGAGAGTGGTCAAATCCCAGCACACCCGGTGGACAGATGTTTGGATTTATTCTTTCTGAATACTGCCGAACATTTCACCCTCATACTCCCTCCTGATATAAACGAGGACTTACTAGTATCCGCGGCGTTGCCATACCTCGCGGCTGGAGGCAATAATAATCTGCTAGAGATATTCGAAGCTGCCCACAGTGTCGTTCTAGCTGTACTCGCCGCGCCAAAAAGTGCCGATATGGCAGCTAAACATCTGCCATACTACGTTGATACGCTATTTAATGTAAGTATTTATCGTCGATATATTTCGTGTTCTGTGATAGCTGATTTGAACAGGTCTTCCCCCAAAACCTCTCACCTAGACAGTTCAGACTCGCATTCAAAACTATCCTTCAAATTACCGCTCCGCCGTCACCATTAGCGAATAGCCAAGCTTTACTTCCGTCCACCCTTCTAGAACTACTCTACGACAGAGCGCTGACGGCGTCTGCGGCTCCTCTCCCTCACCCAACGGCCACCGCTGACCCCACACCTACTGAAGGGCCGCTTCTTTCAGAACAAGCAGTACTTACGCTTACTATAATAGACTGTCTATGCTACCTTAGGATGGATGCACTAGAAGAATGGCTCAATCTCACAGCACATTTGATTAGCCAAATCCAAGACCGCACCATGAGAAATGCATGCCAGGAAAGGCTTTGGGATGCACTGAGCAGTGGGGAGATGGATGTGGAGAGGGCTTATTTTTGCGTTACGTGGTGGAGTACAAGAGGTGGAAGGGAAAAGGTACTTTTTGGAGCGGAAGAGGATGTGCAAGTTCCCTATATGAGCGGCGGACTGGAGGTCGCAGATCATGAGCCAAGGGAGAGCAAGCTATAGAGGGTAGAAAGGTGTTCCGAGTCGTTTAGCCTGTGGTTATATGTTTCTAAGATCCTGAAGGAGGTATCTAATCTTTGCTCCTGCCAAGTAGCCATCAGTTTCTTCAAAGTATAATTTCCCAATCGATTTGTCTGGGAATAATATCGTTTTGCGGTATGTTCAAAAAAACAAACCGAGTACCTCCAAGTCTGCGTTTTCGGTCTGAGAATTCGCCTGACAACAGTTGAAGTCGAGACGACTACATGCCGCTCTCACTTTCCATCGTCATCTAGGGCTTCCAAAACACAGCCTCTAACCTCTGAAGCCAGCCATGAATTTTTCGTTCACGGATCCAATATACCCCAAAGATTCCAGATTCCACTACATCTTCTGTCCTCGCTAGACTGGTCACTCGGAGGAACTATAACACTCTGAAACCAATCGGATATCCTCAGATTTGTTGCCGACCGTCGCTTCTCGCTTGACGTGTCTAACGTAGGTTCCGACCCGTCATCTTCCTCAGAAATGCCTCTTACCACGAATGCCTTTGATTCTCCGTCCGCAAATGCACTTCGGCTTTGGATTGAGATCGGCGGACCCAGAATGAGACTGGGACGATCCTCTAGAACGTCCCAGTGCTCAGAGCACGGATATGGATCCACCACGTCTGGATGTACGTCGAGCTTTGGGCAGTGCGATAGAAGAATGCCAGCGACAAAGGAGGAGTTGCGGAGTTGGACGAAACGCGAGTCTGCGGTGGGATAGGAAGGGCACGGTGGAACCTTGAAAGTGCTGCAGAGGCGAATGTGATGTGTTTGGCATTTGCAGATGTTGTGAAGATGGGTGCGGATTTGGCACATGGTGCAGCAGGGATGAGGATTGGGTGTTTCAGTGATAAAAAAGAATAGCTGGATTTTGTCCTGGCAAAAGGAGGAGGAGGAGGATTGATATGCTCAGTAATTGACAGAAATGATGGATAAATAGACTGACTGGTGTTCCCCAAAACAACTTGTGAATAGGCGTGAAAGAGGATTTTTATACTGGAAGATCATGGTGCTCAATGATGTGAAAAGCATGTAAAATCCTGTTGAGCCACGGCGGACTGTGATGTCAAGGACTGTGAAATGGCTTTACAAGTCACAGGACAACTGGGAAGCTTCAAGAGAGATAAATATAAAACTATGAACCCGTAACACCTGTTTTTAAATTCATGTATGACCCATGTTTTCAGAAACAGCGGCAGTTTGCATGAAAGTGAAACATATTCGACAAAGCAGATCAATGAGCATGAAAATCATATCTCTGCTTTGTATAGATCATATGGCAAAGTCAAATATGAACGAAGAACTTAAATCAGTCTTGGTTGACAAAAATCGCCCATCAGACTTGGTAGCAGAACAAGCACCCAAAACAAAGACGGATGCTTCAGGGTATACCCGGGATTCCAACCCAGCTTCTGCTTCGATACTCAAGATACTCGTTACCAAAGAAATCAATCAGCAGCTTTTCCTCCTCTAAACAAATAAATAGTCAGTTTCTATTCACCAGACAGTAAGGGTGGATGGCAACATACTTTGAATCCGAGAAGAAAAGAACTCCCACAGCACAACGGCAAAACCTAAGAAGCAAACCGTATTTCCCAACACCAACTGCGTGCCCAAACTCCACCAGAAGAACCCAAAGTAGCTTGGATGCCGGAAAAGTCTGTATATTCCATCCGTTACCAGTCTATGCTCCTTCCTCCGCTGCTGCTGAATAGTATGAGTGAAACTCACGCCCGCGTCGGCCATCGCCAACGACCGAACGGCTTGGCCCACCACCATCAATGCTAATCCCAGAAGCACCTGATATTTTATGCCACCAAAAATGGCCGCCGTCCACTTGAAGTAGCTATCAGGTAGGAACAGATGAGAGAGCAGGCACTCTACGATTGCGGATCCATGGGCGATATTATACGCGGCGCCATTTTGAGTCAGGAGGAAGGCGGTAACCGTTGCGAACGAGTTGTTATAACGCGCGGTGATGTAGAATTCGAGAAAGTGGAAAAGGGCCAACGATGCGATAAAGAATGGAGCACGCCACAGCGGGTTGGAAAACGTGTACAGTAGCACAGCAAGGATGGCACAGGCGCCTGCAGCCTGACCGAGGAGAAACGAGCGTATGGAGATGCCGCAGAGGGACTTTTCTCCGCTTGGAAGATAGTTGGGGTCGAGCACTTGGTGCGTGATGGCACCAGTAGCGCTGGGGCGATAGGGCTGGTACTTCCATTGTTGTCCATCCGGCGCTGACATATTGGAGTTTTTCAAAGCAGATGGTCGTGAAGTAGCGTCCGCAGAAGTTGGATATACCGTCGGCTTCATGTTGAGATTCCCGAACGTAGTTCAGATAGCCTTACAGGTTGACGGGGAGGAAGGACTTCAAGAAAGTAGTAAAAATGAAGGACAAGTTTCGGGGAAAACAATTGATGGAGGAAACAATCAGTTAGATGAAGGAGGGGAACAAATACTCCCTAGAGCTAATCGCTCGGAGCATTGTGTCGTGAGAGAATCAGACAAAGAAAGGATGAATGCGAGAACAATACGATATTGTCTCGAGCTGTCTGCATGCGGTTGCGACGAACTCCACCTAACTATTCCATAAGCGCCCGAATTACTGGCTACGCCGTATCTGGATTAGCGTCTTGTAGCCCACATGGCTGGAAGGCCCACTGGCTCTGTGATTACCTAATACTCGATGGTGGAGCTGAGCCGCGTATGAAGCCACATCCATCATGGCGACAGTGCTAACTACCGGATTGCAGTCACATCACCAGTCAGTCGTCATGACCGAGGAACAAGAGTTATCCGAGAAAGATAAGATGCTCCGGGGAGAGCTGTACCACGCCTTTACCCCGGATCTTGTGGCAGCTCGGGCGCAATGCAAATCCGCTTGTTTCAAATTCAACAATGCCGGTGAGGTATCTCGACGACGGCAGATAGAGCTTTGGAGAGAGTGAGTGGCTGTACAATTGGAGACCATTGATACATTACTTTGCAATACTACCATGCTGTATGCGATAGCCTGGTGTCCCCACTTTTGTTTGTTTTCGAAAAATGATTCTAATCATCTTGCGTTTACAATGGAAAGTACTAACTAGCATAGCATCATCAATGACGAACGGCCTCTGCCCCCTCCAGCGGAAAACCCTATAGTTGACGACGAACTTTTCGAGGACGAACCCTGGATCGAAGCTCCCATTCGAATGGACTACGGGTTTAACGTGAAACTTGGCCAGGGTGTTTTTATCAATTTCAATTGTGTAATAATCGACACCTGCCTAGTAACAATCGGGGCCAGGACGATGTTAGGCCCCAATGTAAATATCTATAGCGGAACTCATCCCCTAGACCCGGCGTTGAGGAATGGGACAAAGGGGCCCGAATTGGGAAAGGAAATCCATATTGGGGAAGATTGTTGGATTGGCGGGAATGTGGTCATTTTGCCTGGCGTCACAATCGGGCACGGGGCCACAATTGGAGCCGGCAGTGTTGTAACCAAGGTAAAAACCCTAGTTCAGTATGCGTTGTTGCCGAGCTTCGTGGCCATGATGGTGCTGAATACTGATGGCCGTAGGATGTGCCTTCGTTCCATGTTGCGGCCGGAAACCCGGCAAAGGTTCTCCGCCGTATAGAAACCACGATGTCGAACGCATTACGAGAGTAGCCCTACACGTCGTTGTTAAGCGACGTGTGTCAGGAAAGAGCCTTGTGTATGTGTTAGACGGCCCGCTCTTCTTTCAGCAAAGGAAGAGTGTTTAGGTACCATATTTGAAAAGTGTAACGGAGATACATTCTGCTGGACATACTCTATAAGAGTCGAGGCTGGAGAGCAAGGGGTAACACCGACAATGCATACTCTTGGCAAACCCACGGCTACCGATAATCGCTTCGCTGCATCATGAGGTAGGGATATAAACCTGACTTTCTTCTCGTGGGGCAACATCTGGGATGCGGCTGTAACGAGCGGAAGCAAAGAATTGCAAAGTGCAACAGGCACAGTTGAACGACAGACAAACACCACAGCAAGATCGCCAGGCTTTGCTGTCCGCTTGGAAACCATCTGGTCTGGTTCTCTATCTAGTGCAGGGTTGGTTTGAGGGACGGATTTGCACATCGATCCAAGAACTTTTGCTGTAGAGTTGAATCCCAGTGTGATATACTTCGATACTTCCGGTGGACTGGGGGTGGCGGGTACCACGGTCGGACCCTGCAAGGAGGGCCTCCTTTTGCGTTTGCGCTTCTTCCAGCGGCGACCGCGTGATGGGATAACTTCGTTTCGATATTCTCCTATAGGGTCAAGTAGTCTAAGTCATTAGAAGTCAGCTGCTGACGATCCTGCCTTACTGATAAGGAATATCGAGGGTTTGAATAAACCGGATGATTCAATTGCATGCGATTTCGTACCTGCAGAGAAGGTCTAAGATATCTTCCTGCTGTCTTGGCGGGATATTTGGTCTCCGAGGGTTAGCTGATAAAGTACTCCGTACTACGTAGATCACAGCATTAAGCAGGGATTAAACTCACATAGAGCTCAATGACATTCTTGCTTACTGACTTGCGTGTGGACAGAGAGAGAGGATGGATTTTGCTATTAACGAAAAAAAGTTTGAGGCTCAATCAATAAGATCCTCGGCTGATGATTGGTAACTAGACATCACAACCTCACTTAACAGTATAGCTCAGAGTATACGGAGTACAACAAGTTTGTTCAATAGAGAAAATGATAGGTATATTCTAGGGTTCTATAGAGAAGCAAACTTTCGAACTATTTGCAGTTAGCTGTGCAGTTGATTTTGAGGTGGGCTATAACCAAACAGGGAGACTAGTGTCTTCCCCAACCATACCTACCCTTAAGCAAACATTTTGCCAGTTTCTGAAGATGCCGAGGATAGGAAAAGCAGAGATGATGTTTTCCAATTCAAAGGCAAGGATCCGAGACCGTGTCTGGGGACCCTGGACCTAGGGACAAACAGCTTTGTCAAGGCTTGCAGTGGGGAATCGGGATAGATCTTAGAATCTGTGTTTGAATGGTGTGCGGGTACTTGCAGGCACTCATGTGTACTCCGTATAGTGGAATCTGTTTCTGGAATTCGTACTTGAAGTCTGCAACCTTTCCAGCGCGAAATCAGGCAGATTGCTAGAAAACAAAATGTTGCAGACTGATATTCAGTGACGGGGATGGTAATGAATATGTATCTGCTTTGATACATACATACACTACGTCAGCAACAGGGCAGCTATTGGCGTCGAAAGAAAGGTGACTAATCATAAATACCGTAATGCCTTGAAAAACCACCGAAATGCGCCCAATCACAGGCCTGAGCACCAGGGAGCTTGATTAAGGTTGGCCCAATCAGAGAAGCGCCTTCGATAAAACAGATAGCAGCCTGCTCGTCCATCAACCTCCACAAACCATTCACTTTGAAGTCACTGACATATTGGATGAGACAAGGCTAGGCACCGCGTCAGGACATGCCAGTCCGAAACATTTTCAGCTTCCCTTCATGTTCATTCTAGCTTCAACTTTTCTTCTTTTGCAGCACTTCTTCTGATCCGGGTTCTTTTTGTTGCGTATTGCACCCTTCAGCGGTTCTTGGATCGCCCGGAAACTCAAGCGCCTCAATCTCGTCCTGCGGTCCTATTTGGCTTCTTTCACCCCACCATTCCATATTCTCACCTTGCCCTCCCAATCGACTAGATGACGCATTAATTTCCTCCTCACGCAATTGCCAGGTCCAAATCACTTGCAGCTTCAGGTCGTTAGACGGCCGATTCCTCCCCGACCTCAAGACCGCATCGTTTGAGTCCACGAAACTTTTCATTCTCTGAACACGCGGGATAGAACTTTTAGGGTGGAAAATGCCATGGCAGATTGCCCGCTAGACTTATCTAGCTGCTCACAGCTTGCTGCTTCCAGAGAAGACGCCCCTCTTTCGCCAAACGAACTCATGGAAGATACAGGCCCACGCTCTACCCGCAAACGACCTCGTCTTGACAGTGGGAACGATTCACTTGAGTCCATGGCGATGTCTACCCACAGTCCCACCGGCGGTGAAGATGATCGGACCAAGCTTGCGAATTCGAACCCTGCTTCTCTTTCCAATCCCACCACCCCAGAACGATCCTCTCCTCAGCGCCCGTCGAGCAGGGTGACAATCAACATGAAATCTCCTATTCTTTCCAATCCTGAATTCGCAACAGCCGAGGAGCCCTCATTTGCTTCTAGTGCCCAACCTCCGCCATTACAGCCACAGCATGCCCTTCCCGAGCTATCAGCCCACAATGAAAAGGCGATATCAATAGCTTCGTCTCTCTCACCGACTCAAAGCGTTAAGATCGAAGTGGCCGAGCTGGAAGATATGGACCAGGCCCCGAGTATATCCAACTGGAGATCACTTGGGGAAGCTCTACAAGCTCCATCTATGGTAGAAGAGGTGGTGCAGATTCAAGAGCAATTCTCTCCTCTTGAATCATTTCCGCGTGTTCGCGCAACCTTTGATATCCGAGAAGCTATAGACGACATTCGCAACATATTGGAAAAGGGTAAAATTACCTCTCCCCGGATTAAACCCCAATTTATGACAGTTTAATAACCAAGTTTCTTTTTGGACTCATAGGGCAATTGCGCGCTGCACCTATTTTTGTAGTTTTGAAGCAATGGCTTGACCAATGTTCTCGCAATGTGGACCAGATTACCTACGAGATGTTCGTTGGAGATCGCGAATTTTGGGAAGAAATTCCGTCTTTAGTCGAAGCCCTCGTGCGACGCGAGTAAGATCATCTTTCGAGTTAGATGTTTGGCTGAGTTAACACGTTGGCAGAATGGAGCTTCTTCCGGATGAAGGAGACGGTCCGTGGCAGTGCTTACACGGTTTCTTCGTTTCCTACGCGGTGCTTGCCATTCACTTGGTACAATTAGATAACATGATGCTTCAGGAATATATACAGGATCCAAATCACCCCCTGGATTTGCTGTCGAAAACATACTGGAATCCTCTGAGTTGGATTCTGCAAATTAAGCACATTCCTTTTTACAAGGCCATGGAGAACGAATACGGCCCGGAGGTTGTTAGTCTTCTATCTCATATCAATGATTCTGTTTGTCAGCCAGAGATGAACACCTTCCGCATCGTGTCCGAATTTGCAAAGTTACTACTGGAAGTTCTTCCTCAGTGGCCGACGTTCGCACCTCATTTTGCCCACGCTTTATCTGTGATCCACAACATTGTCGAATCTGGGTGTGAAACGAAGAAATTTGCGGCGGACGAATCGTTGCTCAAGCCATCGACATTCGCAGAGACTGTCAGTCAGGTCTACGAGTTTTTTCGTTTTATTGATATTACCTATCAGGCACTTGTCACGAAGAAAGCGGCTTGGGTAGCGGGCGATATCAGCGACACAATCTTACGTTCAGTTGGGTCCACCTACGCCAGTATCTGTTCGTTTGACCACCAATTTGGTGTCAAGATTGCCGGAGACCTTCGTATCGTATACCCTGAAGGTGTCACTCCTGGAGATTATGCTCAAATCATTCATTACGGCTGGAAGTTCAAAATTCTCAAGAGGTATATCACTGACGGACGGATGGAGCTTCGTGTGCTTGGGGTAGATACGATGCAACAGGATCTCGTGGGTGTTTGGAAAACCAATATCAATGGCAATCCGGCCGGAGTCGATTACCCGATCACGAGATTTCTAGTCAATTTTTTGAAGGAGAATAAATTAGTCGAGTATATTGTCGGAGTCGATTCACATCCTCAGTTAATATCTCGAAGCGGAAATATTGTGGGATTTCTTCTTGTCACCGGCACATACACTGATCACGACACAGATATTATTTGGAAAACAGTAACGGAGAGCCATGATCCGCGCACGGTTTCCGAGGTTTTGTCGATGTTGACTCGCACATTTAGCATGCATTCTCAGGGATCCCCCTCTCTTCTCTATTTATGCACAAAACTAACTGAACTGCCTTTGAGCCGGTTCGATGGTAGAATGCTAGATTATTGCGAACAATTAATGAGCACCTTTAGGATGCGATACGGAGACAGAGGAAGGAACTCTCCAGAGTTCGCACCCGTGGATATTGTGCCTGTCCGAGTGTGTGTCCGTTTGATTCGGGAAATATCTTCTGTGCGAGGAATACCCCCGGAGCAGAAGTCCCATCTTCAAAGATTCGCTAGCCGTCATCTTTTCCTTTTGACCGAACATGGGATCAACGACCGTGACAAAATGGAGCTGTTCGGGCAATGCATCCAAGATATTTCGGAGATGAACGACTTTACTGTCGGAAGCATAAATGCGCTAGTCGCTTTGATTTCCCCGTTTGACACCCAAGACATTCGACGGCTAGCTTTAGAATTCGACTTTACCACTTTAATCGTTGACGAACTTGCACATGCACTGAATTCCGATGCTTCCGAATTCAATGAATCAGAATTGAGTCCCGACCTAACTTCTCGAATTCAACTTCTTCAGCGAATTGTCGATAGAGTTCCTGAGACTATCACAGCAGATTTAGCCGATAAACTGTGGGGGAGCCTTTTTACTTCCAAAAAAATCGGTGGTCGAAATAGAAGCTTCGCTTGGGATATATTGTCCAAGTGTGCGTCACGGTGTGGGAAGCGAAATCCCTTCCTCGAGCGTTGCATGAACGAATATCTTCCTCGCGTCTTACCAGACGATTTCACGACGGACATTCTTTCGTTCGCCGAACAAGCTGTCAGCTACGACATTCGATTCCAGAAGGGGCCGGCTCTGAAGGAGGGTGAAATTATCGCTGTTCTTGGAATGGATCGTATATGGCACATTATTCTCACCGCGCCATCAACTGACATTGGCATAAAGGCTATCAATTTTGCCATTGAGATCTACCTTGACCATCCGTTGATACGCAAAGCTCCGAGGTCGGCAGCAGAGGCAACACACGTGTCTCTAGTCGATCGATGTGTTGAACAGCTTAGAGCAGCGGCCAATAAACTCAAAATCCTCACCAATGGAACTGCCAGTGGGGAGGATGAGGCTATGGTGATTGTCCCATCTACGGATGAGACGCGAATGGAAGAATTGAAGTTTACTCGCTCGCTCCTCTTTCTAAAACAGCTGCTTCATGGTCTAAGAACGAGGCCCCAGTATATTCCTCCGCAAGGCAGCCCACCAGTATTGCCTTTAAGGAACGAGGAAGTGAAAGGGGACTTGATCCAAATCTCATACCAAGCTTTCAACGGAAATTCGCAGACTCAGATTCGTACCCTGCGAATTGGAGATCTTACCACCTTGTCTGAACTGTCACAGAGGCTGGCCCGTCTAACTGGTTTCTCAAAATATACTATTATCACCGGTGGACGTTTCCTTGACCTGGCCAGCAATGGCAATCGTACGTTACGGGAGCTGAAAGTTCCATCTAGTGGTCTGCTCATTGTCAGGAAAAGCGCTGATGCGCTGGAAAGCTCTTTTGGCAGCAGAAGGCAGTCCTTGACATTGGTGGATTCGGAAGTACTGGATCATTTTAATGATCTATATGAGTTCCTCAGTTTGGATGAGAGACTATCGAAAGAAGTATGGTTCTGACGGTGATTTATATATCGGATATGACTAACGGCAATGCTAGGTATTCGAGTTCCTAGTTCTCTTTCCGCCACAGCAACGAGTCCGGGAATTTGTTCGGTCGGTTGACACCCAGGGGTCCGAGATGTTTACGCTCGACAAACCTTACAAGCTTTTATACTCTATCAGCTCCCTGATAGTCTGTGTTAGGGAAGAATCATTAGAGGCAAGCGTTTCATCTTTTCCTTGCGAACTCAGGCTAATAAAGATAAACCAGACCAACCCCGATCAGCACTTTATTAGCCGCACTATCAAGAATTTGGCTACATTCTTGCTCCGTCCTGAAATATCCGAATCTTTGGAAAGCAGTTCCCTAAAACTGACATTTGCTTGTAATTTTGTCGAATGCTTATTAGCAGCTCTGACAGGTATTGTCTTTTGTTTCCTTTTTCGGAGTAGTTCGAATCTGACAGCGCTACTTTCAGTAAAATCTCCTCTGGACAGTCCCGAATCGCTTTTCACTGATCCTTCGGGTTTGGTAATCTGCCTTTTGAAGTTTGTATTCCTCGGAAAGGTCGCTGCTCCATTGCCACTCGCAGATTTTCCCCTTCAAAAATTGATATCAAACTCGTTTGCGGCTCTTTTAGAAGCCTCAATGCTTGACAAAAGAGTTTGGGACGCATTCAAACAGAATACCGATATGGATGATATAGTCTTAACCCTTTTGTTACGAGACCCGAGGACAGGTATTCGACAAGATATTGCCGGGATTATATTTTCTCTATGCGGAATGTTACCGTCGCAAAAGCAGCCATCAAAGGCTTTGACCGAGGATTCAAAACCTTCTACGAAGCTAGAGACCCCGACCGGCATTGACATTGTTAGCACTCTGTGGAAGTCTCTCACCTCTCTGATTCCTCGAAGTATTGAATTTCCTCAGACCTCTCAGCAATTCTTTGAGGTAGCCTTGGTCGTTTTTCAGGCAGTGGGAAGTTTATCACCCGAAGATCTGGTTTTCGGCGATTATTTGAAGCAGTGGGGTAGAGTTCTTCTCTGCCATCGAAGTCGTGAGGTGAGTCAGTCTTTATTTCTTTCTGTCGGGCTTTTTTATTAATACTTCCAGTTCGTCGGACGTGAACCTGTCGATTCCATCGTCTTGGGTTTCGCACATCTTTTGAAAAAATGCATGGAACTTTCGCAGCCTAAGAGAATAATATCAGACACTAGGTCAGTAGCCTGATTTCTAAGCCTGCCCAGATTGCAAATCCGAAGCTGACTGCCGTTTAGCGACCTCATGGAAAAGCTATTCACTACATACCTATTCCCGAACCTGTCAGAA
Organism: Byssoonygena ceratinophila; assembly: GCA_001430925.1. Classification (NCBI taxonomy): domain Eukaryota; kingdom Fungi; phylum Ascomycota; class Eurotiomycetes; order Onygenales; family Onygenaceae; genus Byssoonygena; species Byssoonygena ceratinophila. Next base: position 59,354 of record LJPH01001282.1, read on the forward strand.
AGAGCTGACAACAAGGCCATCGAACCAGTTATACCGGTGATGCATACTGGAACACGCCAAGAAATTTACAATGTGCTGCTCTTGCTTTGCGAGGACGAAGTTAACTGTCAGCAGATGCTCGAGATTTTGGAAGATGTGATCCCGCCAGGTTAGTTACCTAGAGCTGCATGTTAAACCTGGTTATTGTGGCTATACTTACTTTGCGTTAGACTACACGTATGAGTCCAATTGGGTCTTTGATCGTTACAAAACGATTCGGTCACCAGAAGGATATGCCGGCCTTAGGAATTTATCCAACACTTGCTACCTCAACTCCCTTTTCACGCAACTTTTCATGAATATCGACTTCCGGAAATTTATGCTTCAAGTTTCTGTGGCGGAAACAGATCCAAGCCAGAGGCTTTTAATAGAAACGAAAAAGCTATTCGCTTATATGCAAAACACATGGCAGAAAAGCGTGGACACGCTTCCTACCGTGGAGGCTATACGAACTTTCGAAAACGAAATGATTGATATAAATATCCAGATGGATGTTGACGAATTCTACAACCTTTTGTTCGACAGATGGGAAGGCCAAATCCGATCAGCAGAAGACAAGAAAGTATTTCGCTCATTCTATGGGGGTCAACTTGTCCAGCAGATAAAATCCAAGGAATGTGAACACATCTCGGAACGACTGGAGCCTTTTTCGGCAATTCAATGCGATATTAAAGGTAAAAGCGGCCTAGAAGATAGCTTGCGGGCATACGTTGAGGGAGAGATGATGCAAGGAGGTGAGTTCTGCCCACTCACCAGTAGAATCAGTTTGACTAGCTGACTTGACTCGATCAGATAACAAGTACTCGTGTACATCATGTAATCGACATGTTGACGCTGTGAAAAGGTATACCCGTTGCCGCTCACCTGACAAATCAAACTAACAGTTGATAGGGCTTGCCTGAAAGATATCCCGGACAACTTAATTTTCCACCTGAAGCGGTTTGACTTTGACGTAATCTCTATGATGAGAAGCAAGATTAACGACGAGTTTCACTTTCCGGAACGTATTGACATGGCTCCATTCAAGGTTGAATATCTTAGCAATCCGGATGCACCCGCGGAGCCGGATGTTTTTGAGCTAGTAGGCGTGTTAGTCCACAGCGGTACAGCTGAATCTGGCCACTATTACTCCTACATCAAAGAACGTCCAAGCGGCAGTTCCGGCTCTTGGGTGGAGTTCAATGATGCCGATGTCAGCAGATTTGATCCTTCTAAAATTCCGGACCAGTGCTTCGGGGGAATGCATGACTCGTTTCATGGGCCCAGCTTGGGTCAAGTTCGCTTTAATAAAGTGTGGAATGCATACATGCTTTTCTACCAACGCGCATCCCGAATGGAGGCCTCACAGGCAGAATACCAGTCGTCCTTGACAGATACTCCGATCACCATACCTCTTCCCCTGGATATTGGCAACCATATTGCTATGGAAAATGAGCTATTTCTTAGAACTTACTGTCTTCTAGATCCTTACCATGCTCGGTTCGTTCTAGGTCTTCTCCAGCAATCCAGGAAATTCGTTCTTACTGGAGGCGCAAAAAACACGAAGTTACAAAAAGCAGCCGTATACGTTACTTTAGATGCATTGGATCAACTTGTATCGAGGACAAAAGATGTGCCGGCATTAGAACCACTGTTCACTGAATTAGACTTGACCACCGAGGAAAATCCTTATGCCGCTTTTTGGGTTCTTGAATGGACGACGAGTCACCGTTTTGGAATTCGAAACCTTCTTTTGAAATGTCCAAATGGCACTATTCGTGTTGGGTTCTCGGCCTTGCTTGTATCAGCTCTAGCACGTCTGAAGGATCGATTGACTGACCCGACACTTGAACCAGCCAGAGCGACCCTTTTATCACAGGAATACAGTATCTTACTGGAAAATATCTTGAGAAATCTCCACCACCAGTGGAGCGCGATCCATCTCTATTCCCGAGCTTGGGATGACTATTTCGAACTGATCCTGAACATTGCCAAATTTGGTGAATATGAAGTTGACTTGGTTCTGGATCATGGGTTTCTGTTGAAATGCCTAGAAATCATCTGGCTGGACAAAGAGGATAGTAAGAGACTAAAATGCCACTATCCCAACTATTTTCGGCTGATCGAAAAAGGTCGAAAATTCTCACAGGTCAAGCTTATGGAATTGCTTTGTCACCTGTTCACTTACATCGACTGGAGCGTTCCTCCCTCGCCCGACGCGCAACCCCGAGCAGTCCAAGGTGGAAAGTTCTCCATGTCGATGGATGAAGCTGACTTTATCTGTCCCCTCGGACGGCATAAAGAATTGACTGTCCTAAAGAAAATCATTGAGCAGCAGGCGAATTCGGACATGACCAGGCAAATCATCAAACTTCTCGTGGAGTTACCTTCCCCAAATGGGTTACTGGACAGTGTCTACAAAACTATAGAGGAAGGGTTAGCTATCGAACCTTCAGGACTTACGGTGCCTTTTCTTGAAGCAACTCTTGTATTCTGCGAACACGCGCCGGACATGGAAAGAGTTTTAGGGCTTGTCGATTTTGCTATCAAAGGCGTTGAAACCCTTGAAGACGCTGGCAGGGAATATCTCGCATTCTTGCGAGGACTTCTTGAATTACACAATAGTAAGATCGGACAGGACGATGGCTGGTTCTTTTGTCTTGTACTTGAGAGGACACCGGAATGGGCTCCTAATCTTCTCATATATGAGGATCAAGCAATTCGGAATGGGACATTTGAGCTCCTACAGCAGCTCGTTTTTGCGAAGGAGGAAGAGGATCTGCCAGAACCACACCGTCAATACTATCGCAAAATTGCAAGAGGAGTTACGCGGACTTGTCTTGAGAAATTACAAAGTTTGTATGCTGGGAGGGTGCCATCCCAGCTGACTGTCGATGCTCGGCTGCTTGAAGCTATTAGCCTCGTGGTTAATCACTGCACGGAAACGTACTTCGACGAAAATGAGAACGAGGCAGATTTACAATTTCTGCAACAAGCTTCGAGTAAGATCCTCCGAAATTACAAAAAGTTCGCGGTGATCTGTTGACTAATTAATTTTGCCATAGGTATTATGACTGCAGTTGGACAGATGACAGTAGATATGCCTGAAGAATTCATATCCGGTACGTATTGATGTTTTGGTGCTTTTACTGCTTATTGGTTAACGTGCGTTTCGGTTTCATCTATCAGGATCTGACTTCCCTTCAGATGCGTGGGAGGATAATTCGATGATGGGAAGCGACTCTGATATCGGATTTACCGGATCACCATGAAGCTAAATTGGCATATCTTTTTTCTTTTCAACTCTCTACAGCGCAAGAACCTGGGACTCTCTGACGGAACGGGCATCGGCGTTATATTGAAAGATCAAACTCATAGACATTTTATCAGAACACAATTAGAAGCTCGAGGGAAAAATCAGGTTTACACGGGTAAAAAGTTGATAATGAAACTTTGTTGAAGATCCGTTCAGACAGGGCAGGATTATTTTTCGACACGGACCGCCGATCTACGATGACACGAAGAAAGTGCAATGAAAGCATTTGCACGGCGTTTTCCAAAGCAAAAAAGAACATTTTATTCAAACAGAACGGTTACCTTCGAATTTCCGCTTCCGGAATTTCTGGAACTTGGGGAGCTGCTTGCTAGGATAGCGTTCTGCATCATGGGCTTACGGGTTTGGGAATTCATTTTTCAAACGACTGTGTACTTGACATTCCGCGGGTTCTTTGTTTGATGGCCATCGGTTTGGAGTTTGCGGTGGGTTTGTTGACGTTCTAGTATTGTGTTTCGTGATTTGGGTCTCTGCGTGGGTGTGTGCCGCTCTTGTCGGGGTTGGTTGTATGTAGGACTCTGTTTATCAATATTGCCGGATGTGGGTGCTGAATCGATATTCTATCTACTTTCATGCGTACGCTCTCGTTTGTTTATTCCTTTCTCTGTTAGCCTTGATGGTTTGTAAGGAGTCGGGCGGATGTTTTTTACAAGCTCGACATTGACATGGCGCATCTTGATATGGTGTATAATAATTTGTACAGTACGGAGTATGTACAATACGCGAGATGCTGAGTCTAACTACTCCAGTGGAACTCACTTTCGAGGTTGATCATATGGTTGTCTTTCAGCCATCACCATTATGAAGGGTATTCCCACCACAACAGCAACAGCCCATGGAAGAGATGTATCCCAATATTTAAAAAATAAAAATAAAAAACATACAACAGCCGGACTATGGTGGTGCTCACCCCCAGAGATCGCAATGGTGTTAGCGCCTATCCGCCCTTATTCCAGCGCCTTCACCATGTTCTAAAGTATGATCGATCCTGTTTTTCAAGAGCTTTCTGTAGTTCTGAGGATTCGATGGAATAGTATGGCCAAGGGGAACCCCTCTTAGTTATAGAGTGAGGCCATGGTGAACTTGGTCCGTGTAGCTTGAATACACGAGCGGGAACCATCTGCCTCCAGGTTAGTGATGTTGAGAATGCAGGTTGTTTTTAAAGGAACGTACCCTCGAGCGTTGTCCTTGCTTGCCCACAGCTTGGGGAAGGACCTCTCCTCGTAGGGGCGGAACCCTCTACTTATTAACATCAATATCCTAACGCCCAAACCGGCCTTGAGCTAGTGCATCCCCGCTCAAGAATCGCACGTTGTTGATGTTCAGCCACTGAGGCTGAGAAGTGGCTCATTTCGAGTGCGAAGAGCCCATGTCTTTCAAGCTGTTACGTCATACTGTAAGCACCCATCTCAACAACCCCTCCACCCCGCTCTAGTTACTCGAAATTTCTTCTAAAGTTTTTATTTTTCCTTTTCAAGTTTGATATCGAGCCTTTGGCTGATAAACGTGTGACTCCCAAGTGTAAGTGAAGCCCTAGCGCAGATTGCTTGTGACGTAATATTTAACAGATGGGCAAGTAGCACTCCTTTTGTTGCAACACATCCGGTACAACACGAACTACTTTTTCTGCAGACAAGCAGTGTTCTGAACCCATGGAATATCTCCAAGCTTCAGAAACACTACAAGCTGCAGCAGAGCAAGCGAGCCATGCCATCGCTCAGCGAGCCAGCGCCACGAAATCAGCTTCAAATTTTGATCTTTCGGATGAGTATTTGGCGGTAGTGAAGGAGGCGGAACGACTTTATGAAAAGGTTTGTTAAAGCTTAGCCTCACGATCGTCACCTAATGCTTGTTACAGATCTCGGCGAATCCTCTAAAACCGGCCGATAAATACGGAGCGATATTGACGGGAACTTTCAACGCCGGAAATGCGTTCAATACCATTTTATTTCCCTTGATGAAGGCCGAGAATGTAGAGGTTTATATATGGAAGGATGGGGCTCAGGAGTTGATTGACTGGTGCTGGGAGAAGCCGATTCTGATATCGAAACTTACACACTTTATTGTTAAAGGGGGTGGGCAGGTTGGGGGAGTAGTAATAATGTTCTCCCGAGACACAAGGCAGGTTGGAAAAGAAGAGAATTCAGGGCAAAAAGAGTAGATATGTTATTTTAAAAGGATATCATGATTCCTTCTCCACTTCAGTTTCCCAGCAAAATACTTCCAGAAACGGTAGCCTAACTGACATTTTTAATCCTGGTGCCGAACATCTGCCACCTGGTCATCGCCGGTCTGGTTGAAACGGACCCTGGATCCCTCCCATCCTCAACACCACTCTCCTCTCTCAGGAACAACGTTGTTGTTATGGTTAAGCTGCGGGGAGCGAAGATTGATGCTGGACGGGGGGATGTGGCGGACCCAAGTCTCGAGATCGATGCCGGGCGGGGGGATGTTGCGGAACCAAGTCTCGAGGTCAATGCCGCCTGATTGGGGGATAAAATCATCACTGGCTGGTAGTGCTTGGGTGGACCATGGGTCGGTGCTCGTCTGCGCAGCACGGTTGCTGCGGAACCAAGTCTCGAGGTCAATGCCGCCTGATTGGGGGATAAAATCATCACTGGCTGGTAGTGCTTGGGTGGACCATGGGTCGGTGCTCGTCTGCGCAGCACGGTTGCTGCGGAACCAAGTCTCGAGGTCAATGCCGCCTGATTGGGGGATAAAATCATCACTGGCTGGTAGTGCTTGGGTGGACCATGGGTCGGTGCTCGTCTGCGCAGCACGGTTGCTGCGGAACCAAGTCTCGAGGTCAATCCCATCCGGTGGCGGGAGAACATCGCCACTGCAGTGTACCGTGGTATTGTCGATTGCTGGCCCGCAGTTTTCTGCTTCAAGCGCCCGAAGAGCATTCAATAAATGCTGCTGTTCTTCCGTTCCTCGCCGCGTATGCGGGGCGGCCTCGCCAATTTCACCTGAATATCTTCCGTTAGCGCAGGCCAAATGACAAAGTCGACATTTTGCACACCTTCCATTTGATTTGATGTCACTGTATTGTTGGTGCCAGCGTAAACTGGGTATGATATGGTATTTAGATGCCCGTTCAATTGTCTAGGCAGGGAGGTCAGCTTATTGAGGTATATCTACCACTTTTACCGAGTACTCACATTGTGCCGTACAAAGAGGCTGCGCTTGTGGTCATGTGTGGTAGATCCGAGGTCTGGATTTCACAGGAATAGTCGACAGCAACATTTGCCGGTACCCCCAGCCTGATCACTTGTGAAGCAATATTGGCTATACCATGACTTGCTGCCACAGGTTGGTGGAACTGGGTTATATTCGAGGGCTGCGAGTAGCATTCAGTGTTCTTTTCCCCTTCGATGACTGGCTGGTATTCACAGTTCCCAGTGCCTGGAAGGTCTGGGACAGTCGCAGTTTCTTCACGATCGGTCGGTTCGACCGAGACACGACTCTCGACAAGGCCCCTCGCGCTATCGTCGTCATTCGTGAAAGGTCCACTCCTATTGTCAACAGGTGTGAGCGGATAATCATATTCTTCACTTCTAGGATTGTGAGTATCGACACGCGGCCGTTTACGCGCAGCTGAAGCAGATTGATATGGCCGTTTCTGGGAAAAATGTGTCTGCCTTTTCTTTCCTTGTCCTTCTCGCTGTGTAGGGTTTGCCCGATCCCTGTTAGGTTGGTTTCCTGACTCCAAATCCTTGAAAAAAGTGGCGGCATCCCAAGAGAAGAGCGGGCCCTCAATGACCGCGGAGCTATGAATTGGTAAGCAAAGGTCCACGGCTCGGGAGAGGAAGAAACTTGCTCTAATTTTGTGTAATTCTTCAATTCTGTAACAGGATCATAGAGGCTGGACGCTTCACCAGGTTGCGAAACATCTTCCGGAAGCTTCCATGTTCTGTTTGCAAAAAACTCATCAAGGAATTTTGTTACAACAATTTCCGCGATTTCTCTAAGATCATTTTTTGTAAGACCCCGATTTCGAATGCTCAAGCTATAATGTGACGCTGGAGAATGTTAATGCTAAGCAAGGCACAATTGGAGTTTTACATACCACCCAAACCATGGTAAAAGTAAGCTGCATAATCACCAACATGTCGTCTGAGGTTATGGACAATTGAATTGACAAGGAAAACAAATCTGCGCCACTTGTGTCGATTTGTTTCGCTTGGCATTCTCGCCGTTTTCGCGGGCTTAAGCGGGCTTCGTTCTGGCAGGTGAGGACACACATAATCGAGTGAAGCGGATGTAAAGCGCTGGTACCATTGCCACGTCAGGGCTGACTTGGTTTGCTCCTCGGCGGCTGCCCAGATTGATATAATTATTTGCTCGTAAGAAACAATCTCGTCACTCAGTCCATTCGCCGCTTCCTTTGGATACGAATTATTCCAGACATCCTTTTTTTTCAAACCGCGCCTGAACTTGGTGTAAAGATTGGTCGCCAGCTCTGAATTGTCTAGGTATTCCCTTTTATCGGCCGGTGTTCTGGTGTTTTCATCGCTATTGTGCTCATCTTCATTTTCAACACTGACGCCGTCGCTACCGTTGTTATCTTCACTGCCGGAAACATCGCTATCACCATCAATCCCATTGCTGTCTGTACGATCTTCAGGGCTGCCCTGAACAGGCGACGAAGCCTCTGCATTTCGTCGAACACGAGGAAGCGTTTGATGACTATATATTTATTAGTCCTCTCTTTCATCTTCAGCAAGCAAAAGACAAACCGTGGCACGGCAGCAATATCACAGTGGACCTGCGGGTAGAAGAAATAACTTATGACTTTCTGAGTCCTCTCGATTATTTGAGAGACTGCCGACGACACTGGAACATCTGAACATGGCAGCTCATATTTGAGAAGACTGACTGGAAAAACCGTGTTTCCTGGGAAATTTGTGGGAGAATCCGGGGTTACTATGATGGTCACGAAAGCATAATGGCAACCAAGATCAACAGAAAGGTGAACATGACTCGGACTGTGGGATGAAAGAGGGCCCAACGTGCGGTATGATGAGTTGCTATTGACTGCTTCTGCCTGGTCATCTTCAGATAAACGATAGGTTTTCATTGTGGTAATGAGAAGGGAGTGGAAGCTTTCAAAGAGAATGACTGCCAAATTGCGCATCGGAATCCAAGCAACCACAACTGACAGGGGGGTGCCCGCATTTTCAAAATGCGGGCATCCCCCTGTCATTTAATCCAGACTGGGCGATCTGCTCATTGTACTAACGAAGCCAAGCCAAGCCTTTCCAAGTGGACATGCGGCCCGTTCCCCCTTCCACTCGATGCTGCTCGCGCCCCGATAAGCGCCACAGCACCAGACTGATGATATGCCATGTTCATGGATTTCTGAGTGACTAAAAGGGGATTCCTTTTATCGTGCACCCGCATCCACCAAATGCCCCCGAAGCCTGTTATGGATGTTCTTGGAACTCATTCACTGATCTTTGCCATTGGCTTCCCGGATTGGATTCTCATCAAAATGTTTCGCGGATCAAAGAATTGACGCATGACCCGTTTGGTGTTATGGACCTCCTTCTTGGCTGTATAATGCAGTGTGAATGCCGCCGCGACGCTCACCAGAAGATACCTCCCTCCCTGACCATACAACATGGGATTATATTCAGCTCGTGCGATATGGCCCACGGACCATAAAAGGAACTCTTCCTGCTCTTGGTACCCCAAGCTTTGTGAGATGACACTGCATTATCAGTCTTTCTTGTTTGCTTTGACCAAAGCTCATATTCGGGGTTCCTCCGCAGCCTTGTCCCAAGGCAGCCTCACTCCTCGCATGATGCCCGTGGTACCTCAATGTCTGCCTGCCGACAACACGTCCGTCACTCCAAGCTCTGAGCCTGAATCTCCATGGGCTATGACCATTGAAGTATCCCTCAAGGTCACCAAGGCTGAATTAGAAGAGCCATGCAACTCACCCTATTCTTGGCGTCTCTCGTGGAACAATGGCACTTGGGTTGGGAACGGTAAGGACTGATCTTACCGTGCGCTACATATTCTTTTGGCTAAATACCTGCAGCATCAGAGGCTACATTCTCACCCCCATTGAAACTTTGAGATCCTGGTTATGGCGACTGTACTATGGTCCGAGCGAGGTATTATATGATGGCATCGTCGTGCTTCCAGGGAGGGATATGGTGTAGCTTCCCGACGGGATTGGGCAGATTTTGCCGACAGCATATGTTCTTTTACTTTCTTTTATCGTTTGGCCAGCTAGCCCCACGCATGTCTCAATCCCTTGCTTCCTTTGCTTGTATCATATACGCTACCATTTCCCCCTTTGCTTTTTCCCCCCCAGAGTCGTTCATTTAGGTTGGCCTTTCCTTCACGCTTGGTTTCTGTACCCATACTAAGGACATCCTGGTGCCCTTGTGCACTAGCAGGCAATGTCCGTAAGCTTGCGAATTCTGGTATATAAACACTTTGTCTTCTCTTAAATCCTCCCCGTTCGACCCTTCAAGAATAAAGAAACGACGCATCTAAGTCCTACCTCCTGCTCATCGGCCCCAACTGTGAAGCTCATTCAAGTTTGCTCTGCTTATGGCTACCTCCCAGGAGTCGCCCGGCGGCTTTCCTCTCCTTGCATGGCCAGGTGTAAGTCATCCAAGAAGGTTCTATTGTATTGACAACATGTCTAAAAGTTACTAGCATCCTGAAGCAAAACAGCCGCTGGCGACTATTCGTGTCTCCTGGCCTCCCTCGCATCCCCAGACGCCAGCAACGCTCTACACGTCGTACGAAGGATTCGAGGCACTTGAAAGAAATATCCGCAACAACAACTTTCACACCGATGAAGTTCCAGCCATAGTCCCTGTGGGAGAAGACCAATTCGACATTGCTGTTTGGGAAGGAGAACTCTCAAAACTTCGTTCTACATATGCTCGTGTGGCAAAAACACCTTTTAGTAGAGACGACACTCTAACTGCCAAGTATGGCGAACGCGAAGCTGCTAGGAGAGCAGCCCATGCATATGAGGATGTTCTTGAAAAGGGTGTATTTCCTGGGACAAAGAAGTGGTTCGAGGATCGGATAGCTTGGTATCAACAGGTCGAAGCCTCGGCGCACTTGTAATTTCTGTGTCGGTTCAAAGGGACGCATGCAAATGTTCGTCGAGTTTCCTGTACACCGCCTACAAGATCAATCTAATAAACAGATCTCATATAATTTTACCAAGAATTTCATGACTTAAACAAAGCTGGTAACCGTAGTCACATCCACGTCCAGCTGACGATCTTTGAGGTAGAGCGCCAAAGCGGGGAAAAAGACTGAACAGCTTGGATGGCGTCAGGAGCGGAAAGCTGCACTTAACTATTTAGAATGCTCTTCCTTCGCTGGCAGACCTCTTTCTCAGAGGAAGTCGGGACAGCTAGTAAGGCAAATATGACAATATGGTAGGCTCAACCCCTATCCTCGCAACCAAGATGCTAAGCAACTTAGGAGCCCAAATCGCCCATTACTGCTTCAAATTCCCCAAGAGAACGCCAGCCAACGGTTCGTCCCTGCCCAAGGTGGACTGAGGCCTGACCCCTTAAAACTGACTGGGATCTGGTTAAGGAACCCTGTGTTATGTTTCCCATCCATTCGAATTACGAGTATGATGCCCTCCGGAGAGATTTCACCGAAAGAGACTTCTCAAAGGACAATATATTCCACTGTTATTGCATATCCGTTACGACCAGTACGACGTCTTCGTCCGCCAATCCAAGAAAGACAAATTCAATGAGAAGTATGGGGATCTCGTGAGGGAGCTTTATGACCAAGAGGACTCACTTGTCCGCATACACGGTCGACGCAAGGCTGTGGAGATGGTGATATCTGTATACTCTGAGAAGTTGGACCATGGCCTGTGTCGAACAAGTATCAGCAATCAGGTATTAGGTTCGGTCGATCCGGGGCTTTTTGACCCTTGCTTAGTTAACTAGTCTATTCAAGAGTTTCCGCAACTTTTATCTTGTCTTGGCACAACGCCGATTTCAAGGTGTCTTGTACTTCCACCTCTGCAAGCAATAAATTGTGGTCTTCTCTTTTGTTTTGCTCCAGAACTTTCACGCAGTTGTCCTCACAAGGAATGTGAGCCCAGAGACTGACTTATGTACACTTAAGATGTTGACGTGATTGCCAGGAACGGTGTGTCATTGCTACCACGCGGCCCTCGACCAGCCTTTGCGAGGGCAGTAAAAGTCATGACCATGATACCTCGTGGAAACTATTGGTTCGATGGCACTCTAGATCGGATCTCGATTTGTGCAGGGATTGAAGCTTTACTCATTGGCAAAAGAGCACGGAGTTTGGCAACTTTGGGTCAGCTGCGTAAGATCATGTCTTGATCGGGACCACTCTCTCCTTGCCCGGCGGAACTGCTTAAGTATATATAGATGCCGTGCTATTAGTTAGTTCATTGGAGCAAGATTTTTCAATCCTTTCTCTACCAAAGAGCGCTGGATCTGAGGTACGCCCACACTCAACCAAAGCTTTGATTTATACTAACACTTGGTGCAGGCCGGTTTCCGAGTCGTTGACCAAGTGGTGTACAGATTGCCCAAAACAATTAGACGTCAAACCACTACCCACGAGAACATTCAGCTTATACCCCGATGGGATCCTCAATCCAGGTCTACTACGTCCCGGATAACAACCCAGCTGACTCCGCGGCATCTTCCATGAAGCCGAAAGGTGCTATTTATACGGAGTCTGGTTGGTTTATTGCATCCATGGAGAAGCCGGAGGTACCTGAAGCTCAGGACTTATCCTTGACATTTCCTTGCGATGTTCAGAGCTTTGTCAATGCCGCCGCTGTTACAGAGAGAGTCTCTCCGGAACACTATCCTGCCTACCGGAAAACCATAAAGCAGAGAAAACTGGATGAAAGGTTCAAAGCAGCTTGCGAGAATCGTGACGTGGTGATAATCAACTATCTAAAACTTGTGGAAGAGAAATGGCGGAAATTTTCAAGGGAGCTGGATAGAGCGGATCTTGAATCGATGGAATCCGTGGGCCGTCGGATGGGATTGATCCTCGATGATATCTCGAACTGCGCTGAAAACGAAATCGGACAGCAACCCAAGCTCTGGCAATCAGTGCTTCAATCAATACTCCTTCCCCATTTACTTGCTATTGCGGACTGTTTGGGGAGGATCACATTCTACGTCTGGCAAAACCATCGCTCCATGGAGCGCACCTCCCTCTATGCTTGGGTGCCCCCCATGTTTTCATGGACGTTTGTCAAGGATAGGTGCCAGCGGGAACTGGAAGACCTCCAGAAAGAAATTGCACAGCTCAACGGTTCTCACAGTGTGGTAGGTTACATATCTACCTATCCATATTGCCTCTTTGCTCAGTGCTTTTATAGGCCGAAAGACCGTCTTTCTACCAGCTCCTGCTTCATCTCGGCTTGATCCTCCTCAGCTCTAACCGTCACACTATCTGCAAACTTCGGGGGAAGGAGGCGGATATAGCTTTGTGGAGTCACCGAGACTGGGAAGAAAGGTACTGCCAATTCAACCGCCTTTCAGACGAAGACTATGATGTTCTCACCAATACTCTACGCAAATCACCCGCCTTTGCCAACCTGACGCGCGATGAGCTGAAGAATCAAAGCCGGGCTGTGATAGTAGGGCTCTGGCAGATGACGGGCAGGATAACCAGTGAAACAGGGACTACCGCGAAAATCAACAAAGCATACAGCGTTATTGCAAACATCGTGATAGTCTGCGCCTGCTTCGGGATCTTTGCGATTGGTCCAATCCCAGAACACAACATCTCCCTCGCAACTTACTTCGAACAGCATCTCAACCATCATGCTGCTGCGCTTAGCCGATCACCTCTATACAGTCAGAAAGCAGTTACGGCAAAAAGCGCGGAAAGCGAGCTGGACCAATTACTCCTCTTTCTGGCTGCTTCCTCTTATGCGCCTCCTCCCAATCTGTTACCTGTTCGGCCCACTCTCACCAAAAGACCCAGCAATCAAGATATTGGCCACTCCGGAGGAGAGAAGCGGCACAAGCCTCGCCGCGCTTGATCATGATTCGTTCTATCTTGCACAATCAGCATCCGACTAGTGTGGCAGATCATGCTGAAGCTGGGTAGAATACATAATGGATCTATTTGATGCCTCAGGAAAAGCTAAGAGACAAGGACAGTGTATATGTTTGGAATCTCATGCAGTACTATCTTTATTCTGCCTTTCTTCATCTTTTGTGCGGCGGTACACCTTTGCTAACCCAATCAGATCCCTGGTAGGAACCTCGTATGTCTCAAGTGCGTTTCCCATTCTAGTTATCAGCGCATCCTCAGTGTCTCGCGCTTTTTAACTTGTCGAGTGCAATGGCTGATTCACGGTTCTTGAGGCAAGTCCCTGAGCTCACGCCCGTTAGTGTATGATAGATTTCTTCTCAGATATACTTACCACATTTTTGATCTGTTTTCTCCTGCCTGCTCCGAGTTAACTACAGATTCAATATCAATATTTAAGCCAAAATTGCTAGAAAAACTCACTCTGTGACATTTGCTTTGCATCTCACATGTGTTCTTTGGTATTCGGTGCACCATGCCTTCACAAGTTGCCTTTTATGCCGGCAGGAGTATTCCACCTCTCTGTGATTACACATTTTAGAGGTTGAAGTAATAGTAATGCTAGAAAGCTGGAATATTATCTTGAAGAGCTGGTTTACATTAGGTGACGGCATCTACATATTTATAGCTCTGGTGGCAAGTGTACTCAATGAAGTGAGGACAGGACAATAGACAGTCTGGGCCACATGCACTGTCTAAAACTTTTCTAATACCAAGGAAGCAAAGAAGATTTGCATTCTACCAGGTGGGCCAGCAAATTGAATGTAGAACCATGGCACTTTCTGCATTATCAAGGAGGAAATACCATCTTGTGCCCATATAAAGAAGCTTTCCCCCATTCCTCCCTTGATTTCAACTCTTCCTTTATTTGTTGATTGCCAGCTCTACTCCGCTCGAATGACTGTTCAAGTCTAACCTTCCAACACCGTCGAGTCTTCACGCCCGAAAATTGCTGATCAGGGTGAATCCTTGTTGTCCACTCTTACATTGATTCTGGCGAGCCATATCAAGAGTCATGCCTTCACTCGCCCATCTCCCGTTCGACATATACTGCCAGATTGCCTTACACCTTGAGCCTCGAGATTACTGCAGTTTCGCCATCAGCAGGCTCGCGATTTGTCTAGCATTGAAAAGCAACCATTGCGCCCGCGGTGCTGTCCAGGTATATTTCCCACGGATGCTCATCACATGTTGCTGACTTCGTGCTAGGCACATATTCAGTATAGCCCAGAAGCAAAACTCGCAGCCAGCGCGTACGCCCCTATTCAATGTGGCCCAGAAGCAAAACTTGTTGCCAGTGGATCCACCCCCATTTTTCGAGGCGATCAAGTGTACTGCGCTCCGAATGAAAGCCATAGAGGCAGGCAAACCCTATCATAGGGATGAAATCAACCACTGCGCCCGTGACTTTCTTCTAAATCAAGGAGTTCTCTGCTTCCAAGATCACAAGGGCCTTGGTTTTTTGGATTTTTGCCGCGGTCAACGTCACTATCTTGCTCTCTCAAAAACCTCTGAGGCGCGACGCAAACTCCTGCACTATAGCGATGGTTTTTTATCCTATTTAGACATTCGGGGAGAGTCCGGTTCTGCTAAACTTATCATTTATAATGTCGATTCCGAGGTTGCATTCGCCAAAGAGCTGCCCTCTACCGAACGTCCTTGCTTTGCTCGCAATGACTCGAAGGTGCTTGTGATTGGCTATCCTCAAATGGAGACTGGCCGCGAAGCAGAATGGTTTGTTCAAGCCATGAACCTGCAAACACAAAAATGGATTACCGACAGAATTGAGCTCTCCAATCTGCCCGGAGGAGCCATTGGGAAGCACGTCTGTTTTGAGGTTCAGAATGGATGCCTCTATGCTGTTTCCGCATCAGAAAACTACACCTGCATGGGCGCTACCAATCAATGAACCGGACCAACCAAGGTGGATAAGATACTCCCGCCCACCAACCAAGGGGACAGTATCAACGGATTTAAACTGCCTGTCACTTGTGACTGACCAGACCACTGGGAAGCTTTATATCAAGAAGACTTGGAGCGAGTCAACTAGGAGTGGCCAGGCTCGAGCATGCTCTCTCCTACCTCTTGACCAAGAAAATAAGGACGGGTTGTGGCAGGAGGGCTTTCCTGATAACATTGGGCCACCAGTGTTGTCTGAGTGGCAGAGTTATCTTCATACACTTTCTCGGCCTGAGGGAGAGGAGGATAATGAGTCACCCAAAAGATGCCTCAAAACGACATTTGTCCGAGAATACAGCCATCAAAGTTGTACATTTTTTGATGTTGTGAAGGAGGATGAGGAAGTCCGGCTGCGGATTGACTCACAAGGACGCACTTTTGGATGCAGAAGGCAGACGCGGCACCCTGCAAAGATTTGATGAGCAATAGGAGTCAGGAGATAGCATTGTGACTTGGGCTCCAGAAGGCGGTCTCCTTCGTCGAAATAATGAGGGTGTTGTTGGGATTTCTGTTGATGGCGGCATGTGTGTTCTGTTGATTGAATCTTTGGGCTCGATCACTCGCCGGCTTGTCGTGGTTCGATTTCAGCCTGCAGCAAAAGCAGAGCCGCAGTCACATGACAGGTAGGGCTGATGGATGACATAACTAACGGGCGCTCAGATTTTCTTGCTTCAGAGGCTCAAGCCACTCCTGTGGTGCAGGGTTATTAGCTGACTAACACCTCCTGCGGAGTTGTTTGTCAGCAAACAGAGCTATACCCTTTAGGGTTAGGTCCTGCGCCACTGTAGGTGAGGAGGGCTTGAGCCTCTGAAGCAAGATTTTTCACTGAATCTTAGCTCTGTTCTGGTTCTCAATATAACTACAGGGTACTGCTTTATACAGCACTTCCAAAAACTCTTTTAGTGATTCACGTCCACATCAGAGAAAAACATCAACCCATGGAATGTCTCACCCCAATCATAACCACGCCTATAGCTATAAAAATGCGTGCGAAGTCGGTCTGTTGTATAGGAGAGGCCGCAAGGGTGATTAGGGATAATGGTGGTACATGCCAACAATAGCGGGCTGCCATCCCGCCCACCTAGTACGCCTCATTATTTCTCTCAGGTAGAGCTCCTCCTATCCTATCCCTCCAATGGTACCATTCCTCAGCCCATCTGCACTCCTCTGACGCATTGCCGTGATTACCGTCGAATAACCCCAAGATCTAACTTACGAGAAGTGAGGAGGAGGCTTCTATCAGCCACAATGTAAGTCAAGCAAAAAGGAAGGTGGGGTCTTTGGCATCGGAAGCAAATGGGATAGCTAGACTGATCAGGAAAGCTTAGTGCCGGAGGTTCGAAGGCAGCAGATTTTGGGCGGTCGGATGCCGGGGCGAAGCAGAATAATCCAAAGCCTAAACTTGCCTGGATCGGAATGGATGCAAGCTTCAACTTCATCCAGATAGGCCTCACAGCCCACCGAGACAGCAATGTTTTCGTGGAAGAGGAAAGATAGAACCATCATACACAAAACAAGTTTGTGAGGAGACGCCTCTGCAAGCAGATACAGATCGGCCAACTCCCCTTACCATCTTTTTGGTTGCGTAAACGAGGAGATGACTGGGAAAATAGAATGTGTGAAAGCAGTTGGAAGCAACTTGTGGGTAGATTCCACTTCTGTACGGCAATATTCTGATAACTGATGATTTTCAGAGTAATCTGCGCAGGTAGCACAGCGGCTACCCAGCCCAAAAGAAAAGAGTTTGTCGTGAATTATCGACGGAAGAACTAGGATGGCTGGGGTGCCGGATGGCTTGCGCTTTGGGTATTTTCGAAGGCCCTATCACTTGATCGCAACACAGCTCAACCCAGATACCCGGTTAAAGTGCCAAAAAAAATTTTTAAGAAGCATTTAGTAGAGAAGAGTATTTAGTAAGAAATCATATTAGCCAACCCGAATCAAATAAAACAAAAACTACTGTGAGCCCACTGACTCTCTATCCCACATGCGCCCTTCTATGACAGTGTCTGCTGATTCACCCGAGGATGGTACCGCAGTCAGCATCTTTCGCCCGAGGTCCTCTGCTTTCACAGCGGGTAGGTCAAAGTCATCTGATTCGCTTGCACGTACAATCAGGCCGTCAGCCGCCCTTCTTTTGAACAGCTGACTGCTGAAACCTTGCTCTAGGCACCTGGCCGCAGACCATCGTGCAGTGACCTCGGGCTCAATCATGCGAACCAGGATCTGGATGGCCGGGTCGTCTTCTTCGTCTCTCAACCGGCCGATAAGTAGGCTGACCCATTCATCAAGCCACGCGAACCACTGCCTGTCGGAGACTTCCTTGTTTTTCTTTCTTAGGGGGGCCTTTGGGGGGCTCGGGAGATGGTACATCCATTCATAGGCCATGATGCCTAGTGAAAAGATGTCCACCAAGGGCCCGTGGCCAGAACTCAGACCAGGGAACACCTCAGGTGCCGCGTACTTGAGTGTGCCACAGAAGGTCTGCAGCGGAGATGTGTTGGTTGCAACCTTGGCCAGCCCAAAATCGGCGATGACGACCTTGAACCATGGGTTCCTCGCAACCAAGATGTTCTCCGGCTTGAGGTCACGGTGGACGACCCCCTTTGCATGGAGGTGCTTGAGGCCATCAAGGATCTGCCCCCAGGCGGTGGCATAGTCTTCATAAACAATCCTGGTGTCTGTAATGTTCCCGAGAGGGAAGTAATCCATGATTATTGCGGGCTCTGGGGCCTCCCGAAGCTCAAACACCTGGGCCACGTTCGGCTAGATATACTATAGATTAGTTCTATGGTTGTAGGCAGAATAGAGAGGTGGAATAGCTAAACTGACATGGGGATTGTCTCTCATAATAGCAAACTCTCTTCGGATCTTCATGAGCCAGTCCGGATCAGGGTCATTCCGCAGCCGCTTGTTTCGATTCGGTGGAGGGTTGAACACCTTGGCGGCAAAGGCCTTCCCATCTCGTGCCTTGATGATCTTTACCACCCTACCAAAAGTTCCCGCTCCAACTTCCTCAACCACGTAGTATACGAGCCTGTCACGAGGAGTTGGTGCCTCGCTCGGTGCTTGGGTCGACGGTTCGCTGCTCAAGCCAAGTGCCTCGACACCAGGCGGGTCGTCTTTGCTCCTCGCAGCTGCTCTTTGACATGTCTCCACTAAGGCCCGCAGGTTCTCGAGGTAGCGAGGTGTTCCCGCTGTGTGGTTGGGAAACTCGATCTTGATGGCGAGGCTGCTGCAGTGGATTGTTGTCTCTTTGAATCCATCGGAAGCGCCGGGCGGGTATGCCAGGAGCCAGGTCTCCTTCTTCCGCACTTCCTTCTGGTTCAAGCCGTTTTGCCCGACCGCGGTGCCGTGCGTCGAGTGGTAGTCGTGAAGCCAGATGCTCAGAGTCGTGTCGACAGTGATGTTACACTGGACTTTGGTTGGTAAGAGACCGGACGTCATCATAGTTCAACTTACCTGCCTGCCGCTGATTCCCTTGGTCCCACGGTGACCGAGAAGGATGTGGGATACATTTGGGTTTGTGCCCAGCTGTAGCCCATTCTCAAGGTTGTCCAGTGCCAGTAACTTCGAGAAAGACACAACAAGACGGTTGATGGCCATCTCCTCCTTCGCGTCCTCCAAAGATGAGTCTTCGACAGGGGTGACCTCACGACTGCCCAGGGTGGGCTCCAGGGCCACACCTCCAGTTGCTTTGCAGAACCACTTCAAGTTATGTTCCAGTTCCAGGGCACTCGCCGCCCTATTTTTCTGATCGTGCGCCGTAATCACGGCGAAAACATCAGAATCATACATAGCAGCTGGGAGAGATGTGTCGAGGAAATGTCGGGAGACAACCAACAGCAGCTCCCATGGCCATCCATGGCTTGATAAGCGAATCGCCCCAAGGCAAGGTGTGATGTGTCAGAATCACGCCTGCGCAGCAGCTGGTAGGGATGGAACAACCATCATGCCACCTTGCCTATATCGATTGGCTACAAGTGTGGCCATGTGTAAAACGCGAAGGAGACATCCACTCCTGAACCAGTGTTTTGACTCAGTTAACAAGGCTAAAGTTCCTTTTCCTCGGCCCCCATGGTGTTAGAGCATGAGATGTGATTGATTGAAGGATCAACAGCGAGCTAGACTTGGGCTAACATAGTGCCAAGAATGCCAAGGCGCTAAGTCTAACACTTGGCAAACTGGATGCATTCGGCTGCTCTTCCCGCGACTCCTCTCTCACCAAAAACAACGAAAATGAACATCACCACAGCAGACCTCTCCACATCACAATGATTTCACCAACTGGCTCTTTTGTCGATGAATTAGCTGCGCGAGCTACGGTTGAGACATACGGCAATATCAGGTAATATGATGCGTCTCGATGGTCTTCCGCCAAACCACCTGACTGGGCATGCTAATCCAGTTTCTGCGAACAGTTTTATTGCCGTCCCAGGCGTCGAGACGCTCCCTGAGTCCCAACGCATCACAGTTTTCAAGAGAGCAGAGTATGGGTTTCGGACGTATCCACATAGTGCTAGCTCATCAAGTTAACTTCGGTGTCCTGAAGGCAGCGATTGATATCAAATCAGCCTGATGCTGATGATCTATGTTCGAGACTGCAGTTGGTCCACGCTTCCCGCAATATCCCCGCAATATCTCCTCAAATACCGACTGACCCGATAATGATGCAGGGCTATCACGCCGCCTCCAAACCAGGAAGAAGATGACAAAGAAACCTGCCAGCTCGAAGCTCGGGCTCGTCAGGAGCTGGAAAGTGACAGCTGTCCTCCTTGCTACCCGCCCCATCTTGAGATCCCTGTTCGAAACCCGCCCGACGAGTACAGACAGATAGTGGAGTATTGGCGATCTTTATCGTCGACGGATGATGCTGTTCTCTGCGCTCAGAGATCGGATTGGCGCGAATTTCGAGCGTTTCAGCAAAAACTACGATACCGCTATCGAAACGAACCATTCAGCTCATTTGTGAACGAGGTTCGCGAGCGTCGACGGGCGCATGGGCTGGACGGCAACGTTCATCTATTATTGGACCCGCAACAACAGGATCGGCAACAGACTTGGATTGAATTTCAGGACTACCATTTCAGAATTCATGAGCTGCAGGAAAGGGAACGAGATGGGCTACAGACAGACTTGGATAACACTCGGAGGAAAGCCAATGATATAGGTATGGAAGGATCAGCATACAGAGCACAACATGAAAGAGCCATTTGCCAACTCCTGGAGTATGCTGAAAGAACCTTGCAATGGCACAAGGTCCTCCTGTCTTGGATCGAACAATGTCGAGTGGCAATGGATCCATTGCCTCCGACAGCCCTTGATAAAGGGCCTGGTGATCAAAACCCCCCTACCCATTGCCAACGGCACTCAAAGCGACGGAAACCCCCAGCCGTTCTCGGAGACCCGAGGGTATCGAAGTCGACACTCAAGTCTCGAAGTACACCCAACCGGTCGTCCAAGGTTGCAGTACTCAAGCCTATCTCTGTAAAGTCGGCCGCCACGATACCAAGCAGCGCTGGACAGTCATCGCAACGTCGAGAGATGAAACCTCGGCGTGCCAAAGAGAAGGCCCTTGGCCAACTTGCTCCACAGAGAGTGGCAAAGACATATCTGGCCACTGATACTGGGACCACATCGCGACCAAAAACACAGCACAATAGCAACAGACTGATTCGAAATGGAGCAAAGCGGCGCCACGGGCCGACCATTCAGAGACCACATCAAACACCTAGGATCATCAAGACCCAAAGTCAACGGATATCAAGGCCGCCGATGAGATGGGCGCCAGAATGAAGACATCATCCACACTCCTATGTTGCTTGCGACCGACGCAAAAACGAAAGAGGCAAGTCACGACCCACATGCGTCGATCGATAGCAGTGGAAAAGAACCTAGGTTATCCCGGAACCGACGACCTGCACTGGCAACGTATGGCAACACCATTTCTGTCTTTCCCAATTTAAGTTGACTGTCTGCGCCTCTCTCTGTACCGTAGTAATGGTGACTGCTTCTCAGGTTTTTTTTTTTCACCTTGTTGGGTACGAAGAAGCTTCTTGAATGGTCTATGTCGTACGACTTTGATAATTTGTTTTTGCCATGTAACTCCAGACCAAGGGCAATCTTGCCTTCAACGCCAAAGTCCACTCGAGTTTATTGCATGGCCTCTCGATCAAAACTTGTTTGGCATTCGCGGCACGTCTCCCAAAAGCACTTGCCGCCCGCCGTTTGGTCAGAACATCCACCGCCCTGGCGAAAGCCGTTTCCAGTGGTTACAGTCTCCTGGGGCTTTTGACTGATGTTTAATGCTCCTTCCGCTGATTTGCGTTTTGCCTACCCGGCGAGTATCGCACTAGCAAAAAACTGGAGAATGGTGATTGACTATGCTAACAATCCATGGACACACTGAGCTCCTACGAATAATCGGAGATGATCACAGTGTCCATCCGGGACTCCAGGTGCTTTGGCCATGTCATTCAGAATATGACAGAGCCAGCATCCCAGTCTCGCCGAGCCGATTCTGTCTACATCGGGAAACACTCCTCCATCATATGTTGAACGTGTGTGTCGTCCTTGATGGACCATCGCTACCGCTTGTCTCCGTCGCTTCTTCCTCCTATCACCGCGCCCATGCCGTGTTTGCTTGGTTTCCTCACGGGAATGTGCATCAAGCCGCTACCATGGAACCCCAAAATACCATCAATGATAGGGTGGCATGATCAAGACCCCATCCTCCTCTTTTGAACCAGCAAATCGTTCGAGAAGAGCACGGAATCGGCTCCGAAGCCTCACTGACTGGATGTTCCCCCACTGATTCTGCAGGTTTGACTGATGGCCGTGGGCCAAATCTTGGATAAAGGCAGATGGATCTAGTAAAAACTTCTCGCAGTACAGCAGCATAAAAAGTCCGCAATCATAGTCGTTTTTCTGACGGGGAATTTTGTGTTGTAGGTTGGCTGATGTTGTGACTTTCAGCTTTGTTAAATCTATCATCATCCCTCGGTCCTCGGCTTCGAATTTGAGGTAGTCCTTCAGCGTGGCTTCGACCTCAGGCCGTTGCTGATGTATTGAGTCCAATATGACTAGACACAGTGTTGGAGAATTGCGGACATTGTCCAAGAGCGATTGCGCATAGCATATGATTGCCAAACACCAGTGATGACCGGTTTCCAGGTGTACTGGAATAACAGCAAAGTCATGCGCATAGATATCCACTCTCTCCCTCCATCTCTTGATGGCTGTTGCACCCTCATCCATGCATTTAGACATGAAATAGGAACTCAGAATGGGGTATTTCATCTCCCTTTTTGCCATCTGGTCACGTAAAAACCAGAGGTAGAAGTTCACAAGCGAGTCATTAAGGCAACCCTTGGATCAAAGAATCTCAGTATCTTTTTGTCTCTATAGTCACATCATGGAAATATATCTTCCTGTGAAAAAGTTAGTTGTGAAATAGATGGTAATAGCCTATTGAACTTACTGGTCTCCTCCAGAACCCATTACAGCCACTTTAGGTGTTGCTGAGGGCCATTCGCGTGTGCAGGAGGGTATAGTCACTGGTGATTCATCAGAGTCTGGAATCTCCACAGCCTCTGACACAGACATGCAGGTACGCTTTGCTCCGGCACCCTTTGGCTCTGCTTTCTGTTTAAGGCTGCCAGACCTTTTCTTCTCGAGCATTTAGTAGAGCTGTGTGATCATATCCTCAGCCTCTAGTTTGTCAAGAAAGATCTTCTTGCACTCAAAATGGCCAGGGTGTGCGCGCCTAAGTGGCGCGGACACCGCCTTATCAGCATTGCCATCCTCAACATAGAGTTCTAATCCATAGATATACTGGGAGAGTTGCCGTGTGGAAAGCATCTAATAATAAGACCGCGTCACTCAATCAGTAAACTCGAAAATAACCTTGAACATGTCTGCTAGTATATGATCATTGGTGAGTTCGGGTCTGCATTCAAGGGTCTTCAATATCATTACAGCCTGACCCATGACTGATGGAGATAGAAAGTGGCCTCCCGGAGCATAGACAGTCCTCCTCGGTATAAACAGCGTGAATACGGCCAGGCGGGAATATACTATATTTGTTAGCCATTGTCTAGGAACAATAATTTGTAATAACACTTACAAAGTATCCCCTTTCTTTAATCTGATGACTGCCCATGGGCTGCTATATATGGTTGGGTTGTCTGATGTTTTCCACACACTTATATCAGTTTCATTCAGCTGATTTCAAAATCAGAAGATTTTCTTTTTCTGAAGATAGCAAATCCAGATTGCCAAAGCAACATCAACATGATCCTGACTAAAGACTTCTTTCTAATAAAAAATCAGCAATCTAGCTTCTTGACTTCAGAAATCCATGACATCAAGTAATTCTTTCACACCATTTCAGAGTGTCAAGAAATATTCTGATTCCCCAGTAAGTCAGAGTGAATTCTAGAATTAGACTTGAATTAAAGATATTTCAGAAAATTTAAGCAATCAAGTAGAGATGGACCAGAAAAGCTCACTGTAAGCAGCCAAACAACTAGGATTGTATTTGCTAGCTATCTGCAGGTTCTGTACAAAAATAATTACTTAAGAAAAAAAAGGGAAAGAGAATAGTAATATTTGCTAGCTATCTGCAGGTTCTGTACAAGAATAATTACTTAAGAAAGAAAAGGGAAAGAAAATAGTAAACATGGGACAAAAGGGGTTTTGTGTGTTGTTTAGTGAAGCAGTCAAAGATTTCCTCAAGATTCAGTCTGAGAATTCATTCAAGAAATCATCATTCAGATATCAATCTGCTACATTACTCTCTTTTTTCTGTTTTGAATAATTCAGAACAATTGAAATTTTTATATGTTCAATACTGCAGTATTCTTCAGTACTGATGCTGATTTCTACATTCTTTCAGATTATTTTTTTCACACAATCTTGAATTTCTTTCTATTATGTTGAGTTCTTTCTGTCAGAATTTCTTTAATCTTATATTTTTCATAATTCTCACCATCTTCTCTGTATGATAAAATTGAGAGTGGTTTCACTTTCTTCATTTTCTGTAAGAAAAATAAATCAGAAACTGCTAATTGAAGCAGTTTTGTGTGAAATATATTATGAATTTTATTTGATATATTTAACTGATAACTGTGTGAGCTGATTTTATCAAGAATTATGAATAAAGTATTCTTTGTATTCAATTTCTTGCATGATTTATCTGATTTCATATTCTGTAAGTCAAGTCATATCTTATCTCCAACATGATAGTTTCATAAGAGATTTCTTTTTTTATTAGCTTGCAGTTTCTGTTTTTATTGTGCTGAAATCATACATATTTAAATCATCTTGATTATTTCTTGCAATTTATTAATTATTATATCTGTTTGTTGTGCAGAACTTCACAAATCTTCTTGTGTGATTAATAAAGAAGTGTTTTTGAGTTTAAAAGATTTGATGTT
>LJPH01001296.1:0-43416 GCA_001430925.1 Byssoonygena ceratinophila
GCAGTTACTAATAATACTTGATAAATCCTGTTCTTATTCTGATACCCAAGTCTTCACATCAGAAACAAGTGAATTTCAGAGATTTTATGGGTGTCATCCAGAAAGTGTGACATGAAAAAATCTGCCAGAAAATCAATTATCATCACTATATCACCATCCATCAATTCTTTTTGATCTTTTATTATATGTGTCAGAGATAGGAAATGTGATATAAAATGACCAGCATATGATAGAAATATGATAAAAGTTGATTTGTGGTTGATTTCTTGATAATTTGATATTCTGTAATCCATCTGTAGGGCCAAAAGTGTGACATAAAGACTATTTTTAGGACTTTTTTCCTCAAGCTCTCCTGCAGAGTTGTTAGTCAGCTAACAGACCTATACTCTTTAGGGTTAGGTCCCTGCACCACCTGAAAGGTGAGGAGGGCTTGAGCCTCTGAAGCAAGCAATTTCCTTCAATTCTTTTATCAGTTGATTTGGGCTGTAATTTCTAACAACTACACTCCTCAATTATCCTCAACCACCATCATCATGATCCTAGTCTATCAAAACACGCATTTTGTCAAGCACTGGTATCCACCACAGCCCAGATGCAAATGGACACATTCATACCTCACCGACAGGCTACAGTCTACAGACTACAAGGAAATGGCGGGCTATTTTACTTCCCCACCCCTTGGTACCTGGAATCGAAACTGTGGGGTGCAAGTGCGGGGGACAGCTCCAACCCACACGGCTCTCGGTAATATCAAAACTGGGGAAAGGAAAGCCAGTATCGTGACTCGGTCAGTCCGAACTGAGATAGCTAGCTATCTTTATCTTATCTAGTTCGTGAGATACGAATACCGGACCTTTCTCTTTTTCATCTGAAAAGGAACCTATGAAGCAATGCGATGGCGTGTTAGCCGTGTCCTACACATGAAATCTCATCTTATGCTTTGTGAAACCTTTTTAGCCAATTGTCTCGTCCTTCTGACTGCCAGATAGCTGGCAGTTTTCAGTTAGAGGCGAATAATGCTATCCCTGACACTGTGGGTCATCAATCGTATACCAATCGGCTGCAAAGTGCCTAGATTGATGAAATAGAGATCGCCTCCCACAATCTACTGGAGCATGGCTATGCTAATGGCAGAGGCTACGCGCATGGGGAAAGCCGGACCTGCTCTACGTTCCCTCCCCGCACACTACTCAAAAAGTTGTTTCGCCCCTGGTTATAACAAAGTCTTTCGCCAGTTTTCCAATTTGCTATTGTGGCATCCTTGACTCTAACATCTCATCTCATTGTCCGCAATCATGGCCGCAGGCGAAGAGATCAAGGGCAACATGGCCTTGGAGCCTGTATCTCAGTTTATGGAAAAGGTCGATGCTGTCGATGCAGATGTCCTTGGTAAGCCGCACCGCGATTGTTCTGTCAAATTGATGGCACTAACTCCTTTGAAGCTGCCATGGGCTACAAGCAGGAGCTTCGACGACGCTACTCGACTATCCAGGTCTTTGCCATTGCATTCAGCATTATGGGATTACTTCCTTCTATTGCATCGACTTTATCGTTCTCTCTTCCTGGTGGCCCAGCTGCTATGGTCTGGGTACAAAAAGCATTCCAAAATCCCCCGTGAATATTAGAACAGCCAAATCTGACGCAAATGAATCGCAGGGCTGGTTCTTGGCAAGCAGCTTTATCTTCATCGTCGGGCTCGCTATGGTGAGTCAACGTCCATTCCAACAGCAAACTGGTCAGCGCCGGTCCTAACTTGGCCCCTTAGGCCGATCTTGGTTCATCGCTTCCCACATCAGGAGGCCTTTACTGGTGGACACATTATTTCGCAGGCGATAAATGGAAGAACCCTCTAAGCTTTCTAGTCGGCTATAGCAACACCATTGGCCTCATCGGCGGCGTGTGTTCAATTAATTGTAGGTCAAGTGGCCATCCAAGCTCTTACCCTCGCTGATCAGTATTTGCTTAGATGGATTTGCTATGATGTTGTTGTCACTCGTTTCACTCGGGGGTGATGGCACATGGACTCCGTCGACATACGCAATTTACGGCACATTTTGTGCGACTATCGTTCTCCTCGGTATTTTTGCAACTTTTGCCGCTGGGATCATGCACCGAATACAGACCGCTTGCATTGTTGCCAACGTTGGTTTAGTATTGGCGACGGCGATTGCGTTGCCAATTGGAAAGGCAAGGACGGCTGAAGGAATTAACTCTGGGGCCTACGTCTTTACACATGTCGAGAATCTTACCGAATGGCCGACGGGGTGGACTTTTATGCTCGCATGGCTTTCGCCCATCTGGACTATTGGGGCTTTTGATTCATGCGTCCATATGAGTGAAGAAGCGACAAATGCCGCCAAAGCCGTCCCCTATGGAATCCTGGGCTCTATTGGCGCTTGCTGGTCTCTTGGATTCTTATCTATGTGCATCATCGCGACCTGCATGAATAAAGATATCGAGGCTATTTTAAGCTCCCCATTTGGTCAGCCGATGGCCCAGGTTCGTCATATACTATTTATTTCTCGATTGCGTTGCAATCCAGTGCTAACGGTTAAACTCCTAGATTTATTTTGACGCCCTTGGCAGACGTGGAGCCTTAGCTTTTATGAGCATGTTGGCAGTGGTACAATTTTTTATGGGTCTCAGTATTGTAGGGTTGTTCTCGCCTTTAAAATTCTGATATCTGCTAACTAGTATTTAGTTGATTTCGGCATCGAGACAGACTTGGGCTTTTGCACGAGATGGAGCTTTGCCATTCTCCAGCTTCTGGAGAGTCGTCAGCAAGAGAGTCAAATATCAGCCCATCCGTGCTGTCTGGGGCGTTGCTGGCGCCTCCATTATTGTTGGGCTATTGTGTATGATCAATGCTGCTGCAGCTAACGCCCTCTTCTCTCTCTGTGTCGCAGGCAATGACCTGGCATGGGGCATTCCCATATTTTGTCGAATCTACTGGGGTCGACACAAGTTCAGACCAGGAGCGTTTTACACCGGACGCTTCAGCAAGCCAATCGCCATCACGGCGTTGGTGTATCTTTGTTTCTCGATCACTCTTTCCATGTTCCCTACGCTTGGACCAAACCCCCAATGTGAGTCAATTCGATCCCTTTGGGATATTGGCACAACTTCTCCCCTCTTTTCTTTCCCCTGGAATATGGCTAATTGGTGCCTGTAGCGACGAATATGAACTATACTGTGGTGATCAATGTTGCTTTATGGGCATCTTCCTTGATATACTACTTCCTCTTTGCTAGGAAATGGTTCAAAGGGCCAAAAGCTACGTTGGACGACCCATCCGCCATCGACGAGGACGCTCTATAGCCATGTGCACTCAACGCACTTGACTAATTATGTCTTTTCCTCTTTTGCACTGGTTTGGTCATTGTCGGTTGTATATAGATTTAGACAAACGGCTGGTGTTAATAAGAATACGGCCACAACTTTACCATTTTTTATATCCGTTCTGTACCCAGTGTAAATATTTAGTTTCCAGTGGTGGCATTATGATAGACTCTATTGAGATACCGCTAAAAGTCTCTCGATATTAGACCCAGCGGGAAAATGGAAAGCACTCGCAGTTCGTAAGCAGGTGTGGACACGAATTCAATGAAAAATGATGTAGGATGCCGGATGGCATTGAAAAATGAAAAAAAATTAAAAAAGATAACCAGCCAATATAATCCCGCAATGCTCCTAAACCGAGTACAGAAGAAGGAAAGTGGAAAACATGCAAACTGCTAAGAAAATGTAGTCTATCGCTTTGATGGGCTAGGCGTGCGCATGTGGCCCGCAAACGGCCCAACATCTATTTGTCGCTGAGGCTCGCCATCATCCATGTGTTTCATCTTGAATGGGTTCATATCGAATGGCGGGTTTATATTATGCGTGGAATACTGTGTATGATATGGGGCACCCATCCCGAAGCCTGTGTGGCCAGACGGATAAGCAAGGTACGACGAACCAGGATGCGTACCCGGCGGGGTAAAAGGTCTGTAGGATGACGTGGGTTCAGGAGGATTGTTAGATTTATTTCGGAAAAAAGAAAATGTCAGGTTCGAGACGGCTATGCAGGAGGTTATCGACGCGATGAAGAAGATCTGTGATTAACGGTTAACTCATGACTGGTTGTTAGAAACGAAGAAACAAAGACTTGTATATACCATAGCTTTAAAACTGATTGGCTCAATAAAACCGTTAAACACTTCGGCTAGAGTTTGCGCGGAGACCTTTGCTCTCCCGACCTTTGCTGGGTCCTGGTTCATGCACCTCTCCCAATTGCTGCAAACGGTCTCCAGCGCCGGTAATATTCTGCCGTCTTCACCGCTGCATCTGTTTTCAATATAGTTTCTGGTACATACTGCCATTTCAGCTAATATATCTGCCGAAACTCCTTCTCTCGTGCGGTCGACATCGTGCTTGACAGCAAGTAAAAATGCGACGATAACGTAAAGAGCCAGCAAGGCAAGGACAAGGTTGAACGCGAGCTGAACGTAATAGGATAGGATGCGAGGGATATGCGGATGCGATTCCAGAAAGGTAAAGAGCCGTGAGCAAAAGGGGATATCCTGTGATTTTTGCCCGTCTGCTCCAGAGGAGTTTTCATGTTTACTGTGCTTCTCACAGCTTGTCGAACTCGACTCTGCTTCGCTGGCTTTGCGCAAGTGTCTCTCCACCTCTCTCTCCCGCTTTCTTCGTTTGTGAACTTTCCGTATAGACACATTGGCGAATTTATTCTGACGGGGAATCTCGCCACGACCGGGGCTCGGCGGGAATTTACCGCGGAAATTAAACAAGGAGCTTCTTCGGTCGGATTTCGATGGCTGTTCTGGGGTCTCATCATTGTCAACTTGAGTATCGGGAGAGTTTTCGGCCCCGGACGAGAAGTCGAAATCTAATTTCCGCGGTGTCGCAAATGCTGAATTTGGTTGAAAAAAGGACGCTGTGGCCGACGTTTCAGATCCAGGGAAGGCTTTGGACGGGGAATTGAATACACCGAAGGGGCCTGGAGATAGGCATGGTCAGATATGCATAACAGAAGCAAGCAAGGTGAGTTTCTCACGTTTGTGTCCTTGTTTCTCATGTTCCATGGCCAACTGGTAGAACGGGGAAGTAACGTCTCCGGGAGCTTTTGTCTGCCATTCAAAGTCCATCGGCGACTCGTTCGTGCGTCGCTCCATGGCTTGTAAAAAGTAGCGGGTGAACGATGCTAAAGACGATGCAAATGACCACGGAGTCGAGAGGTGGAAAGGATCTGGCAATGGAAGATCAAGTCTGTTGTTATTGACTGTTCAGATGCAGTTTCCTCGACGACCAATCCGATCGCCCAGCGAGCACATGCAGCGCTAAGCCTACTTGGGACTAAATTAATGCCAAGCTTCGGACTCAAGCGCGGAGATCTTGGCACTCGGCTCTTGGCGCACGGGATTCGGCATTCGGTCTTGGCGGTTCGGTGACGTTGTTTTTCTTCAACGTTGCCGAACTACTGTACACAATCCACAACGAACAGGCAGCTTCGCCGGCGAGTGTACTGCTTCTACTGCTTCTACTGCCATTACTCACTTCTTCCTCAAGCAAGTGATTCCCTTGAGGGTTGCTGCCATGAGGCCCAAGCTCACCGAGGCCTTCCAGCCTATATAAGAGGCCATGAGCCCTCGTTCCCACCAAGGAATCGTTCAACAAAGAAACACTCCATCCAAATTTACTATTAGTATCAGATATACCTTCAGAGAAAAGATGGTCCAAATCGTCATTGTAGGTGGTGCAGGAAGTAAGCAACATCATCCAACCCCGAACTCAAACAACTCTAACATCCCTTACTCAAGATGTCGGGCGCGAAGTCGTGGAAGAGCTCTTATCTCAAGGGAAACACCAGGTTACCGTCTTCTCGCAGCGGGTATGCTGTTTTCTCCACTGGAAATAGATCTTGCTATCGAGCAACCCGTTAACCGCTTGATGTCTAGGCCGAGCCTCTCGAGTTCTCGAATCCGGGTGTTGTCGTGAAGAAAGTTGACTACACCAACCAAGATGAACTGGTTAACTCCCTGAAAGGTGTCAACACCGTTTTATCGTTTGTCAGCAATGACCCGGACAACAAGACACAGAAAGCTCTCATCAATGCTTGTGTTGCTGCTGGGGTCAAAAGATTTGCGCCCAGTGAGTGGGGGCTGTGAGTAACACGAGCCCTAGGCACGCTCCAATATGAAGACAGTCCTCGCTAACCTTCAACAACAGACGGAACGATTCGGCCGTGCCAGAGCAACAATTTAAGCGGGATATCTACGAGTATCTCCGGAAGATCAATGCCGACAAATCGGTGCTGGAGTACTGCCTGTTCGAACCAGGGCTATTCATGAATTATTTAGCTCATCCATACAAAACAGCCAAATATCTTCACATTGCACCGGTGTTTCTAAGCATAGAAGAGAAGCAAGCTCTCAAGGTTGACGATGGAGAAGACTGGCTTGTATTCACGGACATCCAGGACGTTGCCAGAGTTGTCGCAAAGACCATCGACTATCCCGGCAAGTGGCCTGAGGTCGGCGGTATGGTGGGAAGTAGGATCACGATGAAGAATCTGATCAAGCTTGTTGAGAATGTGCTAGGTATGTATATCGAAACACTGTCCTCAACGCACACACATATGGCACTCCAGAGTATCCGCTAATCAGAACAGATGAGCAATTAACTGTCCACACCGTGAAGCGTGAAGACCTCGATAAAGGACAGGCGCAGCTATCCTGGGTGCCGCCATTCAGTCATCCCAAGATTCCTGTTGAAGTTCGCGAAGTGGTGGCCCGGCAGGTGTTTCCCCAGTTCCTTTTGTGTGGTGCTCGCGGGGACATCGACGTTGACCCAACCTGGAATCAACTCTTGCCAGATTACAAGTTCATGGACATTGAGACCCTGCTAAGAAAGGCCCTGCTTCAAAAGAATTGAAGCGCGAGATCTGTGTGAGAAGAATGGATGTTGGAAGTTTGGTGCTTGGCATTTGTCCCGAACAAGTTAGTGGCTTATTGTGGGGGTTCATATAAGTTAGTTGTGATGTTCATATCTTACACTTCCTGTCTGAAATATCTCTCTTGTTGTTACCGGCATGGAGTAATCATTCATATTTCTGTGCCACTCCATTACTTTGTCAATCCATGAAATGTGGTCATTTGTCTAGGACTATGACCTACTTTCAGGTTTGCTCCTCACAGTAATGCAGCTCAGTGATATATACCTTGCCAAATCTTAAAAGGCTCTTTTGCCCTTCCACTTTCATTGTTAATGTCTTGACAAGCCATGACAGAGGCTATTGCCCATAGTGCCCTAAGGAAGAAACGGCTTGCATGCGATCGCTGCACCTCTCTGAAACTGCGATGCTCAAAGACTGCTGGAAGCGAAGCTTGTCTTCGATGTACTAAAGCGTCTACTGCCTGCATCTTCAGTCCTTCTATGCGAGGATTGCGACCCCAGGCAAGGTACAGCCAACTACAGGACGCAGTCGTGGATACTATTATCCCACCGCAGCATCCAGTTGGCCAAACTTCAATCCAGTCAGTTACCCCTAGCCAGTTTCATACATCATTTGACATGCACACGGACACACAATGAAGCGCTCATTCACACGGATTCAGTCTCCTGTCTGTAAGGCAATCTTAAAGGTCGAGAAATGTTCGGCTAACTCCATTTCTTTCAAGGGACCTTCTTGCGCAACCTTCATATTTAGACGATCAGATTCATGCCAACAATCCACATGCCGCGTTCCCAACCGAAGAACTGGCTTTTGATCAAGTGCTCTCGAATCACGCTTTGCAGGGCGCTGAGTGGTTGAACAACTTTGATTTCAGCACGCCGGGTTCACCTATCCTCGACATAACCGACGGTCTGGCGGTTCCTCACGAGGCTTGCGTATCGCAGAATGAGAAAGATTTGACCGTGGGTCGTCACTTGGCGGACCTGTTCCTCAATCTCGAAGACCATTGGGCATCGCTGCCTCCGCTATCGCTTCAGACCGATGAACAATGTTACAATCAATTGCCCGCAGCCGGTGCCGAAGGGTCAATGTCGGGTCGTGGTACTCCAGCTGGCTTGGTCAAAAAATTCGAATTAACACAGCAACTCATTGATATATATCCCCGGGCTTTAGCGAAACTACGCTCTCAGCTTTCTGCACCCTCCTCCACCCCCATCACTCTTTCCAGGAATGCTATAGACCAGGCAACTTTGCTCCAACTCCTATCCTGCCACCACAGGGTTCTCGACATATGGGATCTCGTCTTTCGCCAAGTACAGAAGGCCACTGAGAAAGGCAAAAGCTGTTCTAACACGTATAGCCCTTGCTATAAACTACGTATTGGGGCCTTTATCCCAGCTATAAAGGTTCCCATGGAAATAGTACTCGCCATTGAGTTCCAAAAGCTGCTACTGGATTACATAAATGACCTAGATGGGGTGGTTTCATCTTTCTGCGCCGTGAATAATTCTGTGGTGCCCAATGCATCCGCTGAACATGAGCCGGATGCGTGTAATCTCGAGGCAGTCAAAGCTATGACTAAGGCTGCATGGCAAAAGTCAGACTCTGTCCTCCAAGGCGCTTCCCGTCTCCGTACGCTGATGCAAGAATTCTCAAAAAACACATGAAACCGCGAACCATGTTCAAATGTATTATCACATATGATAATCAGACAAGAGATGCACACTTAGCTCACGACCATCGCCAGAATCTGTCTAATCTTCGGGAAAGAATTTCTTGAAAATCTTCACTAAACCTTGCTGGCCCTCCAGAGTCCCTACATTCTCCTTTTCCACCCAGCCTTGCGCGTATATCCACCTCCGAAATCAATAACCTATAAGTCATTGTTAGAACTAATCAATACATTGGCCGCCTTATATATCCTCAGATATGGGCTTTATGTAAGCGATCCAGTGTGGCGGCGAGGGATGGCCACGAACAAAAGGTGCTTGTCATGGAGTTGAATCGTGGCGTCTGTCAAGGTTGTGATGTGACAAGCAGCGGGCTCTAATGCCTAGGGCATTAGAGGATATTCTCTTTTAACCAAGCGGCTAACACCCTTGTTACACTTGAGCTGTCAAAGTCTCAGTGATTAGTTACTCGATGCTCCGTACTGTGCTTTTCATATCCAAACATGGGCCAGGTCCGACGTTAGGAACAGTCTCTGGATCTGAAGAAAGCAAGATGATTGATTGACAACAGGCTCAATGTCTATGACTCATCAAGTAGTTACCAAACGGCCCGGACTCTGGATCCGCTCTTGAAGTATTCTTTTGAAGTATTCGATAAGTGACTTACCATCTTTGTGACATCCGAGTCAGCTCAATACTCTGTACTATGGTTCCCTCCATCGTAGAACGGATCATTGCCGAAAGATTTAATCTAGTTAAAGCTGCCTTCTCTAGTTATAATAACTAGGTACTGGTAGGAGAACCACGACCTGCTCAAATCCTCCACTGCTCGTTCATCTGCAGAATCAGCAACTTGACGAAGGTCACCTATCTCGAGTTCCAGCTTTGAGCTTCATCAAAGCCCAACCAGAAGCCATCACACCGATACTAGCCCCAAAAGGATTCTCGAGACGGAAAAGGTACTTGTCAATAATGGAGCTTGCATCCATATTTCAGCTTGCTGATACAGGTGTAATCATCAGAATCGGCCTCTAGCTGCCAGACATGTCCTGGTTCAGGCGCATCGAACTCGTCGTTACTACCCTCCTTTGTTTCCTCTCAGTCAGCGCGCTCTGGGGTCTTCTGCTCACCTTTGCAACCGGCTTGTTCCTTACGCTGACGTTCTTGATAACGGGCGCTGAGCCCGCCTCCTTGCCATGCTGCCTTTTGCGACTGGGTTTGGGAATCTGGGCTTTTATTTTCACACTCAGCTGCTTCGCAGAGCTCCTGTTATTTGCCCTGTGGTCGATACGATTGTTTAAGAGTGACAGCCGGATATACCCCTTTTCGGTACTTATGGGCCACGTCGCGGCGATGTCGCGGCTTTTCATGCCTTTGCGAATGTTTATTGAGTGGGAGAGCAGGTCAGAGCTTCCCCTTCCCATCTGAGCGTGTTAATTTTTGAATTTATCCTGTCGCTGTTCTTGCCTCAAAAGGCATCAGCAACGCTTGACGGTTCTCAGCAAAAGAGGAAAGTGCGGCCCGCAGTTGCCTGAGGATATAAAATCCCCAACTCACCTTGCGGGCCTTTCTCTTCTCTTCTTTTCTTTTCTTTTTCCTCACTGCTCCTGACAGCGCTGATGGCTACCTATAGTGTATGTCTTATACGATCTCGCCAGTGGCCTGGGTTGCCCTGGTTCTATGTCTTCTGCGCGTTCCTCTGTCTAAGTGGCCAGATATCTTTGCCCATTACGGGTGCTTACTTGTTGTATGCTCTTGTCCAGTTGTCGTCTTGGACTAGCATCTTGACCACCCCCGTAGTCTTCGTGGGGTCAACATTCGTGTTGGCCTTGGGAGGATTCATAGGGGAGGTCTTGATGGCTTTGTCCCGGCACCTGGCTACCATATATCCTTGTCAAGCGGTACTGGTTCCTCGGAAAGGGTTTATTGTGATTTTCTACTCCCAGTTTGCCATCTTCGCTCCTCTCTTCCTCATCCGGAGGTTGAGCGCTGCGATTGACGGCTCGCCGGTGTAGACTTCAAGTAGGAGTGCTTAGGCGTCTTCCCAACGTCTCTTCCTATATGCAATTACCTAGACCCAGGGACACTTGGACAGAGAGGGAGCACGTCGGTTGGGTGGTGGGCCGGGCATGGGCTTTGTTCCAATCCGTGCAAATTCCCCTTTTTTGTTAAGCTGGCCGGTGTTCGGAAAAACGTGGTGTGTGACCCAGCGACTGTCCTTATTTACGAGAGTGTTTCCTGACTAATTTCACTCGGAAACACTGGCATTGCCTGCGGACGACGAGATGATTATCAAACTCCGTATCGGCTCGAAGCTTCGCTGGAAACTAGGTCGAGAGGAGTCATGGCTAGGCGCATACTCCTTGATCACAATCCAGTACCATGGAGTTTCCTTTCCTTGGTGACACCAGAGTGAGAGCCAAGCACGTTCGTCCCATATGCGGACATGCCAACGGTACCAGCCGTCTTCCTACCATTACTTTTTTCTTTGTCACGCTTTGCAGTCCGGATTGGCTGCCAAGTATGGAACCTTCGAAAACCCAAATGCTCTCTCCGACTCTTGATGGACGGCTCTCACCGGCGTCGGTAGGACAAACCCTCCAAAACTGAAGCTAGGATGGGGGAAATGATTGATGCACCGATGCCACAGAAGCACAGGAACAGCAGTTCAGACTGTCTCACAGTACCAACGGTGATAGGGTGATGAAGAATAGCATCCTCCCATGAGCAGATCTGGAATGTACCCAAGGCAGTGTGAAGTCATATGAGGGAGCCTGAAATAAGAAAGCAGTGAGCGTGCCATTTCCACTGAGATAATATCGATCAACCAGCTATAGATCAAGCAATAGAATTGAAAAAGACCTGATGTCAATTCAAGAAGTCATTGTTTCACAGTACCATGAGTAGCATTTATCCTAACCATATAATAGTCTGTGGGCTGATAGTCACACTTGTTGAGGAACAATTTAACTACTAGTTAACTAGTTAACTAACTAACTAGTTAACTGAAAGGATTCTTGGCAATGCCGAAAATCTTCCTCTTCTTCCCCGCAATTCGAGTCAACAACACAGTTTACACAGTACACAGTGTAAAGGCGATGCTGCGATGTTGACTCTGTTACTGGACAGGAAAATGTATTACCTCTGATCGCACTCACTAATCTCCATGGAAACAAGCACATCGGAACCGAAACGTCGTTCCCGTTCCGGTTGCACGGAATGCCGTCAGAGACACCGCAAATGTGACGAGCAAAAGCCCACCTGCTCAGGGTGTTTGCGTTCTGGCAGGCAATGTGCCTACACCGTGCGTCTATCGTGGGGCGGCCGGCCTTTTCTGAAGTCGCGTTTCGGTGACTGCCTTCGAAACGACCCCGGGCTGGTCCAAGTCCCCTTCGATACGGCTTCAGGTGCGAAACTCTTCAGCAACTGACGTTTTTTGTGCGTGCGTTTCTAATCCGTGGACAAGTAGCCGGTGAAAAGGTAGCCTTTGTCTATGGCTCGGATGGGCGCTCAAAATATGTTTCTTCGCCAGAGCAATTGGCGGATGGGACGTATAACTAATCATCAGCAAAAAAATGTTCGGACGCCGTTTGCTAACTTTCGCTGCTGTGATACAGACTCGAACGACAAACACACAAACTCGCATCAGGCGGAAGATGCGCACCTTCTCCCCACACCCCAGCCAGCTTCATATCGACCGAGAGCACATCTTAGGCCAAACACTCGCATTCCACAGAATCCGTACGAGTTGGCATGGATTCCACCGGCCTACAGATTCCTTTTGGACCACTATATCTCCTGCACAACCCTCTCGCTCTCCTGCCACCCTATGATTCAGCGTACTTATTGCTCGGTGCTGGTTCCTATGGCGCTCCACACATCACACTTACTTGTCGCCTTATTAAGCCTGGCGGCAACACATCGAATATGCCTAGGTCTGGAACAGAGCATTACCCAACTCGACTGGCTTAGATTTACGAGTCTGCGCCAATTACAAACAGCACTGGTGCAGCCAAGAAAAGAGCTCGATGATGCTGTCATCGCGACTACACTGACGTTATGCACGACAGACATTGTGTCCGATGGGCGAAGTCCGGGTTCTTGGAGGTCGCATTTACATGGGACTGCGGCAATAATCGCGGAACATTTGCACAATGCCAGAGAGTCTGGGGACTCTTTATCAGAGGCCACTCTATTGCTTTGGCGCTGGTATCTCTCCATAGAAACGATTACCTTGTTGAGTGGAAACCTGGTCATCTCCCCGGGTTCGCGAACGGTCCTTCAGCTGCGACGACTGGTAGGCAACGATGAGATAGACGACCTCACCGGATTTTCAACAGCTCTCATTCCCATTTTTGGAGACATCAATCTGCTAGCCATCGAATCCGGATTGAGTGGCGAGCAGCAATGTCCCACAGACATGAACGACATCTCCAGCATTCCCAACGACATAATACGTGAACGATGCTTCAGAATTATAGAAAACATCAGTGCTATGCTTGCCTCTCATGAACCCCGATTTCGCCCGACCATTGATGCGTCCTTGTCTACCCTCCACCGGATTGACTTTGCTGCAGTGGACGAAACGTATCATCATGTTGCTCTTCTCCATCTCTACAGACGGGTTTTGAATCTCCCCTCCTCAAGTCCGTTAGTCCAGAACTCGGTGCAGCAGATCATCCATCGAGTCTCGGCCATACACTTTCTGCAAGAGCCGTGCCCCGGAGTCGCCGTTCTCCAGCCACTTTTTGCTGCAGGATGCGAGGCGTGTGATGCTGCAGACCGCGGCGACGTCAGAACGTTACTATCCAGAATTGAATCGCAGTATGGGATGGGAAATGTGAAAAGTGCCAGGGCATTCTTAGAAGACCTGTGGATCATGAGAGATGAGAGTGGAGATCTTGAAGGCAGAATGAGGTGGGATAAGGTTATGGGTAGGTTGTGATCCAGGAATTCTTATATGGTCGATAGACTGCTGATTCTAAAATAACGTGTATCAGTTGAGAAAGGACTAGATATCCTTCCATACTGATCTGGATCTGACAGGGAATGTTACTTGTCTTCACTTATGGCGCGCATGTCCAGAGAATCAGGGCCTCTTTTCCAACGTCAGCCAGGGCGTCCGTTGATTTGAGGAATTCTTTCTATGCGGAGCATATACGTATTTTATCAACTGGTACGAGTCATCTTTACGGCGCCATGCTTTGATCGCAGACACTGCTCGACATCAAAGATGGTGGCTTGAGCTGTACGCTTTAGCTATATTTAAAACACATTTCTTGATCTCAACAATGGTTGGGTGGCCTCGTTCGAATTCAACCTTCGTGTTTAATATCAAATACTGATGGCGGGTTCTAAGAGAAGCATATGTATACGTTGACGTATAATTGCTAACTTCCAGAATTATTATAAAGCGAAAGGGTTGATCGGAAGCAATCTTGCCCGTACGCTGGTTCATGCAACACTGTTGGTTGGAAAAAGAAATAGGAAACCACTGGAGAGAGGGTCGTCAGTGTAGGAGAAGGAAAGAAAATCTAAGCAAAGGCGGCCAAAAAAACCAAATAACCAACCAGGGGATAATGATACAAGTTTCAGGTCCTCAAGAAGCGCCCAATTCGCCAATGCGCTCCTCTCATGATCCTTGCCCATGCTTTACAATAAGTCAAAACGAAAAGCAGAATGCGTCAAATCCGAGGGTAGTCGCCATGCAATGAAGTCCGGCAGGTCTTATCTAGAAGAGGAAAACAAGAGCAAGAAAAGAAGGTATTTGTTGCTCGCAGGTTCGACGCAGCACAAGCCGCGCTCGCCCCGCAAACATCGCTAAAGAGGAAACAAAATCAAATGTGAAAATAACCCAAGGGCACTTGGGATGCGGCTCGGTCACAGCGTGGTATGGTCGACAATCTCATAGTCATCGTCATCAGCAGTATAGCCACCATCAATCGACGAGTCGATCATTTCATATTCTCGGACCAACTTCTCAGTTTCCTTTGTTTCAAACCGTTCAAAGGCTTTGTTTAAGGCCGCTGAAAAGAGATGTTCGCCGGCGCGAGGGCCCGAGCACGCGTCAAAGGAGTAAAATACATCTGGATTCGACGCGGGGGAGTTTGAATCGGGAACGTCGTCCAGAGAGTCTGAGAAGTCGCTTGCCTCCTTGATACCCTCGTCGTAGACCGAACGCAGACACGACTGATGGTTCTTGGACGGGAAAGACAGTCGTTTGATCAAATGGTCATGGGCTCGTCGATCATGCTTACTACGGGCGAGATGTTTAGCTTCAACTGGAGATTGAGGTTTCAACGGATGTGAGAATAAAACTACCTTTTTGCTAGAGGGGCTGCTGGACGTCTGGTGCTAGGTGTCTCCCATGGCTGACCCAGGAGCCGACGGGAACCATATACCCATTTGGCCTTGTGATCGTGATCTCTCTTCAACTCGGTGGCATTATGACGCATGTCCGTGGTGTAATGAACGAGGGTAGAGCCGCCCATCGTATTGATGCACGTATATATATGTAATCGACAGACGATCTAGAGAAACGAAAGCGGGTTCGGCGGAGAGGCCGGGAGATTGATTGAACCAAGAAAGAGTGTTGTGAGAGTGCAAAAGAAAGGGATGTACGGAGTAGTGGTCACAGATACGGCGGCAGGAGGTTGGTGTGGAGAGTCAAGAACTTCTCTGGATGGAAGTTTCTCTGGATGGGTTTGGGATGATGAGATGATGGGGGGTGACTGAATATATATATATGTGTCAGACCAGTATTATGGCAGGGCAAGTGATTTATAGAATGAAGGAGTGAGTCAGTCAGTTGGACACACTAATTTATACTGCTGGCCAAGCATCGACTATCAGCTTGACAGAAGATAAGATTCCGGCAGAAGCAGTCACAAGGGGCTGTGGTGGACGGGTGAATGGGCTTTGTCTCTGCGCCTATCAGTCAGCCCCATGCTCGCTGTTATCAGCTGCTGGTGCCTTCCAAACGGGTGGGTGAGGTACTTGCGGGATAGCTGTGGGTTGCTCTGAAACTGCAGGTACCACTTCTAACTTCTCGTCTGACTCAGTGCCTTCGGGGAGATGCGTCATCGCCCGCCCCCGCCATGGAAACCCTGTTAGTCAGCGGATTCGAGTCATCTGCCCCACTTCGGAGAGCTACAAAAGGCTTAGCGTGGATAAAGTGAAGCCGAGCAAGGCTAGCCCTGTTCGGCATTTAGCGGGGCTGTGCCTGGCTTAGTCATATCCAAAGTGCCTGAAATTAATGGGGTAATTACGCTGTAATCAAGGCAGAAGAATGACGACACGAACCGTCAGCCAGATCAATCGACATCAACATCGACATCGACGCGAACAACAGCAACTCTGCGACGACAAGAGTTTATAAATGCCTTGTTTTTGCTCAATGGAGGAGTTGGTGTGTATCAATGCTTAACCAAGGTAACATGCCCAGACCAACACGAGGTAAACAGGCATCTTGCAGGCTCGTCTCCCATCGAAAGTCTTCAGATGTAAGCCAGCCCAGGTCCTGATAACCATCAAACCAAGGCGTCAACTGAAAAACGAAGCACAGCACTCCGTCAGTGCATATTGATCCTCTCGCACAAACCGTTTACAAAACTTGGCCTTTGCTGAAATTATCCTCTGGTTGGCTTGTCGGCCAGCTCCGTCTGCGTGTTGTCTGGACAAGCGTGCAATGCAAGAGATGTCGGACTCGCATCTGCACCAAGTCCATGCCTGTTTACAGGCATGATGTGGTTCATTCACCTGCCGGGCGCTAACTAACTAGTCCACCCACCCTGCCTTCGGTAGCTTCAGGCCGACAAAGTGAGCATACAATCTCGACTCATCAGCAAAGGAAAGGATGTCAGTCCTCCACGTTGACGTTGTTAACCATCCTTGATGACAGTAGAGATCCCAAGTAAATCAATTGTTCATCATTTCCATAACTAGTTCAGCAGGCTGTTAGTTCTTCATTAGGCAAACTGGGAATTCATATACATACAGTGGTCTATGAGTCGACTGCTAGGCTCTCATCTTTTAAATCCGGTCACAAATCTCCTCCATCTCCAGCCTGCTCCTCATCACTGGCCTCATCTCCCAATAGATGGTCTGGAAACCACCCAAACTCACCAAAGTCAACGTAGAACTCCCCCATACTATCTGTTGTCACCGTCACTCCCTCAGCTTCGAGGGCGGCTGCTTGACGCGCTGCTGATCCGGGGCCTCTACAAAGAATCAATCAGAAAACTGAACAACAGCAGCGTACCACTTTGTTATGCCTTTGAACAGTTTGAGTCTTGGAGGAGGGGAAAGGTGGCCATACCGATGAGAGATCATCCCCTTTGCATTAATCACCCTCTGCCAGGGAACATTCCCATCGTGATAAAAGTGCCGTGGTCCGCCTTCATCCTCTGTGTGATTCTCCCCTGGAAGATGCTTCAAACACACGCCAACTTGACGGGACCGTTGCGCTTCAAGGAGAATGTACATATCAGATTGAGTCGACTAGATAGATAGTGAGAACCATATGGGCTTTTCACTCACGCTCTCCGAGTAAACGCGCGATGTGCCCGTATGAAGTCACTTTGCCGTGGGGGATCTGCTGAACAGCTGCGTAGACGGCGTTGAACCACCATTCTGCTTCGTCGGTTCGGGCCATTCTTGAAATGCTAAGAGTAAGGTCACAGTACAAAGTGTCAGTGCTACTAAGTAATTATGTAAAGTACATGGAGGAGACCTTAAACGAAATGGTTGCAGAGAGCCACAGCAGACACTTGACAACATGGGATATCCATTCCACTTTTTTGACCGGCAAACGGACAAACAACAGACTTACATTAGCGACCTCTAAAGGTTGACTGTGAAGAGTCTAAATGTTGTCCGTCAGTTTAGGGCTTACGTCCCCGTAGCTACAAGACAATTGTAGCCAGGTCTTAACAAAGCGTAACTGTAAGCCTATTCTGTTAGAATTTGTAACCTTCATTGTTGAACAACCTCTCATCCTGGATAAGTAACAAGTTTGAATATGTGATAACCCGTCCTTAAGCCATCCCCTTCTCCTTCCGCCAGACAGAGAGGAGAAACCAGTGATTACAAGTCCGTAGAGACAATCTCAACTAAGCCTAAATTCACAAAGAAAAGCAAGCATCAAACTAAATCCCAGTACCAAGGCAGATGTAAGCACCCAATATAGTTCCAACATACTAACAGCACTGTCCGTAATTCTTGTCCTGATGAGTTCCCGTAGGACGCCTTATCATCTAGCCTGTGTTCAACCCGTCAAGCAGGGGTATCATCTCCCTCTTCTCCATCCGTATCCTCAGCCAGAACATTGATGGGTATCTTAAGCCGCTTAGCCACTTCCTTCAGAACTCGGACGCGATGATCAAGAGTAGCATGGCCCCCGGCGGCCTCAACGATATCCTCTTTGGAGATGGTTTGGTCCACAAGAGAACGGACTGCGGGATAGAGAAGATCAAGGTTGGCTACGGACAAGTGGTAGTTGACAATCGCATTCGTAACGAGTTCCGATCGCACCGACATCGCAGTTTCAACTTGGTCCATCTGAGCGAGTAAACCTTCCTGCTTGGCTTGAGACCGCTTAAGGGCGGCTTGTAACTGATCAACTTCATACTGAAGCTCGACTATCTTTTCGCTATCTTTCTCGTCACGAAGCAGGACCAGCTTCGATTGCCTTCTCCCGTCGGAGTCGTCTTTCTTTCTTTTCTTAGTCTCATTAGAATCGTGCTCGGTCGGAGATTGGTGCTTCATCCCTGCCATTGGTCTTCCACAACTCTGATAAGTCCAGTAGATTGGTCGGACGGCGTGACTCTTGTTGTCACCATATTTCCAAGAGCGACGATTGCGCTTTATCTTGCCATCGCCATTGAAGTCTCCCGGCCAGTATTGTCCCATGAGTTCCTTTGCAATGTTTCCCTTTGAGGCCCAGGACGAAAGGGCATTGACCTGTTCGTCGCACAGCAAGCGATAAAAAGGCGGGAGATTTGTGGCCGCCAAGAGTGGTTCAGGAATGACATGCTGGAACGGCGGAAAGGAGTCAAAGTCGAGAGTCGCGAGGCCGTCCATCCAATCTGGTCCCTCGCGTGCGATAAGGACATTGCTCACGAGAAATCTCGGAAGTCGCGAAGCTCGGTTCAGTCGATTAGCCATGATGCAGATATGAAAAAGAATAATGTTTTTGCTGATCTGATTGTTTGTCCTTTCTTTTCTTTTGTCGAGTTTAGCAATGAATTAGGGTGCAAGGGGAAGGAAACGTACCAAGAGGTAGACGGAACCAGGAAGGTAGACGCCTATATAAGAGCTGAGTGAGGGAGAAAAGAGCAAAGTGAAAGGCCTGGTTGAGAGAGTGAGGTGAGCTAAGGACTGGCACTCGTTCCAAGCATTCTTGATAGTCTCCAATTCGGATCGAGGTTAAGAAAGAATAAAGACACAAGACTGCTCGCAAATGAGTCCTCAGCTGAAGTAACCTCCTGAAAGGGAGTTTACTTGTTGGTAGGGAGCAACGCGACGCGAGCTCGCAAAACAAAAGAGGGAAAACAACATCAGCAGCAGTCCCCGACAAACAAGCTTGGACGGTCGGCCAGTGAACGCGGAATTCTCCGTTCATAAATCGATCACAGTCGCGTTGCCCGTGAGTCTTCCGCTGCCCCAGCCATCCATACAAGCGGCATTCACCATCCAACCCTCCCGGCCGAGGGACCTCTGCCCACACCAGATTCTCGTCCAGAGTATGGCCTTTCCTGTACTCCAGAGGACAATGATGGCATCCTTCCAGGCCCCAAACACGCCAAACATGTCTCGCAACACACCTCCCCGGAAGAACCACCAGATACAGGATCTGTTCCCGCGATCCCAGAGCAGACCAGGCTCGCGTCTGCGCTCGGACATGACCTCCAAGGCTCGCTGGGCCTCGTCGTAGTAAGCTCTCTCCACGTTGCGGCCGACATGGGCGTGTCCAAAGAGGTAGAGGGCAGGTCGAATGCGCCAGGCGGCCTCGAGCAA
The DNA here is from genome assembly GCA_001430925.1 of Byssoonygena ceratinophila. NCBI lineage: Eukaryota > Fungi > Ascomycota > Eurotiomycetes > Onygenales > Onygenaceae > Byssoonygena > Byssoonygena ceratinophila. The sequence goes on from LJPH01001296.1 coordinate 19,642, forward strand.
GAAAGGACAACCGACAGAGTGCGGGAAGACGTCGCTGTGGTGTTGGGGCGGACTGTGGGAGATCAGGATGTCGGTATCAAGCGGGATAGGGCTGGGCCATGGTTCGCCCCTTGTCGACGGCGAGTACTGAAACGCATGAATAGACGGGACGGCAGGATCAAGCTGGGGAAGCTGGGGCACTCCGTGGATTTTCAGAGACCGAGCGGCCGGGGAGGACGGAGGGCCAAAGGACAAGGCGACAGAGGAATTCTGGAGATAATGAATGTCTCCCCAGTCAATTCTCTCCTCAGCAGCAGCAGCAGAATGCGGGACGAGCTTGCGAGCTTCTGGATCAAACCAACTGTCGTGGTTGCCGGCAATGACAACTTTGTGTTTGTGCGGCAGCGTCTTCAGCCAGTCGACCGCTTGTTGGATCTCGTCGACGGTACCTGCATTGGTGAGATCACCAGAGTGTAGCAGCAGGTCGCCGTCGGGCACGTTGGACAGGCGGAGTGAGTGGGTGTCGGAGATGCAGACGACGCGAACGGGGAGCTGGGAAGGGGTGCGTGTGTAGGGATCAGGTCGGATGGCAGAGAGGAGGCCGTAGAGAGGGCGCAGAGCGAAGAGCAGAGGAGAAGCAAGGAATTGGGAGGCCAGAGAAGGCGGATCAAAGGGAGCCATGTGAAAGGACTATAAAGAAATACAGAGATTCCTGAAGAAGACGTGTAGAGTGATTCATCCGTAGTTTGTTGGAAGGACGATGGACGATGGACGGTGAAAGGATGATGGATGAGATGGATGAGATGGATGAGATGGATGCCCAACACGACACAACACAACTCGGCTGCAGCCAGGACGAAGAGGCATCTACACGGTTGAACAAAAGAGATGGCTATTGAAGAGACAAAGAGCAGATGCTAATTGACTGTCATTCTTGTTCCAAAGACTCTCTCTCTCTCTCTCTCTCGGATTGTTTGTTTCAAGATCTGTCTTGTCTTTGCCGCCCGAAGTCAACCAAGCCGGATCCATCATCGACTGTCTTTTCTTCTTCTTCTTCATCATCTTCTCTCTCTCCCCGCCCGTGTTTCAACTTTTTACTGTCGATTCTTCACTCCAGCCGCCAACAACAACAAGATCACTCAGTGGTACAGTCCTCGATCTCGTGCTGTCTTCTTCGTCTTCTTCATCTGTGCTTCTGTTCTGGCGGGGCTAACTAGTTCGACCAGGCTAGCCGACCCTCTTGCTGAACCCAGTCTCTTCCATCATCATCACCACCACCACCAGCATCACAGCATCACAGCATCACCACCACCACCACAACTGCTACCCGCCCGTCATATCAACCTACAACCCATTTGCTGCCACTCGTCGCCCGCCTTCTCTGCTCCGCTTGAACTAAAGCCACGAGGGCTAAGCTATGGACGGTGATGGCATAAGGAATACTGCCGCTGCCGCTTCTGTCTCCGGTCCCAGACACATGGCCTCCTCCCACCACAATCACCCTGCTGCCACCACTTCCACCTCCACCTCTACGTCCACTTCCACTTCCACTGCTGCTGCCGCCGCCGCCGCCGCCGCTGCTGCTGCTGCTGCCGCCAGCGCAAACGCCAACGCCAACGGGAATCCTGGCAAGAAGCGGAGGAAGGCTGATCTGAAACCCATCATCACAAATGACCCTCCCTCTGCCACCGATCCTTCATCCGCCTCAATCGAAATGCCCGCCACTTCGCAATCCAGGTAAAAAAGAAATCTTCTTCTCTCTTCTCTCTTGCTTTTTACTTTCCTTACATCACGCATCATGTTACTCTTCCACGCTGGGATAGAGACTAATCAGGCCTACAGTCGCCCTGTTTCCTCAGCACAGTACACCTCCTACACCTCTCCTCTGTCGCATTCCCCCTCGTCCTCGTCTGCCGAAGACCCCGCCGAAGCCGCTGCCGACGAAGAAGATTCCGAAGACTACTGCAAGGGTGGCTACCACCCTGTCCAGGCCGGCGAGACTTACAACAGCGGCCGCTATGTCGTCATTCGGAAACTTGGTTGGGGCCACTTCTCCACCGTCTGGCTGTCGCGAGATACCACCTCCGGCAAGCACGTCGCACTGAAGGTTGTTCGCTCCGCTGCCCATTACACCGAGACTGCCATAGACGAGATCAAGCTCCTGAAGAGAATCGTCGATGCGAGACCCGATCACCCCGGTCGCAAACACGTCGTCAGCCTCTTGGATTCTTTTGAACACAAGGGTCCAAACGGCGTCCACGTCTGCATGGTCTTCGAGGTGCTTGGTGAAAATTTGCTTGGCCTCATCAAACGCTGGAACCACCGCGGAATCCCCGTGCCTTTGGTCAAGCAGATCACAAAACAAGTCCTCCTGGGTCTGGACTACTTACACCGTGAGTGCGGTATCATTCACACCGATCTAAAGCCAGAAAACGTCTTGATCGAGATCGGCGATGTTGAGCACATTGTCAAGACTTATGTCAAGGAGGAGGAACTTCAAAACGAGAAAGAAGATCACCGCAACGGCCGCAGGAGAAGGCGAACGCTCATTACTGGCAGCCAGCCCCTTCCAAGCCCGCTTCATACTAGCTTCAGCAACGTAGATCCGTTCAAACTTTATACTCCAACTCCCAGCTCCCATAGCAGCTTAAACCAGGTATTACATGAATCTCCAGGTAAGATTTGGCTCAATCGCCCTTTTTCACTCCGAGACTTTTGCGTTGTACCGACTCACACGCCTCATTTTTCAGACTCGACACCCGCGCTTTCCATGGTAGACCGGCTTGGAATCAGAGACGCAGCCAGGCTTGCAGACGAGAAACAGAAACAAAGAGAGAAGACAACGTGAGACTCCCCGAAAACCCTCTGGTCCTGTTTTAGTTTTCTTTTCCCCAAAATTAACCGTTTACAGTGATATCCTGGAGCGTGAAGTTTCCGGTATAACTCTAGATACAGGAGGAGATGAGCTACACATCGACATCATCTCTGTTAAGATCGCGGACTTGGGAAATGCCTGCTGGGTGGGACACCATTTTACGAATGACATTCAAACACGGCAGTACCGGTCGCCAGAAGTCATCCTTGGTGCTAAATGGGGCGCAAGCACAGACATCTGGAGCATGGCGGCAATGGTAATTTACCCATGGATTCCCCATCTCTTGTCTTTTATATCCCTGGACGTTTTGAATCTAATTCCGCTATCCAGGTTTTCGAACTCATCACAGGAGACTACCTCTTTGATCCCCAATCTGGCACCAAGTACGGAAAAGACGACGACCACATCGCCCAAATCATCGAACTTTTAGGTTCTTTCCCCAAGTCCATGTGTCTGTCTGGCAAGTGGAGTCAGGAGATCTTTAATCGCAAGGGTGAACTGCGTCATATCCACCGGCTCCGTCACTGGGCTTTGCCCGACGTCCTTCGGGAGAAATATCATTTCAATCCTGAAGAAAGCAAAGCCGTCTCGGAGTTTCTCCTGCCAATGCTTGAGCTGGTCCCCGAAAGAAGGGCCAACGCCGGCGGTATGGCAAGCCACCCGTATCTCAAAGGCACAAAGGGAATGGATCACATAAATCTGAACGTACCTGTGGGAAGCAAAGGCGAGGGCATCGCCGGTTGGGCATCAGAAGTCAAGAAGAGATAGAGGAAGACAATTCGCGTTTCCGTTTACTTTCTTGAGCTTGGACGTCTCGCCTTGGCCAGTCCTTCATTCTAATTTTTGTCAAGATTTATCTAAAAGGTATTCTGGCTTATGTTGCTCAGTTCTTCTAGAACTATTGATACTTCCCTCTTCATCTAAGAAGAGGAAATAATCTTGCAGTGATCCAATTGCCATTTCTCTATATATTGGATTCAGCGCGCCGCCGTTCTCTATCTGGCTTGTGCTTTTTTCTTTTTGTCTTTTTTGTACTCCCGCCTCCCCTTTCCCTGAATTGCATCCGCATTCTTTATGGCTTTGGATCAATCATTAGTCTTCAGCCGGATCACATTGCACGCTACAGATGTGTTTCATATCATAGACTAGCTGTGGTTGTCAACCGTGTCGGCCCTGGTGTTGGGGTTTATTTTTGTTTGACGATGCGACAAGGGAGTGAGAGAGTTGATAAATGAGTTGTCTAGGCATTGGCTAGGATGATGTTGGGTTCGGCAAGGACAGCTATCCCTTTTTCCTGTTTCCATGGTTGGCTTTGTCTTTGGTCTGCCTTTTTAAAAGAAGAAACGAAGATTTGCATGATTATGATATATTGATGTCTCTCCTTTTTTGTGCTCATCTCCGGCCTGTTTTCTATATGCATTCTTTTTAAACTTTCCGGTGTTAAGGAGGGTGGCTTCCTCTTCTCTTTTCCCTTATCACCTGTGGTTGTATGAGGAAAACTGCGAAGCACGAACAAGGATGTTGCCGTGTCGAAGATCGTATCTCAACATTTACCTGCTGGGTCTTCATGCTCTCCAGCATCTGGACTACTTGCAGCATATACATGCTTCTCTACCGTGATATCCATCCGACACATACCTGCTCCCGTCAACACAAATACTTTGGGCAACGTTGTATTCCTGTCCTAACTGTGATACCGGACAGCCAGCGCTTCGCAAAAGTTACATATAATAAGTGATAGAAGGTGGCAGCCTTTCTCCGGAGCTTTGGACTCTGGCAGCGCATAAGACAGGCGCCGAGTGAAAAAAAAAAAAAAAAAACCATAGTTGCTTTAGAACTGGAGAATCTCTTGCTGTGAGCTGGATAGGTATGGATATATGGCCAGTCCCGCTGCTATTTGCACGCTCCTTATTGTGCAACTGATCCTTCCACCACCTCAAGTTGAACTTTATGCTCCATGATTAGCTCCCATCACGTTTCTATGTCTACCACCTGTGGAGCTGAAAAAGTAGGGATGCTTCCTCTTCTTGGCGACGATGGCCGGGCTTTTGTAAATTCTCCTCGAATTGAGCATTGTATACATCGTGCGATGCTATCCGTCCGCTTTTCACCCATCGAAGCCTCTGATGATGTGCCCATTTGATTGCAATCCTTTGTTGGCGGGTCACTGTAGCGTTTACCACTGACCGTAAACAGAAAGCAGACAAGATGAAATCAGAGACTGTCATCATTCATCCATCTGCCACTCATATGCCAGTCCCGCGTTTCTTTCTCTCCGATTCCTAGCGTCGAACCATTGCCTTTCGAATCCGTTGCTTCGATCCACCCCGTCCCACCTATGGCCAGGATGAATTCCGTATCTGTTTGGCGGGGCCGCACCTTTGTACACTTTCTTCCCACCTGCAGCACTACCACTTGTCGAAGACGACGGTTTAGTCAAAAACTGCGCAGCAGGATCATTCCAGCGCTCCCTCGCCTTTAGCTCCGCGTTGAGATCTTCATCCTCAGCGGTGCGCGCCAGCGGGATGTACTTGGCCTCATCCATCAATTTCCTCCGCTCCTCCTTCTGCCTCCTTTGCACGTCACCCGTCAGAGCTTCTTTCTCCGCCGCCTCCTTGGCCGCCGCCTCCTCGGCGGCCTTTCTCACCTCCGCACGCTTCATGGCAACATTGATAATGCGACCCGACGCGTCACGATATATCGTCTCGGCTTCTAAACCCGTAGCCTGCTTTTTCTTGCGCAGCGAAGCAGCTTCCTTGGCGTGCTTTCGTTCCTGCGCGGCCACCATGGCCGCCGTCTGAGCGGCGGTCTGTAGGCCGGCACGCGCGCCGGATTCCATTCGATGCGCCGCCTCGCCATCTTCCTCATTGTTATCCACGATCATTGGCTTCTCGTCTTCCTCCTCTGTTCGTGCCGTCCTTTCGGCGGCGGCAGAAGCCAGGATTGCATCTGCGGCGGCTTGTTCGGCGTTGCTGGGCGCAGCAGGTCCAGCGACGGTTTTCCAGTTGGATTTCGATGTTTTGTATTCCCTGGAAGATCCGGCTATCGTAGCTTGTAGGCCTGGCACATCATCATCATCATCGTCGTCGTCGTAGCCAAATCTGCGACGGGACTTATGCTGTGTAGTTGTGGTAGAGCGAAGGTCAGGGGGATCGTCGTCTGCGATTATGAGGCCGTCAAGGTCTTCGGTGGGCTTATTCTTTTTGCGCTTCTTCTTGGGTCGGTCGGGGGACTGTAATGAGTCCGCCGTGAGGTACTTTTTGGCCAGGTAATCTGCAAGAGACATGGTGCGGATTGTGCTAAGCACTTTGGCAATGTGATGGTCCAGTTTGGGTGGGAAGCTGGTCAACAACAGGGGATTACATAAGTTCTGCAGTTAACCTGGTCAGTTTATGCCGTAATGGAGTATCACAGCTCTATTATTAGGCGGCACATGCTGTAGTTACAACAGTACAAGTTAACTGAAGCAAACCAGTCAAGTGCTGGCAAATATGTCAGTTGTTAAAGGCTTGTCCTCTCCTCTCAATATTTACATAGAGTGATTTCCAGATTTGAGAAGCCCTCTCCTTCTAACTACTCCACAAGAAATGATAATTATTGTAAAACCACACGCCAAAACCATAGTTATCAGCCAACTATAAAACCAACCGCGAATGCTCATCAAAAATCGGATCAATAATTGATTTTACAGCTTCGATCCGCCGCCTACTGAGGCCGGTGGTCTATCTGATGGCGTAATTAGAGGATCATATACCGAGTCTGCAAGTCTATCTACGGGATTCGGGACGGAATGATGTCCCAAACCACGAAGATCAAGTAAATCTGGACTGAGTTGATCGATGCTCGTACAGCCCAGTAATCTCATATTCATCACCATCTCGTCCTTTAACAACTGGATTGCACGCTCTACGCCAGGCACTCCGTATGTACTCATGGCATAGAGGAACGGTCGACCGATCCCAACACCCTTTGCGCCGAGGCACAGGGCTTTGATGATGTCGGTGGCTCGCCTGACACCACCATCTATGTATACTTCAATTCGATTTTGCCAGCCACGGGCCCGGAGGGCTGTCATCACTTCGGCCAGAAGCTCAACGGCAGACGGTGCAAATTCAAGCTGGCGACCGCCATGATTGGAGAGAACGACGGCAGGTATACCGAGTTCCACTGCACGGAGGGTGTCATCAACCCGTTGCACTCCTTTCAACGCAATGGGCATTTTAGTAACGGATTGAAACCAGGGGATGTCCTTCCACGAAAGCGAAGGGTCGATAAAAGACGAAATAGCTCTCGCAGCGCCCTGAGACCGATCCACACTGCCATCGGTCCGTTGAAGATCTGAGCCAGGGTCAGAGAATTTGGAGCGCATGTCTTTCTCCCGTCGACCCAGTTGTGGGGCGTCAACTGTGATGAAGAGGCCCTTACAACCTCTTTTTTCTGCATGCCGGATGATTTTTCTCGTGATTTCGCGGTCCTTGTTGACATATAACTGCAACCATTGGGTTTGCTTGTCTATTGCAGCATCGACAATATCATCAAACGAGCACGATGCCAAAGTTGGAATCATTTGGACGACGTCGTGGGTTGCAGCGGCCTTGGTCAGGCAAACTTCGCCATCAGGGTGGCCTAGTTTGCCGAGGGCAGTGGCAGTGACGTAGATCGGAACGGAAACAGGGGTTCCCAGCATTTTGGTCGAGATGTCGACATTCTCAACGTCTACGAGTATCCGCGGACGAAACCAGATCTTGTGGAATGCAGAATGGTTTTCTCGCATGGTCTGTTACACACTGTCAGCATACCGGTTCGTTTTGCAAAGTTGCAGAGGAGAGGGGGGTACGGCACAATTTCATCATCGGCACCACTAGAGTAATATCCCCAAGCGGTTTTCTTCATCACGCGCCGTGCGACGGCTTCAAAATCCATTAGGTTGTAGCACTGTTCGAGCAAAGGCATTCGCTTGACCCGTTCCTGACGCGCTTCCTCCTCAGGATCCACTCCTTTGTCCTCCTGCATGACCGTGTCCATGTCGACAGGGCCGAGGTGTTTCGAAGGGTGAAGGTACTTGTCAAGAGTGTCTGGGGGGTGGATGGGATCAAACTCTTCGGTTGCATCTTTGCCAGCATATTTGAGGATGATCTTTTGGCCGCCGGGGTGTTCTACGTGGGTATTAGCAAGAAGTGACCAATTTGAGTGAGTGCTCGGGTTGTGCAGCAGGCCACCTACCGGGAAGAAATTCGGTGACGTCGTAGGCCTTGCCGTGGACGATAACCCAGCATGATTCGGCAGAGTTATGTCTGGCCACATCGGGCCCGGTAAGGGGCTTGTTCTTTGACATTCCGGCGCGGGGATGAGAACGTGGAGAACCAGGATAGTCGTGGTGATGACCGGAAGTTGAGAACGACTGTTCAGAAAATGGGAATGTAATGCTTTCCCGAGTGGATTAAAGGTATAGGGAGTAATTCTAGTATTTCAATTGATATATCTAGATGCAGACGATAGAGAGAAAAAGAAAATGCAGACGAGATATGTACTCTGGATGCAATATGTAGTACGTATTAAATTTACTGGCCGGGTGGCGGGTAATGCATGTAGCTCGAACTAGAGGGCAAAAGAATAAATCAGTGGGTATAGCAATTGCAATGTGACAATGAGAGGGCCAGCTGTCTCGTGCGAGAAGGGAATACTGTGATTTTAGGATGTGAGATATTCGCCCGATGAAGGAGGTTGAAGAGAGGGAGAGAGACCGAGAAGAAGAAGAAGAAGAAGAAGATGGGAGTTGATATGGGAGGCTGAATTGGGAAAGCTCCGGTTCGGAAAGGGAAAATGTGGGCAGTTAAGGTTGTGCGCTAGGCCGGACTGGGGGTTTCCCTCGGCCCAACCTGGTCGGCCTCAGCCACACCGGACCCTGCTCCAGCCACAACGTCCCTCCCCGCCGAACCGGCCGCCCGGAATTGGGATTCTCTTCAAGCCCACCAGCCATGCCGTCGGCTTCCACCCCACAAAACCTTTCGTCACTCTCTCTTTCTCATTGTCTCTCTGTGTCTTTCTAATTGATATGTAACCCCGTATCAAGTTGGGTTCTGTAGGTACTTTTCGGCCGGGGGTAGTACGGACTATTTCCTTTGCTATCTCTCCCGAAACCAACAGATGCGTCGGCTTTACAGGGATGATCCGTGCAGAAGGTCCCCGAAGTGTGAAACAAGCTCTGACCGCCCTCTTTTTCAAAAAAGACAGATACCAGCACCACTCAACGGGCGGGAGAGAAATTCCTCTGTTGACACGTGTGGGGAGAAGCAAAGGTGGTAAAACCATCCCTCTCGGCCGACTTGTCTTCAATGCCAAGTCGTCAACACTGCACAAGCTTCCGCCTTTTGCTACCCATTAGCCATAGTCTTGCCTGAGGGGAAAAGCTAGATGAAACTCTAGACTTCAAATGGTTGCGCCAATCAATCCCCCGACTCATCCCAGCCAGGTCCCGTTGAGGACTGAACCATTGCATTGTTATAAGAGTAAGAATGGAGCGCAGAGCAAAGCAAGCCCGGCCCGATTGCACAAATCGCCCACAGTTGGTATCGGCCGTGATGGCTTGTCCACACTAAGTGGACCTCTCTGAAGAGTCCATTGATAGAGCCCCAGTATCAGTGCCGTGGTTGTACTCTTGAGTCCTGGTGTGAATTTGACTGCCGAATCAAACAGAGCAAACGCAGAACTACATATTATTCTTGCATTGCCATATCATATCAGTTCTGCCAACCCAGCTTTAACTTAGACAATTACCATCGCTCAGACACAACAAGGTACTTATAGGTTTGGCTAGTCTTCGGGTTGGCAGTGGGAGAGTGCGCTTGGGACACGAGGATTGAGAATGTTAATTGGTGTTCAATCACTGTACACATCGGCGTCAAGAGAAATGAATAATACAGAGCAAGTCATCCGAATCGTGTCTAAATTCTTAAAAGGTAATGTCAATACTAAGAGGTAGCCGTACCAATCGAATGACAGGAGGGCCATCAAAGTCGCGATGCTTCGTTTAAATTCAGAGTCATATTTATATGCCCTCCCATGACAACACAGGTTTGATTACCTGTACAGAGAAAATGAGATTTAGTAAACGGTTGCGTCAAGGTCGGAATTGTTGTCCAGCCTACCTTTCCAGTTTTCAGATCCTCCATTGCTTGGTCGAGGCGTTCAGCCGGATAAACTGTTGAAATGCGATCGATCGCGAACTTCCCTTCGCGGAATAATTTGATAAGTCGGGGGATTAACTATTTCGCAACTTTAAGCACCGGGGAGTTAAGAGGAAATCTGAGCTATCTTTTCTTACCTCCTTTGGGTCGGCAAAACCTTCAATCACGCCAATGACACGTTTGCAGGAAACAAGCAAATCCAAGGCATCGATCTGAATCGAGTCACCGGGGCGTGGAACTCCGACCAGAGCAAGAACACCTTCGTGTCCGAGGGCTTTCACCGAGGCTTGCAATAATGACGAGACACCAGTTGTATCCACGATCTGGTCCACGCCGTCCGGGAACAAGTTTCGGACCCCAGTACAGAGATCGGGGATCTGCTTGGTGTTGATGGTATGGGTTGCGCCCATGGAGACGGCCAGATCCAGTTTAGAATCAACGATATCAACGGCGACAATCTGGCGGACACCAATTGCCTTTGCCGCGAGCAATGTCGCCAGGCCGACAGCACCCATTCCCAAGATGGCCATGGTCGAAGTTGGCTTTGGACGGAGAAGATTAAATACAGTTCCGGCGCCGGTGAGGTATCCGCAGCCCAGGGGAGCGAGGTACTGCAGGGAGTCTTCGTCCACTTCGCATTTGACGACAGAAGCTTCTGCAACGATGGCCGTTTTGCTAAGAGACGACTGACCGAAGAACTGGCCGTGGACTGGAGTGCCGTCGATCAAAGAGTAGATGGGATTTGCACCCTTTCCACGACGGGCACTTACAAAGTTGTATTCAGTCATATGAGGACAGGCACCACACCGACCTTCCAGGCACGACGGACACTGTCTACAGGTACGGAAGCCGAGTAAGACCGTGTCGCCCTCCTTTAAAGATTTGTCTTTTATCTGGGATCCCACCTGTCGCACGATGCCAACGCCCTCGTGTCCAAGAATGGCAGGATAGCTTCCAATAGGCATTCCACCATTTTGGACGACAATGTCCTACTGAACATAAGTACTGAAATGGAAAGTAACTATGCAGAGGGGGAAAGGAAGAAAGTAGGAGTGCACTCAGAAGAGTTGCAGGATCAAGAAGCGCGACTGACAGTATGACAGATGCCTGTATACTTCATTTCCACCAGAACCTCGTCCGGCTGCAGTTGGTCCAGAATGACATCTTTCAGAACAAAAGGTGCTCCTTTGGACTCGACGACATATGCCTTGGAAACGATAGTCCGCGGGCTAGCCTGAAGGTCGCTCATTTGTCACTTAGTAGTTATGACTGAAAGAGTCAAAGATTTGCTCTCTGATTTCTTCTTAAACAGAATTTGCAACATGGTGGCCGTGTTGAATATGTAGAAGACTCCGAATTCGACCCCACAGGAAAGTCCGCACTCCGCTGTTCTAGCAGCATCTTCGTAGCGCAGTATCATTTTGCCAGAGGGGATGGTGAGCTGTGGGGTTGAAGCTCAACGCGGAATTTCGCCGGCAAGGGAACTCGGGAGCAGACGAGAGGCGAGTTTCCATGGAATCACGAACCAGATATAACGTCAGTTACCCATCAGCAAGCCTTTCTGTTCTTCTGTCAGAAAACAGCACAGGTCAAGCCAGGAGTGTTTTCCGAGAACTGGCAGACAAGAGATCACAATATCCATCCTGCTGCCTGCTTGAATGGCTGTGTGATGCGAGCAATAAAGGCTGACTCACAGGCTGGTGTCAGCCTGGGCTGAAAAACAGTCATTCACTCATTCTCTCTCTGTCCTTCACGAACAAAACAACACAAGATGCACCAGTGACTTTCTTCACTGAAGCAGCCAGTATTGAGGATGTCTCAGATGACAACTGAGCATTTCTGCCCTGGATTCATTCGTCCAGCTTAGAAACAATTCGCGGATAATCCCACCTTCATTGCACTAACTAACTTGCTCCCTTCTTGTCTGTCCTTGACTGAGATTTCCACACTGACATGAGTGTATTGTTATTTTCCATTTGAAGAAAAAAGGAGAAATCCATTGATGAGCTATTCTTAGTTATGAGTAACAACCTCGAGGCCAAAATAGTCGTCCTCGGTGCTCAAGGCAAGCCTTTTCCTAGATTTCCGATGACCATCTCGTTTCTCCCAGGCTGACCGCTGCTTCTCTTGTCTCTAGGCGTCGGAAAAACCTCCCTTGTCCAGCGTTATGTCAAGAATTCGTTTGATCCTTCCGCCACTGTATCAACAGTCGGTGCGTCGTTTGTCACTAAACGCGTGCTTGATTCTACTTCCGACACCATTGTGCGATTGCAGATCTGGGATACTGCCGGTCAGGAACGTTTTCGCAGCATATCCCAATTATACTACCGTGGAGCAAATGCCGGACTCCTTTGCTACGACATTACCGACGAGGCTAGTTTTCGGGAAATGACCAGTTGGCTACGTGAACTGAAGGAGAATCTCGGGGAGGATAACCCAATTATCATCCATGTTGTGGGGACAAAATCCGACATTGTCGCTGATGATCCGATTAAACGCAAGGTTCCATTTGAGAAAACCATCGCATATGTGGCTGAACAGCTCTACCCAACTCAGGCATCAACCCCTCCACCGAGCTCCGGAATGGGAATGATCGGTTCCTCGGCCACCATGCTATCGAGTGCTCATGGCCCGGAAAGCAAACGTAGTAGCGGCTTCTGGGGCCAGGATATCGGCTGGGATTGCTGCCATGAGATAAGTGCCAAGGATGGAGAAGGTATTGAGGAAGTGTTTCGGGTCATCGCTCGCAAGCTCGTTGAGCAAAGGACCAAGAAGTTTGAGATGGAAGCTACGCCGCGGATAAACGTTCGTGGCAGAGACAGGCCATCTGTGTTAACAGACGGGACCGCTGGTGATAACAACGCGGACAAACGGCGTAGTTGGCTGGGTTTTCCGCCTACGTTAGTCCTACACGACGAACACGAGGCTGATGGATATATTGGGTCTCCCAAGCGAAAACGGGCAAAATGCTGTTGACTTCCAAGGCGTGTTTTCTTTTTATGTTTTGCGATAAAATACCAACAGGTTTGTACCAAGATGCCAGCGATCGCATAGCCCAACTTCCCAAATCACCCCTAACCCGTCTTTAGTCCTCTTTGGCGTTGCCAGGTATCTTGTCTTGCTTTTCAGCGAGCGGGTTTTGCGGTGTTACCAAACATTGCCCAATCCCTTTCCATGGGACAGTGTTAGTGATAGCGTTTGTGCTCCTTAAATGAATAATGATGTTGAAATGTTCTCTAAAGGCGATCAATCAGCGTCCCGTCCCATAGACACTTGGTAGAGATATCGGTTGACTTTTCTGGAATTAACGGCATACCCTCACTGTGAGATCGACAAGAGATCCAAGAGCAACCGAGAGGGCAGGAAAGCGATACCGGCAACTTCACTGACATCGCTTCCAATCTAGCAAACGGGCAAGAAGGCCTTCGCCGGATACAGAATTTGAAGTATCACACGACAACACCCAAGCAAAAACACAAAACCGTTTTTGTTCTCAAACAGGTTCTTCTTAATTTGGATATTAGTAGTAGTCCTTAAAGCCATATGTGTTCTAATCGCATGGAGGAATCTTTCGAAATGAAACACCATCCCAGCATGGGTGATCCTGAATCCAGCAAAGAAGAAGAGGACGGCGTCGTTATACCTCAGGACAACCTAGCATCTGCTGCTCTCTATTTCGCGAACTTGTTTGAATCCAAAAAGATACTATATGCACTCGTGGGTGGGTATGCCGTCAGACTACTAGGAGGAGGACGTGACACCTGCAACGTGGACATTGTCACTCAGACGAGTGTGAACGATCTGCGAAGCATTGTAAAGCCACAGCGCCGGTACATATAAGTCGACGAGATGCGTATATTGCATGCAGAGTGGTTAAGCTGCTAACTTCGAATGTCTTGCTAGTGTGGTTATACTCGATTCCCGGTTGCCCAGCGATATTGTCCAAGTTCTCGTTCATACAGGGCCTGGGTGCGACTCTTGTAACCAGAGACTGCGAGTGCCGGTGAATTTGATTTCGGGCGGTATGCACTCTCTTCCTTTACCCAAGCTCCTTGCCAACTTGCACGCAAGCAAAATGCCTGACTGTCGAGATGGGTAGGGAATCAAGACTCAAAGGAATTCGCCAAAAGCCGGCTTCTGTCCAGTGTAGACACCCTCGCGGGCCACCAGTCCATTTATATCATTGGAATTTTCAACGTCATTAGTGCCAAATTAGCCGCATTCGTACATAGCCGTCAGGAAAAAGACAAGGAGGATCTCCTATTTCTTATGAAGAAATACCCCGAGAAAGTATGTGCACGGATTAAACACCTGGACCGGACCGCAGCTTTGGTTTTCATGGAGACAATTTCTCAGGAAGACCGAGCGGAGTTAATCGAGGAGATTTTCAACTTCAAGATTGACGGAATAAGCCCACTGTCCCATCGAGGGTGTTTTGGTGATAGCTTCAAAGTGAACACAATGTAGCAATAGACCAGGAGCTGAAGAGCTGTTTTCTTCTCCTATTTCATGTTTTAATCCTCATAACATTCTCTGGTAACAAGCGTAACTAACTTGGTAGTTAGCGAACTAATCTGGGAGAAACACTGGCAAGAGGATAAGTCAAATGAGAGTATTCCAACATCAGCAGAGTGGTTTTAGCTACCGAGTACTCCGTAGTTATCCAGCTATTGAATAACTTACTCATGTCTTGCCCTGGAGTCCAACATGCAAGATGCAAAACTGCATAAGGCTAGGTAACTAGTTAGGTTGCGCCTCGAAAAGCCAAGTTAGTTTAGTTTCAACCAACTGCTTGGCCAGTCAGACAAACAATGAACGGGCAGACAGGGTCTCGCATTGTCCAGACATCGAGGCGCATGACTGCAAGCCGAGATATTTCTCACCTGATTGCGGCAATGAGTGATTATTCTTCCCTCGCGTTCCTCCGCTGCCCTCGTGGCTCCGAGTCCGTCCCTTTCGTTAATTACTCGACCTTCCCCACGAATAGCCACTGCGCACCTGGCATAACGCCGCAACTGCATCTGACAACTGATTCGAACTGGGGTACATGAACATGTCGTCGCCGGACGTGCGATCAGTCGGAACGTGTGTCTCTGCTGGTATGAAAGACTCAGTCTTATTGTCATGGGATGTAGCTATCTGGATAGGTAAACGATAATTAACTCGACTATCGCGTTGATAGTGGCGACCTCGTTCGTGGACGCTACGAAACTCGTGGAGCGCATCAGAGTTGCGAACAATACCGACACGGACGACGCGCTGCTTGATTTTGAGAATTCTCTCCTACTCGGGCCCCCCGTTGTCCAGGGCCAATATGATCTGAACCTCCGCCGCTTCGGAGACGTCTACGAAGTGGGGGACCAGACTTCCCGGGAAGCGCTTAAGGATGTTGTGATCAATTTGCAGCTGACTCTCTTAGCCGCCTTGAGAATTGCCTTGCTTGATAATACCTATCCGGATTTTGCCGGTTTACAAGCGACGTCTGATAACGGCCGTCTAGATGCGCTGATGTGCCTGTACAAACTCGGCCAGCGCATGGCCATGAAGCCTCCAGAGCAGATTCCGCCGTCACTGGCCCCTGCGGCACCACCAAGGCCGAACATGAGCGCAGAACGTATGCAGCGGATGCCGTTTCCTCTCCTGAACACCAGGCCGTCGATGACGACTGTGGGATCCAACTCGATGGACTATGATCCACTACGACTATCAACGACGCAAAGTATTTCCCCTTACGACACAAAACATCACCATCTGTCTCCCATTTCTCCGGCCAGCGAGATGTCATTTGCCACACCAATCTCGCCATTTAGCCTGGTCTCCAAGGACCCTACACAAAGACGGGATGCCAGGACAGCGAGCGTGGATTCCTCGGCAGGAAGCTCATTTAGTGGAAGCCGTTTCCCATATCCCGCTGTCAATCACCCGAGCAGACTTTCTGGACCAGAGTTTTCAATCCAACCCATCCGAGAAACTGGGATTCGATCAAATAGCATCTACAGCGAGAGCCTGTACAGCGAAAGATCGTGGCGCCCGGCAATGATACCAAGAACCCCGAGCGGAGGCGACATGTCTTCTATCCTTGGGCCTAATCGTCATGGGCCATACGGCAAGGGAGGCAGTTCCCTGGAAAATACCGCAGCCGAATATAGTGCTCCTTCTTCTCGCTCAGGATCATTTTTGTCGGGTTTGCAGATTCATAGGAAGCGAGTCTCTGCGTCTTCCGATGAAAAGGACACCTCCGGCCCTGGTTCTCGCTCTATTTTCAGTTTCACCCGGAAATCCCAATCCTCTCATACCGAGTCAGTGCAAAGCGATTCCAACGGGCTGCCTATAGCCATTGCTGCTGCCGGAGCAGGAAACCTCGTGCCGACAGGGCTCTATCTGCCGAATGAAGAAAATAATTTCGCAGGTTTCTGCAAAGGCGCGTGGAAACTTCAAAACGGCGTAAGAAAGTCGTTCCGGCTAGATCTCAGGCCCTCAGGCATGTATTCGCAGGTTTCTACCTGGCGCTGCAACAAATGCGACTTTGAAGGACCTATGGGCCAAACTCATACTGTCAGTCGCAATTCTCCTTCTGCACCTATCCAAGGCTTCGCCCGCACCACACCTTTGGTTGGCAGTCCTTCACATGATTTTGATCAGCGAGTGCGTCTCCATGGTCCCAGTGGTATCCGCTACCGGTGGGCTTTTCTGGCAAAAAATCACATTGCAATAAGATCTACTCCCAAAGGAGGTGAGGGATCGGGTGGTAGCTTCGGATGCATATACTGCTGTGTGGAGCAGCAAGGACCAGCACCAGTGTTTGCAGACCTAGATACATTCATGGAACATCTGAAACTGCACGCTGGGTCTGCTGGGCCGGGAGATGCGAGGGCGACACGGGTACCGCCACAGCAACTGCTAGACTGGACCAAGTGTATCGTGGGCCGGGTCGCGACAGAGGGGGAAGGGTTTGATATCAATATTCCCAAAGTAGTAGTAGAGATTGGAGATTGAAGCAAGTGTTAATGTCATTCTTGTTGCTTGTGAGAGTTTCCTTTGACTCATAATTGTCATTCTGGAGGAAATGCTAGCTTAGTTCTAACTAGGATCCTGGATAAATCGGAGGCCAAAGAAAGTTATTGCGTGTCTGTATAGTTGGTATTCAGAAATTATAACCCGGGTATGGGCTTTTAAAATGCGTGGCTTCGTATTCAACCAAACTGAATCATAACGTAGGATGAAAGTAGTAGAGACGAACAACAATAGGGCGGGGAGGAAGCATGCCTCTAGGCGTTTCTCAGCCGAGCAACCCCGGTTCTTTTCTCTCACATAACCACGCAGCACGAGTTTTGCTTCTTTGCCTGCCCATAGAACATCTTGCTTTGTGCACTTAGCCCATCACTTTTCGCCACCAAGCTGTCAATCTTCTCGCCTCTCTCCAAGACACTCTCGATCGTCTTGTGCAGCACGATTTTGGTCTCATCCAACTCCTTTTGGATCTTCATAATACTATCGGCCTGCGAGGGATCCTGGTACTTGACGATATACTCCTTCAACTGCGGGAAAGGTAGGTTACCCACGTCAGAGGAAACAAATGCGGTACGTGGGTATTTGGCAAGGAACTCGTCGACGACTTTGGAAAGAAGCTGGTGGGCGACGAGGCCTGGGTAGTCAGCGTCTGATATTATGATGCCGGCGATGCCTTCGGTCCGGCCGTAGGCGTGGAATGTGTATGACTTCTCCTCGACGTCCTGTCGTTGGCCCGGGCGAGTCCGTTCGGCGACGGTTTTGGAGAAGAGTGTCATAAATTCACCGTAACTGTACGAGATACATTTTTGTGAGCTTTTTATCTTCTGTTTGTGTGTGCGTGAGCGATACGCGTAGGAAGAGATGGTTATTTACACACCTGTCCCTGGTGAAGCGGGAGAAACTGCTGAGATCCATCTCACGACACAGCTCAACAGCTGGCCGGGTTTCATTTCGGATGATCTGGGATATGAAGGAACATTAGAGTCTAGAGCATAATAGTTTTGCTTGGGGAGCTGGCTTACTCCGATGTAAAATATCTTCATGGCTAATCAAGACTAAGATCTGGCTGATAGAAGCACTGTCAAGCAAATGGGCGGGGTTGTTGCCCACTGTGAAGACAACACGAGATGGGCGTTGAGCTAAGCAGCAAGCGAGATATTGGGAATATGTGGTCAAGATATTTTCAAGGTCTGGTAGCCTTATGTGGGAGTGCTAGGCAGATGGGTTTGTCGCGTGTGTTGCTGCTGGGCTGCGATGGCTGAAGAAGAAGAAGAAGATGATGATGATGATGATGGCTTCACAGACTCAAGCCTCAAGAGTCAGCATACTCCGTAACTACTCCACAACACCATCCACTGTTTTAGTTATTTACAACAACAGGGTTGGTCATTATATGATACGGTTGCTTTACTTTGATTTATCCATACAGATATTCAGTACAAGTTAGTTGAACTTCCCCCTCTTGTCGCGTGTCCACCTCTAGGCGCCATCTATACGATTTTACGGAGTACTCAGAGATCGTGAGACATGAGCACATCTACCACGGCGAGCCTCTCAATAAAGAGAAGGTAAAACTTCTCTCCACTTCTAGCTGTCTCCTGTTAGGATTCCGAGCTCGTGGAAGCAAGAAAGCCCGATTTCAACGAACCAGGGTTAGATTGTCTCGACTAACAGAAGAAAGTGATTTTCTTTTTCTTTCCAGGTCATGAATATCCGCCATAGCTCCTATCTGTGCCCCAGATGGCCGAGAGCTCAGATAGAAAGGATGTCAACAGATTTTGGAAAGAATCCAGCAAATTCCCAATCTATGATACCATTGATTTTGACAAAAATGTTGAATTGCGAAAGGTCGTTGTGACAAAAGACATACTCCTTGCTGGAAGACATGCTGCTGTTCCATGTTTCACCATTTTTCAGTTGTTTGACAATCGGCGGAAGGCAGATGATACCAGTAGGTCCGCCAATCTGACTTGACCGTAGCTCTCGTAGTACCTTCAGATGCATTTCAATCTCCTCCACCACCTTGAATTGACTGTTGGCTGGAAGTTCTTTCATCGGAATTCCAGGAACCAGCTCTGTCACCGAGTGAAAGGTCCCATCACTATGTTCAGGAGCTTCAAGAACCTGCGGAACCGGAGTATTGGTCATATGGTTGATGAAATTCAATGTTGCTGCCTCGTTTTTGAGTCTCAGTATAGTATCGAGTGGGACGTGGACTTGGCCACGATAGTCTATCACGTATTCACTCGGGCACTGGCTTCTCTTCAAGAAGCTATCGTATTTTTCGAGGCAGAAACTCTGGTTTTTAAATTGTGATCTGGTGCTGATTTTTGTTGATTTTGAGAAGTGGAGGAGTGGAGGAGTAGGGGATCAGGAGGATTGAGAGAACCGGCCTGCAATTTATATCAATTACCCTCTTGCTCCCTTTCCTACTTGAGGACTCCGGGCCTAGGGTGCTTCCATGGGGCGTAATTAAATTACCCCATCCATGAGAAAGGGCTCTTCTCGATCAAGCATGGATGCCCGACCACGATGATCACAGATCATGAGAGTCTCCAGTACTTGCAGACGATGAAGCGACCGTCAAAACGCTGAGGTCGTTGGATCGCGGATTTTCAAGAGTACTACTTGGTGATCAAGTACCGAAAAGGATCAGAGGCCATTGTACCGGACGCCATCAGTCCTCGACCGGATTTTATGGGGGAAGTACCGGCGAACATTTCTTGCACCCCACTCTCTCTTGCGGCCGTGCAGGGCTTTGACGAGGGAGAGTGGTACCAGGCTATCGGATGCCAAACTCCAAAAGGTTATCGTGGAGATGGCTCCCCAGTTTCTATTGGGTATGTTAGGACCTTGTGCGCCGTATGCGCGACGAGTTTGGCCACCTGGGGAGTCCAGGTTTGCTCGGAGTGCTTCGGACGAGGGGATACTGGCCAGATCTGGAGAAAGATATTCAGGCTTTCATCCGGAAGTGTCCCAATTATCAGATCGCACAAAAATCCAAACGGTCCATAGAACGCGAGAAAGCGCGGGTTAATGGCGAAAGCAAACATTCAGCCTCTCGAACGGTGGGGAATTGATCTCATCAGTATGCTACCTGTTACCCCGAATGGCAATCGTTGGATCATGATGGCCATCGATTATGCGACGGGATGGCCAGTAGTACATGCAGTTCTAGAGGCCATGGACGACGCCATCGCAAGATTCGTCCACGAGGAGATTTTCGCGAACTACGGAGCACTCCGAGAGATCTTGTCAGATAACGGGGCGAACATTTTGGCGGCGGCGGTACAGTATCTATATATATTGCAAACCCGCCATCGCACGACAACCCCTTACCACCCGCGAACAAATGGCAAGTTCAAAAATCTGAACGGGCTGATAGGCCGAATGCTCGCGAAGATCCTCTGGGTAAACCCACGAAAAATTAGGATAAATTCCTACCCCAGACACTATTCGCCGCCCGGGCGGGATACCATGCGACCAGCAAGCAGAGTCCATTTTACCTAGTATGCGGCGTCCACCTACGCACATATTTCTAAGAAAGTCTTCTTCACAGGAGCTAGTTCATCCACAATGCCCTCCGACTTAAGCTACTAAGGTGAATGCGGAACCGTTGCATTAAAGAATAATACGCCATATAGCACCGGGAATCAGCCTGGAAACTATGCTATGCTGGGATTCGTTTGTGCATCCTGAAGCTTTTTGATCATCTTCAGGGTTAGGCTCGGGGTCGTTTGCCATTGGAAGACAACCCGGCGTATCCGGTTGACTCGCTTCAGACGTGTTGTGGACTGCTATTATCAACCACGTATCCAGCATCGTTTGTATGGAGAAGGCGACGTCGTTTTAACCTACTCCCCTGATCCAGTGATCTTTCCAAGGGCCCAACCCGCTTTTTCGTCGGCTGGAAGTTTACATGAGACCGGTGAAAGTCTATGATCAGAACCCGACCCAGTTCATTATTCCATAACATGTTATCACGCCGTAAGTCCTGGTGCACGACTCCCAACGTATGAATCTGCCTTTTTGACTGAGCGATCTCACGGCCCAGCGTCGAGCTTTCCTTGACTGTCCCTAAACCTCTCCCCCCCCAACCCATGAGTAGCATATGGCGGATCTCCCCAGCACCGTGGAGAAAGTATACCAATTCCAGGTCAATTGCTCCTAGGAATACAGGGACCGCGGAACCCTGAGCTTTCTTAAGAATCCGGTATATCTCTACTTCACGTGAGACCTTTTTCCAACGCTGGGATGTTGTCCCCTTTCCGACCACAGTGTAGCCATACGTGGCACAAGTAATCTTGAACGGCGCACCATACGATCCACGAACTCCAAATGGTGTACAATTGTGATCAAGGTCATGGTCGAGCTGCTCTTTCAGTAGTTGCACGAGCTTCCCTGCATCAGTGCGGTGTCGATCGCCATTCTGGCCTTGCTGATGGAGATGGACATTAGGGCAACGATGATCCAATAGACCTTCTTGTTGTTGCAAACCTAATAAACACCGCTGCGTACAGAAACGCGCCGTGTGTTGATGGTATTGGCCACTTGACGGATCAGTATTGTCTGCCGGACGGGCCGATGGACGGGTAGACGGAGAGGATGTCACTTGGCTAAAGCCTCGCTTCCGGCTCTGCGTTGCTGGGCCAGAGTCAGAGTCAGAAGAATCCACAGGGCCGCGCCGAAGGGCCGTATCCATAGGTGCACAGTGGGATTGAAATCGGGTAGCGACTCGACGGCCCTGCTGCGGGGGAGGCTGTAATGGAGATGATGGCAGATATTCGGAGCCTGTGTGCTCTGAACTTGTATATTCTGAGCCTGGAGGGGTTTGCTGTAGCTCTTCCTTGGAGATCTTTGACCGCGTATAATCAAAACTTGTCTCCCATAGATGTAGCTGGGATCTTGCGGCATTCCGCCACGCCTGATTACGGATCCGGGAAGAAAAACTCATCAGGCAGAGACATATCACCCTGGCAATAGCTGTCTTTGGCTGATAGAAGGCCTCGGGATCGTCTGAGTTCACGTCCAGGTTCGGTTCACAGGAATAGTAATAGAGTGTAGTGGGATCCTCGTATGAAACACGGAGAAGAATCAGGGCAAGCCCATTAGTTATATAAGAATATTCCAGCCCTTGCTGAATCATAACATGGTACTCCTGAACCAATACTGAACCAGCTAGCTGTTCTGCGTTGTACCTGAGCTTTTCGTCCTTATCAGTTGGTACCGTGGCCCGCTGAACAACTTCTTCCCAGAACTCCATTGGCCGAAGACCCGCTCGGAGGTTTTCGACGGAAAACTTGTGCGGTGGCTTATACTCAACTGTAGTAAGCAAGCTATTACTGGTGCCATCGACTTGATGAATACAGAACTGATCTGGCCTGGGATGCAGTGAGCTTGATTCATCCACCGCCTCTGAACCATCGTCGTCTGGCTCTTCCAGGGCATTGGCATGGTTGTCGAACATGACCCCGTCTCTCTTGGGCGCCCGGGATTTTGCATAGCTCGGCTATGATATCGTGGACATGGTCTTCAACCGCAAGCTGCTCGTAGCCCTCCAGGTCCTTTTCACTTCGCAGCTGTCGGCGGGAAAACCGCCGACTGAGACCGTGCAGCTCGACAAAAGGGGCGAATAGTCGAGGCGCATCTCTTCCAGTTGGTTGTAGATGGTCGTATACAGTGTCATAGATTTCTTGCTGTTGTACCGGACAGTCTGACCACATACAAAGTCTTGTTGGACAGTATTTCCCTTTGGGTAGTGGGATCTTCCCTCTTGTGGAGTGGGATGGTGTGCCAGCTTCTAAAGGCCGAGAGAGTAAATCATGGCAAGCTTTGATGAACTCCCCAAGTGTTGTTGGCTGGTTTCGCGCCCTTTCCTGTCTCTCTCGGTCCTCTGCCTGTCTCTCTCGGTCCTCTGCCTGTCTTCGTAACTCCGCTTCCTGTCTTCGTTCCTCTTCCGCTTTGTGGAAGAGAGCCTTGTAATCTGGTGAATTATTATTGGGCATTCCGATAAAGATTGGGATCAGGATTTTATATAAGAAAATGGGAACCGGTGCCAACCCAAGATGAGAATTCGTGGAGCGATCAATAACCATGCACTCGTTTGGTCGTTTCTCAGCGTTATCCGTTTATCCTTCGGTGGCTGACTTAGGGAGTAAGGGTTTTTCCGTTCCGAGGATAGTTGTTAGATTAGTCATCATAAACTAGACCTCGTATGCCTAATTAGGCTTAGTGTAGTATAGAGATTTTACTACGACCCTTGCTTCAGTAGACTCAAGCCACTCCTCTGTGGCGCAGGGTTAGTGTTAGAAATTACAGCCCAAATCAGCCAATAAAAGGATTGAAGGAAATTGCCAATGTTGGCATAGAGAGTTGGAAGAACTAATTAAACTGATCCCAACTTTCTGTCAAGAAGAAAATTTCTGTTTATACAAGATTCTTCAAAACAGATAATTAAAAGATCAGAACAATACAAGCAGTAATCTTTATATACAGTAGAATTCAATAATTAAGAATCTTAGTGATTTTTATAAGTTTTTCAGCAATTAAATCTATAAATTCTGCTTATTTCTATACTACTTTTGTTAAAATTAAATCTCAATTTACTAAATTACTTAACTTATTATCTCAAAAGACTTCTTTCAGTCCAAATTAATTAAATATGACTTCAATCAAAAATTACAATAATATTAATTTAGTTCTCAATACTACAAAAAACTACAA
>LJPH01001319.1:0-17046 GCA_001430925.1 Byssoonygena ceratinophila
TTGTAGAGCTCTCTTGAGACAAGACCATCCATGAATACACCTTGATTATATCATTTCGAAGGGAAAGCACCTGGGTCGACTCCTCGAGCTCAAGCTGGATCAAAAGGGGTGCTCGTGTCATCTTGGTCCGCTCTCCGGGTTCACACCATTTCTTCATTTATAGCGTCACGCAACATCCTAGCATACAATTGCCAAAAAGGTCTCCAACGCGCAAGTCCCGGCAACGTAACTGGTGTGAACAGCCTGTCAAAATTCGGTCGCGGCACGTTTGGTTCGAATTTAATGTGACCAGTGATCGGTTGGTCGGGAATCAGACGGAAAAAATTGTAGGACCTGCGTCTCCAGCTCTTGAATGACTCACAATGAGCATCGATATTGCAGTCCTTAGATGAAAATGTGTGTGCCAGCCAGACTGGATCTGTGGGAGATTTGAGGCAGCCGACATATCGGAAAACTTCAAGTTCGATTCTGTCACAGCTCCTGTGCATATAAACAGTTGTTTTGCAGTGCTTGCATTTGATGCTGCTTGCAGGTTCAGAGAAGAATTTTCGAATACTTTCCATTTTCCTGGATAACTTCATCATCTCCGGGCCACCAAGACAGATGTGCGGACACAGAGGGAAATTAATGGCACGCAAGAATGGGCCAAGGCCACCCAGCATGTTGAGGTCGCAAGTACGTGCAACAGGGAAAGTGTACCGCATCACATTACGGTCCCTGTAGTACATACAACCCATGAAGTTCCAGTCATCTTGTAAGTGAAAAAGCGAGGTTGTGCAGCGAATTGCGGCTACCCTCGTCTTCAACTCATTGAAACTGCACTCCTGGCAGATGCCAAACCGGAAACATCTCTTAGTTGCGAGGCAGTAGCGACCACTATCATCTTGCCCTGAGGTAGAGTTCCACTTGGCTTTTAGATCCACCTCTCTTGCCATTTCCTCACATGAGAACGCTTCTCGATTGTGCGATGCC
Source organism: Byssoonygena ceratinophila (assembly GCA_001430925.1). NCBI lineage: Eukaryota > Fungi > Ascomycota > Eurotiomycetes > Onygenales > Onygenaceae > Byssoonygena > Byssoonygena ceratinophila. Next base: position 973 of record LJPH01001319.1, read on the forward strand.
ATACAGCCCCAACAGCAATATTTGCCTTCGCCATGTCTCGACAACAGACCATCATATTCCAACATCCTGAGCGTATAGAAATGAGTTGAACGAGTTTTGTCTGCATTAACCGATGGCTGTAGCCGCTGCCATGTCAAGGCGAAAATACCATTGCCTACTCTGGAATTCCAAAAGCGAGCACATGTGAGCATGAGCATGGTAGTATCTTCCAGAGACAAGAAAGAACAGACTATGAGCAGCAGCTCTGCAGGCAGGCCGTAGAGACCCCTGATCTGCAAGGAGTTATGATGCATGGCTGCAATGGCACGCACGGTATGTGCTGCAGTGGCACGCACGGTATGAGCAACAGCCAAAAGTGCGGTGCAGTGAGGCTCTAGTCTTTTGCGGCGGAATGCCATTGCGCTCGAAATAATTGCCATGGTAAAGGAAGTTCTGGCTTAAAAAATAATGAATTTTTATACAATCTTTTTGCATGAATAGTTTGCAGTTGGCAAGGATGGCTGAGAAGAGGATTCCTGTCAAGTCTTATGAAAAGAGAAAAGACTTAGGCATGGGGCCAAGATCGATCGAGGGCAGCGAGCGGACACGGGCGGAAACGGGCGGAAACGGGCGGACACAGGCGGACACGGGCGGGCAACTCAATTCGCAAAGTATATGATTCTAAAGTATATGATTCGACGAGCGGGCACCTTCATATAGTACATACATATGAAGGATTTAAGAGCCGCCCTCGGTCGACGCGGCTCCTGTCGAATCACTCGAGCCTCCTTGCTCACCATCGTTGAGCACCTCACGAATGGCATCACGAACGACGGCGTTCTGCATAGTGCTACACACTATTTCCATGGTGTTTTTATCACGGCGTGCCTTGAGCCACTTTGGGTTCCAGCAATGGACGGCGAAAACTGCCGCACTGCCCACCGCTGCCACAACTAGCGTAATGCTGCACGCGACGCTAGCGATATAGTAAGTCTGCTCCCACGTCATGTTGTTGCCGTTGAAGTTGTTGTTGTTGTTGTTGAGATTATTGTTTCTATTGAAGTTGTTGTTGTTGTTGTTGTTGATATTATTGTTTCTATTGAAGTTGTTGTTGCTGTAGAAGTTGTTGCGAGATGAAAAGAATGAGGAGGAATTGAGGCCTTATATCAGAAAATGAGGACTTCACAACATTGGACTACAGAGGCAGTTGCCAACGCCGATGCCTCCCTCCTGTGAGAAACTGCCAGCAGCGTAGGTGGCAGCAGGTACGCCAGAATCCTCAGTTGCTACCCACTCAAGTACATGCCTCCATAGGTAGGCACGTACACACGAAGGGAAAGAAAGAACAACCAGCAAGCAGGGACACATTCCCACAATCACCATCCAGTCTGGGTATCAGGATGGATGCCACTCTGCATAGCAGGTTGTCCAGTTCGGATATTACAGAGAATCCGTCTAGAAACCGAGAATATTATTAGAAAAAAAAGGACAAGGAGCTAAGTGATCCGCGGGTATATCATGTAAACATTCATATTTCATTCATTTTGCGCTACGGTTGGGCTGTGGTGTATATTAGGAGGGGGTCGATCGCCTCCAGAGTATTGTTATCATCGCGGCCTGTCACCATCTTCTGGCAGCTGCTCCTCATCACCATAGAAGGTGGTTGCTCCTCATACGAGCTCGTGTCCAGCATGAGAAAATCGTCATCAGCGAAGTTGCCTCCATGACGACCGGGGCCCGCCCCAGACAGCTGCGGAGAGGGGTATTCTATCTGCAGACCCTCGAAGTCAAGGGCAAAGCTATGATTGCCTCCATGCATAGCTCGCTGCATGAAGAGGACCTGAACATCATTCTCCTCGAGGCCATGTTTCGATCCCATATGGACCCAAAGGTCATAATCGCGACGGAAAAGATGCTGGCATTGTTCAATGAGACACGGGATATGACGGCCTGATTCCTCGGCGTAGCCATCACCAGTCAGCATTGCCAAATGTGACGGTGCTGTAGTTTTTGCCTTTGGCTGTGAAGTAAGGCCTAAATGCTCTTTCCGCGTCGCTTTTGCATTTTTGAGCCCGAGATGCGCCGTCCTGATGTGTTCTTCAAGCGCAAGTTTGCTTCCGTATCGCTTTCCACAACCGTCTTGTCCTATCCAATCTTCCACTTTTTTAGAGGTCCCCAAATCGGTTTCCCCGCAGATGAACCGTTTTTCTCCTTCATGCACCGTTTTTATATGTACGTTCAGGTTCCCTTTCTTGGTGAAACTACGGTCACAGTCCGGATAATAGCACCGGTGAGTCCGTCTGTCTTCCAACGAAAAATCCCCGTGTGCAATTTCCAAATGGCGACGCAATTCCCTCGAGGAGGAGCAAATAAGCGAGCATTCCGGACAGGTTGGAGGATGAGCAGACCTTAAATGAGCCTGCAGGAGAGCGTAGGTAGCAAATGTAGCTTCAGTGTTCCCGGGGAGCCCGCCCATTGATGTAGAATTGATCCCCTCTGGGGAGCTTAAACATTCTGTGCAGGTGAACCGAGCGCCCCCGTGGATTCGGCCTTCATGTGCTCGAAGATGACCAGCGGTGTCAAACCCCTGCTGGCATTTATCCCCGGTGGTAGGATCGGTGTGCGGGCATGGAAAAGGCTTTTGTTTCAAATGGACCATCATTACATGTTTCTGCAGCGTCGAGTGTTTTCTGAATGTCTCATTGCATGGTTGATATTCCATGCAACGGTATTTGTCCCGTCCCTCATGTGCTGCCAAATGTCTGCGTAATCGAGACCCTGTCACAAACGTTTTACCACAACCTTCTCTATCACATACAAAATCACGAATCAGGGTATGTGCACTCTTGACGTGATGATTAAGATGCGATAATCGAAGAAAGGATTTATTACAACCATCATACTCGCAATGAAATATCCGCTCATTGGTATGCGATCTTATATGCTCTGCTAAACGAGCTGGCCGGTTGAAAGCTTTGTCGCATTGTTCGTATGGGCAATGGTGTGTTTTGAGGTCTGAAGGGTACTTTGAGGATGCTGCTGGGGAGTAAGGCGTAATTGGGGTTTTTGACTGGCTCTGCTGCTCGTCGCCACTATCGCTCAGGTAATAAGAAGAAGCCGAGTCAGACCCGGAAGCGTGGTCGCTGTAATTCACTCCTGAAAACAGTTAGCATAGTCTTTTCAACACAATCTTAATGACATTTGGCTTACCGCCTGGAGCTGATATTTGCAGCCGTTTCGATTGCCGCTGAGGATCAGTTGCAGCTTTGCGTTTGTGCGCCATGACGGCTTCCATTGAGCGGACATGTGGCCTCGAGAAGAACACCAAAATTTATCCGGCTTTGCTTTCGAGCTCGTCGAGATCAGCTTTCGCAACTTTTTATTTTCGTGTGGGTCTCGAATCCCTATCTTACTTTATTTGTGCCGCTGTAGGCGCGGTGCTATATTTCAGCGATTGGTTGTTTTTAGCGCGCTAAGCAAGCGATGCCAAGACCGGCTAATTTTCTCTTCGCAAAAAAGATGACCAGCAACAGTTCATTCTCCAAGTTACTGCACCCTCTTCACGCTCGCTTGCCTCTACAAACGGGGTATTAACATCCAGCCGAATTTTCCTTTTGTTTTCTCATTATCGAAATGTCTGATTACGGTGGCGACCACGAGGATCGTGACGAGGCCGGGTATTGACACTCCATACCCAACGTAACTTGCAATACATCTCAAAGAACAAAACTTGGCTAATCTCTTGTGCTAGTTTCGATTACGAGCCGCCTGAATATGACTATATTGATAACGAGCCAGAAGATTATGTCAACCCAGAGCAAGAGGCCGAGGATGGTGCATATGCTATTCTCAACGGCGACGGCCAAGCCGTGACGCCAGGCGCGAATGGGGAGAATGCGGCAAATGGCGGTGATGCGAGCGCTGCTGCCTCGAAAAGCAAAATCATGCTTCAACAGAGGGAAAAGAAAGTACCCAGCGATCAGAGGGCCACAACACCTTACATGACTAAATATGAGCGTGCGCGTGTGCTAGGAACTCGAGCTTTACAGATCAGGTACATGCGTCCCATCATTTCTTCTTTTTTTTCTCTTAATACCTAATGGGCTAATGCTCGACCGTAGTATGAATGCGCCCATCTTAGTCGACCTTGAAGGAGAGACCGATCCTTTACAAATCGCGCTGAAAGAGCTAAACCAGAAGAAAATACCGCTCATTATCAGGAGATACCTTCCTGATGGATGGTAAGTTAACATCTTGCGGCGCATTTGCTGTCGTCTCTCTGACTTTTCTGTCTGTAGGTATGAAGACTGGACATGCGAGGAACTCCTTTAAATCTTCGTGTTGAGGTTCACGAACCTTCAGGGCAATTCTACGGTTTCATGGTTCCTTTTTGGCATAGCGCACGGAGTCCGGTGTATTCATTCTGTATTATGCAAATATGTTGTATTGAGGGGACGCGGGTTACCTTTTAGAGATAGTTGGAATCTCTATACTGCTGCCCGAGTACGGAGTACGTAGATGTCGTCTTCTAACTATCGTCCCCCATCGCAAATAGATAAATGCAAAGTGAGATGTGTTAGCCATCGTAACAAACGATAAAGGCGTCTGATTTTTGACTACAGAGTTTCCTTGAAAATCCCGTCTCCAGGTGAGGTCTGGTCGAAGAAATAGCGATATCCACCGAAATGCCATTGTTTTCGGTAACACAGGCTCAAATCAATGATCCAAACAGTAAGAATGTACTTCTCGTGACTATGGTCGATATTTTCATTCCTTAGCTGTTGCTGGGTTTGAAATATGTGATGCAAAATCAGTAACAGTCACGTTGGTGCTATCGAGAGACTTAATCTGATATGATAAAGGAACTAACTAGGTCTGGAAGGTTATTCTGACTTCCAGCACTACACATACAGAGTACCGAGTACACACTGCAGGATTGCACGTCCATTGTGATTCCTACACATTTGAAACTCAGAGACACTCACTCCATTCCATCCTCTCCATCGGCTAATTTTCAGCATGGTGTACGGTTGGATCCGGGGTTGTTGCCGACTCCATCATTGGCCCGAGCCCACATGGCATTTCCTCCATGGGCCTCAAGAACCGCGGTCACGGACGGCAATGTCAAGTCAACAAGAACCTACCCCAGGCGCTGATATTGTGCTCTGGACTGAAAGGCAAACGGATAATTCGCCCTTGAGTCTACAGGCTACTGCCCTATGCCACTAGTAGCTAGCTAGCTCCCTAGTCACCGCTACGGTCAGTGGCTTCGAAGCCTGCAGTGGCAAGATGCCGATATTCCCGAGCATCAATACAGTTGGCGAACTCCTACACGAGTTCCCACCCGCTGGCTGGGCTTTCTTATCGCTATTACCAATCTCTGCCCCGCAAGCCAGGAAACTCGCGGTTAAAATCCCGTAATAGAGCCAAAGATTTTTTTTGCCAGAATGCGACTTGGACGCATCTTGGATGGTCAATGTTCAACATGGCGTTTTGCTATTATCATCGCTGAAGAAGAGGTTTCTTCTTTTCTTCCGGGGTTCTTGGACGAAGCGCAAGTCTGTATAATCGTTCACGATTGACCCGTCCGTCTCTTTTTGTCTTGATAAGACGCTGCTGGATTCTGCAGCTCTCAAGCGTATCAAAGGCTCAAGGCTCTAGTTGCCTGCATGGTATAGGATATGGGAGAACTAGAGAAAGGGTCCGGGCTAACTAGCCCACCTCCGAGCCAGGAGTCATCATCTTGTGGAGAAGTGATACACACAGCTGAAAAGTCGCACTTCGACGATGAGAACCTCTCTTTTGACCGTGGCTGGAAAGCGTGGTCTCAGGTCCTTGCCTCGTGGCTTTTTTTCTTTGACACATGGTGCGTATTGCATTCAGGGCCACCATTGTTGTCTTCGTGTGCGGAGAACGAACTGACTTCTCGTATTTGGTCGGCTGTAGGGGAATTGTGACGGCGTTTGGAGCCTTTCAAACATATTATGAACACGAATTACTTTCACACGAGTCTCCATCAACTATATCCTGGATCGGATCTACACAGTCCTTTCTCCTGCTTTTTATTGGAGCGGTGACAGGTCCACTATTCGATGCTGGATATTCCCGCCATCTTCTGGTTGCCGGCTCATTCATGCTTCCATTTGGGCTGATGATGACCAGTATAGCCAGCAATTTTTGGCAGATCCTCTTAGCACAAGGTTTCTGTGTCGGACTTGGCTGCGGATGCCTTTTTATCCCCTGCGTGGCCATTATTCCCCAATATTTCAAGAAAAAGAAGGCCTTCGCAAATGGAGTCGCTGCTACCGGGAGTGGAGTTGGAGGTGTTTTGTACCCGATTATGTTTCGCCAACTTCAGTTGAAAATCGGGTTTGCTTGGGCTACTCGAGTCCTTGGATTCCTATCCTTTGCAACGCTTCTAATGGCGTGCTGCCTCCTGACGATCAGATTCCAACCTACAGAAAAACGCGCCTTGATTCAGCTTGCTGCTTTCAAGGAGCCGGCTTACACACTTTTTTGCATTGGTCAATTCATCGGATTCGCTGGGCTATACAACGTCATGGTCTACATTCAACCATACGCACTTGATAACACGTTAATGAGCGAGAATCTTGCGTTTTATCTTCTTGCCATGCTCAACACAGCGTCTACATGCGGCCGCATCCTCCCGAATTATATTGCTGACTATATCGGCCCTTTCAATGTCATCGGCCCCCTGGCCCTTGTTTCAGGGATTCTCGCTCTCTGCTGGATCGGAATCCATTCCTCTGGAGGAGTGATTGCGCTGGCAGTTCTATACGGTTTCTTCTCAGGCGGCTACGTTTCCATTCCTCCAATCGTGATCATGAATATCACGCCTGATCTTCGGGACTTTGGTACCAGACTAGGCATGTCATTCATCTTTGTCGCGTGCGGAGCTTTGATCGGTACGCCTATCGGAGGTGCGCTCATTGCCCATATGGGAGGCGATTACCTCGGTGTCAAGATATTCGCGGGAACGTGCCTATTCTGTTCAGGTACCATAATGTCGATTGCAAGATTCACAAAGACGGGACCGCGCTTGCTTGCTCGGATGTGAGCATCACCCTAACGCACGCTTATATGCAGTGGTCTATGGAATGTTTTGGGTATATACATCCTAAAGTATCGCATTTGGATTTAAGTTCGGCTGCTTAGGGAGTATGCGAAGATTGATATGATACATATTCACATCGGTTAAATAGAGTCAACTATGTCAGAAAAAGCATATCATTTGGCGTTTGGGAAGCGTCTTGTTTTCATTTCTTTATTTTTATGTTTGAGCATATACCCTCGAAAGATTTTTGAGGACGTCCAATCTAGGATTACATCGAAACGAAGATAATTGGAATGATTATGTACTGTGTAAATTCAGTCAATTCCTGTCCGAGTGACTCCGCCGTTCAGCTGCTGACCACAGTCATCGTTTCAATATACATCTTCCGGGCTGACCAAAAAGTTTTCCCCATCTTCTCTTTGGTGTATCAAGTCTTTGTCCCGACTCAGCGGTTTCCTCATGTCGAATGCATCCTCACCGCCCGACATCCCCGTCGGATCATCACTGTAATAATTCACCACCCGCCTAAACACAGAATACCTACGCAGAGAAAAAAAAAAAAGAGTTAATGAGCAAGAGCCGGGGGAAAAAAGATCGAGAAATTGCAACGGCAGCAGGGAGAACCGGCACATACCCCATCCCCTTGTACATCCCCACCGCGATTTTGTTTCCCGCACGCACATACAAATCCACAAACCACGCATCGTTGATGTCAGACGCACGCTCCAGCGCCTCGGTGAGCCGTCGCGCATAGCCTAGTCGGCGCGTGGCGGGCGCGACGGTGAGAACGGTGATGTGGCCGTGCCATGGCGTGTAGTGTTCCGAATGGCGCATGGACGGGTGTTGGGCCTCGAGTTTACCCATTACTAGGCGTTGGCACCTCAAGAGTTAGCGGGCGTAGTTTTTTTCATATATATATATACATCTCGCAAGAGAAGTGGGTTTGCGTGTGGGTGAGAGGGAGTTACTGTAGCCCACGATCTTGCCGTCACGGTCTTCGACAACGTTGAAAAGGGATGGCCATTTCATGAGGTATGTGAGGTAGAACTGGGGGTCGTAGTTCTCGGTCAGGGGATCGAGGTTGGTGAGGTTGAGGGAAAGGAGATCCGTAGCGGTCATGCGTCGCACGGAGGTCATTGCTGCATGGGCGGCCTGCCTTGGGCTGGAGATTGTCTAACTATGAAAGAACTGGCCATGGACAATGGGATATATTCCAGTTATAGTGTTGACCTGAGTACGGGTCAGTTAAAGACTGAGCTTGCTTGTTGTGTTGCCGTCTCTGGAGCGAGTTTGAGATGAAAGGACAGTGGATTGTCTTTGGTGCTCTGTGAATCAAAGTCATTCTTTGAAGAAACACAGAGCTTCTGCTTCAGCAATCAAGAGATAGTTTACCTGGCTGTTTCATTCCAATCGAGTGTTTCGAATTCACAGAGCACTCTGTGTTGGCACCATTCAAGCAGCAATGATTCGATTTTCGAGCCATTTATTTATATTGAAGTGGGAGGATACCCAACCTAAAATACCGTCCATGGCCTTCTGTTATTTAGCCTCCTTTCCCTGTCATTCTCATTCTTTTTATTCAGTGCTTCTTTCGCCATATCCTTTCGCTTCTTTCACGGCAAGAGCCGGTTCTGCTTTCACTCTTTGAGTTCTTCACGTCTTTTCCCACTGAGCGCTCTCTCCTCGTTGATCATAGACAACCCATCGCAATGCCGCTGGTCCCATCTTCTCCCAATTCCCCGGCCCGCCGACGACGGAATCCGTCTGGTCTTGACCTCTCTTCGGCCTCTCCAAGCAGCTTTGCAAGAAAGGGATACGGTCAGAGTCCTCCGTACTCACCCCAGACGCCGCGCACGTCCATCCCGCAGTCTCCCGTGGCATCCAGGCGTCGGGTCTCGTCCTCGGCGACAATGGAGAAACCAGTCAGATTCTCAGGCGACTTCACTTCAGATATGAACGCCGATGGCGGCGACGGAGTGGGACTAGGGAGTTTGGCGGATGAACTGGCAAATGCGTGGGACGATGGATATGGGTATGGATACGGGGAGGAAGACACTTCCGGGTTGCAGGATGGAGAAGTCATGGTGTCCATGGATGGCATTGACTCTCCACGACCAGAGAATCAGGCTTATATCGAGTCGGTACATGATATGGGAATAGGCATGGGCAGTGCGCTGTCGTATGCCGACTCGGACTCGGAACAAGATCAATTGAAGCCACCCAAACAGAGACTAAAAGGACACTCGCGACATCGGCGACACGAATCTCTATATGACGGCTCAGACTACGGGAATGATTCCGATTTTGAAGATCCCGCCGATTTGCCGCCGGGGTTGGAAGCGCGGATGAGGGGGATCGACGACCTGGTACGATGGAGCAAGGGAGACGAAGCCAGTAACGAACTCATCGATCACTTCATAGGCCTTCTACGGGAACTTGGCGGGCAAGCTGGGATTGAAAATAGCGCTACGAGGTAAGGCTGCCATGCAGTTTCGCCGTTCTCTCTTCGCGTACCTATCTACTAACCACCTTCTTTAGGCTCATCACCGCACACACCTCCCTGGCCTCCCATCTTACACACCAAACCCGCTCTCTCCAGACACTCACTCACCCGCTCCTAATCTCCTCCTTTCCGACCCTCTCTCCAGACGCTATCGATGAACTGGTGCCCCTAATTGACTCCATCCTGCCTGAGCTCCCTTTCCCCGACCAGCACAAATCAACCCACCACTACCGCATAGACTCCAACCCAGACCACCCACCCTCCGGCTCACAGTCACAATCACAATCCCGCTCGCGCTCGCGCTCACATTCACACTCAAACACCACGCCACTCCTCTCGCTCCGATCTCTCCTCTCCCAGACCTCTGATCTAACCCACACTCTCCGCACCCTAAACGACACCCTCCACGAATCCCGCCAACTCACATCCACCGCGTCCCGACGCCTCAGGGCCGTCCGAGAACTCGTCCTTGAAATGAGACGCGAAGACGAGGCGCGCGAAGAAGGCATCCGGTGGATTGAAAAGGGCGGGTGGGATGCGAGGTTATCGCGGAGGGAAGCGGGGACGGTTTGCCAGAGTGTGGTCAGCGGCTTTGAAGCGGTGTGCGGGGAGTGGAGGGAGAGGTTGTTTGGGGCGGGAACGACGGGTTCAGGCGCTGCGGCTACGGAGGTTACAGTGACCTGAAAGCATTTGTTCCACTGCTCCTTTTTTTTCTGTCAGTGGGTTGGTAAGGTGTTATTCTTCTTTCCTTTTGCCTACATCATCTATTTTTACTTAATTTTCTTGTTTGCGTTGTGTGTTTCTGGCAAGAAAAAAGATATCATCTGGATTGTCATCTTTATTCCCTTTCTGGGGCTTCGTTTCTTGGTTTTAATCACTTACAGCTGGGTATTTCCTTAACCTGGCTTGAGAGGCTCTCCTACAGACTACAGTTGCCTCAACATCAAATTGGATAGACAAGCGTTGGCAACGAAGAAATCATTATTAGACGGCCTACTTCAGGCACACAAATAGAGAAGATCTGGATATTGGGATGAACACTCATGTCTCATTCTCTTCATTCTACATTGAGCCATAAAAGCAAAGCAAAGAAATACTGCAATCCAGAACAAAACGGAGAACCCTCCACATGCCTCATCATCCATTGTCATCACGTTCTCATCCCAAATTGATCCGAGAACTGACTGGAACATGTAGAAAGCAACATAATTGTGGATATAGAGAGGAAGCCTATGCAGGTAAAACATGCAACATACATAAAGTCACATACGCGTACATGTTCTGCAAGAGTTTAGAAATTGAGACATGCAAACAATGCAAAGAGATGGAACAAGGGCTGGGGGGGGAAACAAAGAAGTGAAAACAACAACAGCTAGATTAAATGAATTAAAAGCACAAGCATTATGCACTTTTGACCTGCAATGCAAAAGAGCATAGAAACTGATCAACCCCTGGCCGGAATATGAGAAGGGGAGGACGAAGGAAGACGGACTACGCGGAGATAGGAAACCACCAAGTAGAGTCAAAAAGGAACACTCCAAAGAAAGGTGAATGACACGATGCAAGCTGAATCAGGGTATTTCCTCGCAGCCTCCAGCCTTATCCACCTTTCCCACCAACGCGAAAATTACTGCTGCTGCTGCTTGAACTTTGGTCTCCACGGAGCAGGCTTATCCTGCGGAGCAGGGGAGCCGGACGGAGGGGCGGGACTTTTGGATATTGGTCTAGCAGGTGGAGCGGCCGCTTCTCTAGCATGGCCAAAATCGCGGCGGTCAGAAGAATCCTCACGAGCCCTTGCAAGTGGAGCTCGTTGAGCCGGTGCTGGCGCTTCGCCTGTGGCAGCAGCAGCATCCTTTTTGGCGGCTTCCTTCTCTCTCCAGGAAGGCCCAGTTCGACCAGCGAGGTTGAGTCGCGGTGCAGTTCGTGGAGGGGATACTCCGCGTGCTGGAACTCTCACTTCTGCAGGTGGAGGACCAGCCTTTCGAGCTGAGCGTCGCTGCTCGGCCTCCTCTTCGCGCTGTCTTTGACGAGCAGCTGTCTCATCAAGTTTTCTGTTGCTTTTGTTAGATGAATGAAGTTCCTGAACGTGAAATTGAATGAACACTTGCCTTCTCTGTTCTTCTCTAGCGGCTTTCTCTTCGGCGAGGGCACGGCGTCTCTCTTCTTCCTTCGCAGTTCTCTCCTCCTCTTCTTGCGCAATGCGTTCCTCTTCTTCACGTTTTTGTCGCTCTTCCGCCTCCCGCTCTGCTCTCTCACGTCGAATTCGTTCCTGAACCTCCTTGATCCGTTGCTTCTTCTTCTGTTCAAACTCTCTCTCCGCTGCCTTGCGACGCTTTTCAAACTCTTCATGTCTCTTCTCCGTGACACTCTTCTTAAAATCATTGAAATATGGTACCAAGCGGGTGAGGCGATGTTTGAGAGCTACATCTTCCTTGTGCTTTTGCCGGGCAGCCTTCAAAGTCTCTTCCTTGTTTTTCTCGTAGATTTCCAAGTCGCGCTTCTTCTGGGCCTCGTAGTCAGCTGGCAAGTGCTTCAATTCTTCACGACGGAAGGCTCGTTCAAGATGATCGATACGTTTGGCAGTGATTCTGATCTTCTCGTTAAGCTCATTCTTTTCCTTCTCGAGTTGAGCAAGTTTCATGGCGCGTAGGCGATTGGAGTCGAGCTCCTCAAGGTCGATCTGGTTCACGTCGATACCCTTAACACCAGTTTTCAGCTCTTCCAACTGTTTCTTCAACTCTTGCTGGCGGATGCGATCTTGTTCATCCTTCATTCTCTTACGCTCACGCTCACGATGTTCTTCCAAAAGGCGCTGCTTCTCGGCTTCTTGAAGTTGCTGGGTGCGCATACGCTTGCGATTTTCCTCTTCACGCTGTTTTTTCTGTAAAGCGTCTGACAATGCTTCCTTTCTCTTATCAATGACGGCACGGCGAGCAAGGGTCTCTTCGTGCTCCTTTGCAGTTCCCACACGAGCACTTGCGTGTGCGGCTTCCTTGGCTTTGATTCGTGTTTGATTGTAAGATGGATCGACATACATACAGGTAACATGGAGAGTTTTAGCCAAACGGGCGAGTTGAGATCGGGCAATTTCAGCTGGAGTGTTTTGCAGGCGTTGAACGGAACCGACCTCGCTTTCGGCGGATCCGGCAGCGCTTCCAGGGTGAAGGGATTTAGAAGACGAGAAAATATCCGACTCGAATGTTAAAACCCCAGATACGTGATTAACACGAATGGATAGATCTCCCTTCTTGCAGCCATTCATGATGAATTTCTCAATCATCGATGAAGTGACCTGGAAAGGCTCTGGGAAGTGGGCAAGGCTATGAACAAACTTAAGTTCAACAGATTCATAAACCTGAGACAATTGTTGGAACAATCGTGTGAGGATAACTTGTTGCAAGGGAAGGACGTATTTCTCCATCTCGGGATCGGCGCCAATCTGCTTCAAGATCGGCGAAATCTTCTTGCAGATAGACAGAGGATGGAAGTCAACCTCCAAAATATTGTAAAGATCTCTGATTTCGGGGCGGCAACGACTCAGTAGGCCCTTATTAAGAGCATCCTTGAACAAAGAAGCGCGAGTGGGCGACTGAGGCATACCCAACAGGTTGGTGAGGCGAGTGTTCTTGTTTTTTCGCACCTCATCAACATCGACCAAGGCCCCACGGGATCGAGAGGTACTGATGACAGGAATCGAAAGGGCGGAAAGGAGGACAAAAGAAGCGGCCTTGGCCATGTCCGCTTCCGAAACTGACGGGTTATCCTTCTTAGATCCCTGACCTGCGCTAAGAGCAATCGCAGATTGCCGTAGCAAGTTGTAGTACCGGTTCCAAGCGGCGGCATGAAAGAGGTGATTGTCGCTGACCATGAAAATTCTGGTGAGTTTCTCATAGTAGTTTGCCATCATGATGTTCTTAGGCTGTCGCTTGCTAAGGTTAAGAAGAGTGTGGATATCTTCAACGCTGCGGAAACCCTCTTGCCAGAGTTCCAACTCAACTGCAACATTCAACTGCTGGAAGCGAGTATCCAAATGGCGTTGGAGTGTGTCTGGGTCGCTGAGGTTAATAGCATGCATCTGGGCAGAGTACTTGGCAGCATTCTGAACGTGATTTCTAAGGAGCTCGCACAAGCGACGGAATTCCGTCTTGCGAGTGTACTTTAGGCAAAATTGGAAAGCTTGAAGCGCGGTTGCTTGATACATGATCTCGAGGCGCGCATTGTTTTTAAGAATTTCTAGGACAGTACGGTAGGTCTCCCAGAGGAACTTTAGCCATGGGGTCACAACAGCTCTGTCTGTACGATCGCGAGATTGTTCGCCAGACACTGTGGCGAGAAGGATAGTCTCTGGAGTCTCGATTGCATCCAGATCTTCGACATTCGAAGTCGGCGCGGCGGAATCGAGTGAAGATTGGATTTCGTCGGCTTTGGCTTGGGCTTCAGTGACCTTTTGCTCGGCAAGCTCAATGAATTTCTTCAACACCATCTGTATTGCAACCGTCGAACTTAGTACAGGTTCTCCCATTTAGCAGAGCATCAAGCATCTCCCGCATACCTCAATGGTTCCGACATTGGTATTCTGTGCAATATTCTTATACTGATACAAGCCATCTTTTGCAGATTTTCCCTTCCTCAAGTCAACGCAGAGTTCGACAAAAAGGAGCATCACCGGCTCGAGGGATGCAATCGGGCTGCTGCGGGATCTTTTCGACGTGACATGTTCGTGGAGGACAGACAAGGCTGCGGGCGGTTGGCCCACAGCAATCAGCTCTTGGGCTCGCTAAGAGAAGAGAAAAGTTGTCAGTCACAAGGCAATTAACCCAAGCAGAGTGTAGACCACAACGGTATCTTACCCTGAGAACATTCTCGGGCCTAACGTGAGGTATAGGCGGCATGCTGGGCAACCTCTCCTCCCTGACTCAGAGTGAGACTCGACTTGGCCACTCAAGGAAACTTGGGTTCACAGTGGTTTCGATGGACAAGAACCGTGATTGACGATAAAACTGATGAAGGCCGCAAAGACACACAGACAAGTGCAAGGCCTATCCCGAATATGATGCGAAGAGAATCGGGGTGCTCGATGGGTTGAGGTTTGACGCTTGACGTTTTGTGATGGGTTGTGGGATCGCAAAGAAGGCGAAAATTTCCTGTGGATTATGTAAGCTCAGCCCTGAGTAAGCGACTAGAACTGGTCACGTGAACAGACCCCTTGTCCATACCGGAATTTGAGATTTTCAGGAAACTGTCGGAACACCAATTTTCCGATTTGCAATGTTGAGCAACCTGATGCATGTAGATTTACCATAGATCCACAGTTTTAGCAACATATTTCAATGAATACATTGCCAGCAAAAGCAATGTAGTTGAATACTAGTAGGAAACCTCCCTAATTGGGAATCTAGCTGGAGGCAGGAAGACAAGAAGAGAGGCAATTTGTATTTATTTAAAAAATCTAAAAAAAACCCACCCACCCATCCAAATCAACTTGACTTTTTTTAAAAAAAAGGCCTGCCCACCCACCCAATTGCAAGCAGCCTGTCTTATTTTGAAGCTTCAGCTCCAGAAGAGTCAACAATTTCAAAACTAGATGCCAAAGCATCACCTGCTAGAGTATCACTTGAAGAAGATATGAGGACTGCTGTAGTTGAAAAGACTGGCATTCAATTCACTCATGCAGATTCAGCAGAAGACTAAAGTCCAGATTCACCAGAAGATCAAAGCTCAGAAAACAGATTAAATAAAGACAAGCCATCCAACAAGAATCTCATTGTTTGGCTCCAGAGGAGCAGGGATGGTGTTGTCTGGAGAGAAGACTGACTAAATTTGAAATTCAGCTCTGGAGAAGTAATCTCTGCTTTTCTTTTGAGCTGAAGATTTTAATTATTAGCTTAATTTTGGGTTGAATATCTCTGAGAATAACTTACAGAAGCTGATGCAGAAATCTTCTTTACTTCAGAAAAAATCTTCTTCATTCTCTTATCAATTTTCTATTCCAAGCAAATTAGTATTGTCAATGACAATAAAGAATAGACTTACACTGAGAGTACACAGGGTATATTCTGTGATTTTCTTTCATTTCTTATCCATAGTCAGCATCTTGTCTAAAATTCCAACAAGAAAGACAGCAAGAGCATCAACAGCAGAGGTATTAAAAATCTCAGTATCAGTTTCTTCATCTGAAAAATCAGACTCTGCTTCTGCCAGAAGTTTTGAGAGCTCACTGGTCTTTTCAGTTATTGTCTCAGTAAAATATCTTCTTACAGTTTCATTTCAAATTATCAGGAATTCAGATTAATCAGACAAAAGACTGTTCACTTTCAAATTGAAATCTGCAGAAACTGCAGTACATGCTTTTTTATCACCCACACAATTAGTGCAGATCTTGTTGATATCTCACTTTCAGAAACAGAACTTGTCAATGTGTACTGGAAAAACAAATAAGATACAGCACTCATATAAAATATTACCTGCAATGGGCTCTTCAACTTGAGTATCAGTCATAGACTTTCATCTAGACTTT
>LJPH01001337.1:0-16032 GCA_001430925.1 Byssoonygena ceratinophila
TTTCATCCTGGCCCTCGGCGGCCTTGGCGCTCCCCCGACCTTCCCAAAGAGGGCTTAGCCTGGTTTGCTGGGACGGCTGGATTTGTGGGTCTTCCGGGCTTACGAATTCCCGGTCATGTTTGCGCTCGCGGTCATGGATGTCATCGGGCTGGGTATGTATGAATCCGTCGTCACACAACTCGAAAGATCGTAGCGATAAGTTTTCTGTCTTCATTAATAATAGACTGTATCCGTAACCTAAACGTGTACTCCCTGATAAAGGTATGTATGTACTTTCAAAAAAATGCGAAGTTTCTTTGTAGAAAGATGTGTGTACAGTACTCCGTACCATACGAGCAACACACAAATGACAAACAGACCATAATATTTTGATACAGGAGAAAGAATAGAATATCAGAGACAATGGTCAAAGGAGGAATCGACGCCTGAAAGAGAATCCAAGTCAAGGAGCCCAAATAACCTAGCTCGTTTTCATCACACGCGGTCGAGACGCGCGTGAAGAGTCTTTTGAAAAGCAGATCTATATTGATAACTTTAGAGAAAGTCCATTGCCAGCGCTCTGTGATTACAGAAGCAGCCGTTGCGAAGCAGGCCTCGTCGCGTCGGAACCAATTGCGTCTTCCTTTAAATTGCATATTATCATATCATTTTTGATATTCACGCATAGCGAGAGTCGTGTGTCCGCAAAAACAAATCTAGCCAATTCCTAGATTCATGCATTATTTACCGTCGTGCCGCCTGGAATTATGCCTTTAAGGCTATTCGGATCATAAGGCCCTACTAGTTGTCCCAAGACAAAGAGGATCAAGACGGCAGAAACTCCAAAGATGATGATGCGGCGTCTTATCGGGTTGGTGGCACCGTATTCTGCCCACGATCTGTGGGCTTGGCCGGCATACTCTTTAAACATGTCTAGGCCTAGCTTATAATAGAGTAGACCCCCGATTGCGACAGTGTATCCGAAGAGTTGGAGGGGAGTCACCTGGGTCTTCCACCACATCGCGGAAATGGTGACCAGTAAAATATCTTTTAAAACGCCACACAGCGTAAGTACGAGCGAAGAAGTTTTCCCGATCTATCCGAAAAAGAAAAAAAGAAACGGTTAGCGGACTATCATCAAGGTTTAAGGATGCGTGACAAACGTACGAGGAAGACAACCGAAACATTCAAAAGGAATGCTACCATGGCGTTGGCCAGGAGAGTGACCATGCCGGCCTTTTCAATGTGTGCAAGAGTCATATACGGAACTTCCACAACCAGCGCAACTACAAAGTTCATGCATGCGCAGACGGGAGCGAAGTAGTACAGGGAGACAAGCGGGTCCATTTTGAATTCGGTCGAGCTCAGGAGGCGCTGCACCATGACGAGTCGAGTTGCTTCGAAAACAATTCCGGCAATCTGGAACAAGAATCCGACGAGGACGAAGTGGATTTCGCCGAATGACGCAATGATGACTCCAATGACGATGAAGGAAACATTGAAGAGCACTCGCATGTTGGGAGGAGACATTCCCAGAAACCAGGTGCAGAGTAGCACGGCAACAGGGGTGGTGGCCTTAAGTAGATACGGGTTAGAAGTGTGGTAGATGTTTGAGGGCAAAGCGACGGTACCTTCAGCATCTGGATAAAGGCCACGCTCAGGTATAGATATGCCTTATTTCCACCGATCAGGCTCAAACTGAAGAAGAAGCCAATTGGAACAATTGCACGTAGATAGACCCGACCGGTCATCTTTACTTTCTTCCGGCCATCTAGCAGGGTCGTGGTCCGAGCCAAGACCTGTGTCATGAAAGCTGCGAAACCCAGATGCCATGTTGTAAGGACGATAGCTACAGGGAAACCAGTTATTAGACAGAGAGCAACGGTGGATTGGACGAAAGGCACATACGAAATGCTAATTGACCACGGCCAGCAGTTAGCTAATTTGATAGGATTAGAATATATGAGACTCGAGTAAAACTCACGGAATTTGTCCTGCTCCTTGTCAAGCAAGTCCTTGTTGAAGAGAATCACGCTGGAACTGAAGAAAATCCATGCACTACAGCGAAGAAGCATTAGCCAGGCGGAGACATAGCGACCGGCGGTAGAGATATCTCTCACATGACGTAGAAAGCCGGATGCAGCGAGGATTTGGGCAGCTCTGTCTTTGGCGTAGTAGGGTTGACGGTAGGGAGAATGGTGGCATCGTCGGGAGGCGGCGTAGAGGAGGAAGAAGACGAAGACGAAGAAGGAAGAGGAGGAGAGGCCGGTTTCTCCTCTCCGGAGGTCCGAGACTTCTCGTGCTCAGCAGTCATTGCGACGGTGGTTGAAAAGGAACGAGCTTGATCAGCGATGAACCGTTGAAAATCGAACGGCCGCGATCGAAGCAGGCTTGCGCTGGAAGCCAGGGGGAAAACGGTTCAATCCACAGCAGAACAACAAAGGGAAGGAAGGATATTAATAGGTGGTAAAAGGAAGCAAGTCCAAGGTAAGATAAAATATGGAATACAGGGGATAAATTCAATGAGATGCTGAGAAAATTGGTGGACCGAACATTGAAACTTGAAGATGCCTAAATCTTAAACAACTCCAGATTGCTAGCAGTTGGTCGACGCAAAAGGACAAAGTGCTCTATAACTGCACAATTAATGGTTACTCCATGTCTCTACCCTGTCCAGGTTGCAATAACTCACCTGAATTCCAGTTAACAGCAGCAACAGCAAGCAGAGATATCAAAGCCAACAATTATGCTGCGGACGCGGCGCCTTGGTAACTAGTTAGCTAAGCACACACTCCGACCTCCTAGTTGTATGGGATGTTTCGTGTATCCTTTGTACCGTAAAATGAGGAACAGGGAGGGGCGCGGTGGATCCCATAAAAGGAAAACGTGGGCCGCTGATTGTTGCATATTTATCCGGGTGGGGCTGTTTTCTGGTTATTCTGACTTTGATTGGCTCTCCTTTGCGCGGATACTGTACGGAAAGTTCGAAGAGCGTAATTGACTTACCAAACGGGAGCTGTGAGATATCTCTTGGCGTGTTTGTCGTGTTTGTTGGCTTGACAGCCCGCATTTCACTGTTGGATGTTCAACTCTTCACTCTTCACTCTTCTCTCCTCTTCTCTGCTGTCTGCGGTCCTCACTTGACTCTTTGTTGGCGTCTCTATTGTCTGCTGGAAAGTTCTGGTGGTCCAGTTACGCTCGCCTGAGCTTCGTTTGCTGCTGTAATCTCTCTCCATTTGACCGCGTTACTGCACCGTCGCATCTCCAAGTCCCAACTTGCAAAAATGACCAGACAAGACATGTTCGTCGACCACTCTTGGGCGTCATTGACCTGTAGCTGATTCTTGCTACTCTATAGCGTTGTTGACGTTCTGGTTATCGGTGCTGGCCCAACCGGGCTCGGAGCTGCAAAGCGCTTGCATCAAAATGTCGGTAGTCCCGATTAGTTCACGCTTTAATGCCAAGCAGCTTCACTAATCGCCTTGATCAGGACGGGCCATCTTGGATGATTGTCGACGCAAATGAAACTCCTGGCGGGTTGGCTTCTACCGACGTGACTCCTGAAGGATTTGTACGCTACTAGCCCCCCTTTTCATCCTAAGTATGCGCATCGCATCAACTCTGCTGATCATCGAAAATCGCCGGATCTCTGTAGCTCTATGATGTTGGTGGCCATGTTATCTTCTCGCATTACAAATATTTCGACGATTGTCTTAACGAGGCTTTGCCAGAAGAAGACGATTGGTATACCCACCAGCGCATTTCATATGTTCGCTGCAAGGAACAATGGGTTCCATATCCTTTCCAGAACAATATCTCCATGCTTCCCAAGGAGGAGCAGGTGAAGTGCATTGATGGCATGATTGACGCAGCCCTGGAGGCGCGAGTCGCCAGTACAAAGCCAAAGACATTTGACGAATGGATTGTCCGCATGATGGGCACTGGTATCGCAGATTTATTCATGCGTCCATATAACTTCAAAGTCTGGGCAGTACCAACCACAAAGGTAAGATATGTATAAGCACCGTCCCGTCAAGTATACAGCCGCTGAGTAGGCCCTGCAGATGCAATGCGCTTGGTTGGGTGAGCGTGTGGCCGCCCCAAACCTGAAAGCGGTGACCACCAATGTTATCCTACAAAAGACGGCTGGCAACTGGGGTCCTAATGCAACATTCCGTTTTCCAGCCCGTGGCGGTACCGGTGGCATCTGGGTCGCTGTCGCAAACACCTTGCCCAAGGCAAAAACGCGCTTTGGCAAGCACGGTGCAGTTACCAAAGTTGATGCTCAGAATAAAACCGTCTCATTGGGCGACGGGACTAGGGTGAAATATCAGAGACTAGTTTCCACCATGGCCGTGGACTCTCTGGTTGAGCACATAGGGGACAGGGAACTCATCGACCTTAGCAACGGTCTTTTCTATTCTTCCACACATGTCATTGGCGTCGGTATTCGCGGAGAACGGCCGGAAAGGATTGGTGATAAATGTTGGGTACGTCATTCAATTCAAATGCAACTTGTATTCACTCTCGAAACTGACATTGCCAAACACAGCTCTATTTCCCCGAAGACAACTGCCCATTCTATCGCGCAACCATCTTTTCCAACTACTCTCCACATAACCAGCCGGACGCTTCAAGACGTTTAGCTACAAGCCAACTTGCCGATGGCTCCAGGCCTAATAACACGGAGCCTCAGCCAGGGCCATACTGGTCGATCATGCTCGAGGTCTCCGAGTCCTCCCTCAAACCCGTCAACCACGACGCATTATTGGGTGAATGTATCCAAGGTCTAGTCAACACATCGATGCTCAAACCCACAGACGAGATTGTCTCTACTTATCACCGTCGCTTCGATCACGGCTACCCCACCCCTACACTCGAACGTGAGGGCGTCCTCACGAAGCTTCTTCCTCGTTTGCAGGAAATGGGCATCTACTCGCGTGGTCGGTTCGGTAGCTGGCGCTATGAAGTTGGCAACCAAGACCATTCCTTCATGCTAGGAGTCGAAGCAGTTGATAATATCATCAATGGTGCTACTGAACTGACTTTGAATTACCCGGACCTTGTCAATGGAAGAGCGAATAATGAACGGAGACTCATAGATGGCGCACAGGTATTTGGTAAAACTAAGGACTTGGAGGTTAGAAATTGACGGTGTATTTGGTTACGCAACAAGACTTTGGGCCCAAAAGAAATAATTATACTATATAGAGCTGCTTTTTAAATACAAATGCGTCAGAGGAAATATTTTGAATTTTCTCATTCCGGTCTCTTTTTCCCGTAAAAAAGGTCCTCTGTATTATGGTAGGATAAGGGGCATTGCCAGGGAATTCTTTCCTGAGACAAAGTCCTTAGCTTTATTGCTGGAGAAGGCCTTTGGCAACCGGGCGTAAGAGCACTGCTTAGGGGCTGCTGTGTGCTAGGATCAAGGGCCAAGGTTGAAGGTGGATCAGCACTCTTAGGGGTCCATATCACCTAGGGCATTAGGGAACCCTTATCTTTTGGTATACGCAAGGCAGCACAACCCATTCCGTGGGTGTAATCAAGAATGTCCACGGAGAGAATTCGAGGAGATCGAACAGAAATATTCCACCAAACCAAGAGCGACAATGTCAAGGCAGTATCAAAGTATAACTCAAAGCTCAGCTGCGTACATCCTTCTCTGCCATCGATAGCCATCGTCCCATGATGGCAACTAGCAAGCAATTTGAAAACAGAAACATAAAGCAAAGGAATAAGGAAACTCCAATTTAGGTACAACATCCGAGAGAGTATTCAAGTTGTCCTGTGCTGTTTTGGCCTCCGCTTTCATCATCTTGGCGAATTCCCTGCGCGATATTTTCCTCTCTCTGACAGCTTTCATCCGACGTTCTTTTTTTCGCCTTCTTTGATATCCAGCTTTCGGTCTCGTCTGCCCAATCGAAGTTCTGGGGCTTCAGAGGTGATGCTTGTACCCTTTCATTTCTGCTGTCTGTGTCCAGCATCTCTATTTCTGGGACTTCTGTTCGGACTGCCTCTGCTTGTTCTGCTGGTCTTGGCTTTGCTGTCTTCACTGGTTTCGGGCTTGGGGTTGTCAATATTTTCAGTTCTTTCTGTTTGGATTTTGGTTTCTCCGGGGTTGATAGTGCCGAGGGTATGATCTTGGTTCCATCCGCAGTCCGTTGGCGCTTGAGTGCCTGGGGATCCAGGGTGATGATACCTGTTTCCTGCTTTGATCGAAATAAAGAAGCACCAGAAGAGGGAAAAACAGAGCACACAGTAATGGTCCGCAGCATTGTCACCATTTCCTGCAATGCTAGAAGCAGAACCAAACAGGATATTCAAGTCGTTTATTACCTCTGGAGAGGTCCATCTCTTCTTGACAAACAGTTCCAACGCGTCAGAAGTGTGGGCCATGCTGTCTAGATGAATTGCAGCGAAAAATGTAAAAGGTACTGTTGCATATCTGTTTGGATGACCTGAGGGTGAGTTGTGACCAGGGTTTAGGTCCCACCTGTGCATTTGATAATTCCGACTCAAGGTTTCCACCATGCTCCCAAACCACCATTGAAGTTGAAATGGAACAGGGAGAAGCAAACAAAGGGCTTCATCAGCCCACAGCTTCTTATCTGACTGAACCTTAGTGAGAATGGATTTCTCAAAACCAGCACACTTGCACTCTCCATGGCGGGCTCTTGGGTCGAGGCAAGCTTTATTGAAAGCCTGAGCAACGTCAGCACTGGACATCATGTCCATCCACTTGATTATGGTGCAGAGCAATGCCCAGTTCTTGCTTCATTGCATAGTCCTATCATTTGGGAATGTATTGATGCATGTTAAGGCAAAATCTCGGCGGCCGCGTAGGGAGTCTTAATTATTCTGCTTGTGTTCAAGCTGCATGCACATTGGTATCAACATGCCTGGAAAGTTAAAACTGTGTTTCTCTGGTGTGTTTGTCAAATCATTCACTGCTCACAAAGTTGCTGGATATTGGTGTTCCATAGTTGGAACTATTCTTCCTGGCTGAGCTATTTCCCAATTGACTTAAGATTAAGAGTTGCATCTCATGATAACAAAAAACTCTTTGAGCCAGAATACTGGCCTTGCACGGGCTGCTGGCCATTTGCATCTGATAATAAGAGCAACCCATTGAACCAGGCCACTGGTCGTGGACGGGCTACCTGGTCTGCTGGACATTTGTATCATCAGAATTGTCCAGAAAGAACGAGAGCCATTAAGATGGGCAATTGGCAAGTTAGACTGTCAGAACCAATTGAATGTTTCATATGTGGTCTTTACCACAGATAATAGTCCAGGTCTTGCCTCATTAGTTGTTGCCTGATGCTGTGATAAATCATTATCAACCAGCCATCAATGCCCTCACAGTCTAATATGCGTGTTCGCCATTTTGGTTTCAAGTCCTTTGGGTTTCAAGTCCTTTGGGTTTCAAGTCAAGACACAATAGCTTGGTGTGGTTGTTGTCATGGCCCAAAACACAGGCAGGTTCAGGAGGGTAACCACTGCACCACCAGGCAAAAGACTAGAATTGCCAAGCGAAAGCTTGGAACCGCGCTCACTATATAAGTAAGCTTTGCAACCAGATCCTAACAGTTGTAATATAAGAATGCATTTGCATTTGAGTATGTGTCTTCAACTGATTTAAACAGTCACAGTGTTTCTTCTGTTGTCAGCTTTTCACCAGTTCAAATATCGACATCAAGAAGCAAGAGCTTTTTGAAAACCTGTGCATAAGAAACAATATCGATGATTCAATGAATCTCCAAGCATAGCTTAAAGATGTGATGGTGGGTATTGAAGCTTTGAAAAATGTTAAATGTTATTTTCCATCATTCTGTTGTGGTACCATGTGCGAACAAGTTGAGAAGATGTAGAATTGGTCCAAGAGACAACAAGCCTTTCAAACAGATGGTGTTATTAATATTTCCGTGCGCTTGAATATATAAGATGTTCTCAGCCTGTTAGATCCATGAGTGCGCATCTCTGCCGGATTTTAGTTGTGTTGCTTCATTTTCATTTGGAGGTAGCTCGCCATCAGATTCTGCTGGTAAAATCAATTCCAAATTGTCTTCTGGTTGGCGCCTTTGGCCTTTAGCGAAGAAAAGAAGAAGAAAGTGTCAAGTTGTCAACTTAAAGATTCACTTCTATTCCTGAAATCTTGGATTTCCTTTCTTCGACCTTGCTACCATTGCTGGAGAGAATGGACCATTCACGGCGTATTTCAATTGCCAAATGACCATAGATCCAAATCTTTGTCGATATCAGTTCTGTTTTCTCTTAGAGCAATAAACCTTCTGTTTTTCAGCAATGTTGACACGGATAGACGGGATGGTTGATAATTCGGGTCCTAGTTATGCGCTGAGTGCTGGTATGCGAGTATCCGTTGTAAAATGAGTATAGTCCTATAATGAAGCAATGTCTGTGTGTTTCGCTCGGCTGCTTGGGGCTTTTCCAGATCTTGAGGAGGCTGGACCCCATTTCCAATTTTGTCGTCAAAGGAGGTTCTATTGAATCTGGCCACTGGCCATAAGTTGCTATGTTGTTGTAAACTCTTGCGGTAGCATCAGTAGAGCATCCGTTTGAAATACTAACTTCCTAGTTAGACGACGCCGAAGTCAAAGGGAGTAAAGTACGGAGTATATGTTGAATTTTATAAGATTGTAAGTGGCGCTAGAACAAGTTGCAGGTTTTGAAGGTAGAATGATAGTTCAAGCCTTGCAATGACTCTGCTCTGCCACCGAGGTGGGTGTAATTTCCAAACCCTTCAGCTGTGTACAAGGAGTCAAGGACTTTGGATAGAACTTCTTAGTGGCATTGTTGAGATAGCCAAACTTGTCATGGTTCCAGAATTGTGTTCTCGGCTGGGTATCAAATTTAATTGACAAGAAGCAGAGAGTCTGGAAAGACATTGATGAACTCTGCAAAGGACCATGAGGCCTAATTATATAGGTCCATCTGCAAGCAATGCAATGAGGGTGATTGGAAATCAAAAGTAGTTGGATTGTGCAAGATGCAAGAAGCTTGGGGGGATCTTGGGTCTTATATAGCTGTAGCCCTTAGGAACACGTGGTCTGCACTTTCTCACTTCAGAGGCAAGTGACGTTAGTTCTTTGGCAAGTGAGTAGGATGTGAGAGAGATGTGAATGTAGTCCGTATGTGAATATGAATGTGGTGAGAGAGTGAGAGTGACGATGCTGCTTCAAAGGCTGGTTGTTGGTGACTTTGTCGTCAGCAGGTGAATGCTGAGTAATCACTGTTTATTACTGTTATGGTATGTATGATACAGAGTACTTAGATGCTTTACTACTAAGAAACACTATAGTACAGTACCTGATACAATTTGTTACAGTTTGATTCAGTACAACAGCCCACTGATCTCATCTGGCGGTACTTCTACAAGGATGCGAGCAAGGAGTCTCTTTTGAATCTCTTCCTCTCTCTCACTCAACTCACTCACTCACTCACTCTTGCTCCCTCTTCCTCTGATGACACCACCAGAGTGACAATGATGAGCTCAAGTTGAGTCTCTCAATCGTGTGGCCTTGCTCTCCATTAAAAAAGGGTTACCATATGGAGGCGTTCCCAACAGCGATTCACTCCATCTGCCATCTGGTTTGGGGAGAGTGCTCCCTCCTGTCACTCAAGCCTCCAGCCACTGCAATCGCTTCACCCAGACTACCTATCAGTTGTCATCTTCAGACCACTTCTTGTTCTTCACTCACTTTGTCTCTTATCTACTGAACTTTGATATTCATCTCTCGGCTCCCTTCCAACTGCCAACTCAAACGGAGTTCGCTGCTTGTCGGAAGAGCTCCTCTGGAATCCTCGCTCGATCCGTCCGTCCTCCAATATCTCGCCTCCGCCAGTCATGCCTCTTACTCGCCCCTGAGGTGGCCAACGCTCGATTTATACGTCAAAACGTCTGGGTTCATCCTCGCTTGCCTGTCACTCACTTGGCTCGAATTCAACCCCAAGCTAATTGACTTCACCTCGTCTGCTGCTTTCACCTACGTCCTCTTCGTTTATCATCTGAGCAGCCATGGACGGAGACTTGAGTCTCTCGCAGTCGTTTGGCGGCTTGCGCATTGCTAATCCTGATGATGGCCCTCTTGGGGACCCAGAGGAACACTCAGGCTCAACCCCTCGTCCACCGTCGGAGGAATCCAAACATGAAATTGATGGTATTGTGAATTGTGTTTCATCTACATGTTTCCCCCCTGGCTTGTAACAGTGGCTAATATCTAGTATTGGAAAGTAGCATCGAACAATGCGGCAGCCTCTCCATCGATAAACAGACTGTCAATAGCATTGTCCTACCAGGAAAACCACCAACAACAATCACACCGGCAAGACCCCTCCACTTCACTATACCAACTCGAAAACCCTCCACCTGTTTCTATGAGGCCCCTATCGACACACTTGCCGTTTCCTGCTACCAACGGCTCTACAAATCCAATCAGTAAAGGAGCCTCGTACCGTATTCGGACTGAATCTTCTGCTTCATCTACTTCCGAGTTTCCGTCAAGAAGCGATTCCCGCGGTGGATCGGCCGCCTTGCAGGCGGGTGTCCCTGCACGAGATAGCAGCCACACCGACAGGTCATACAAACAATCCCCGTATTATGGAGAGAATGCCACACTACCACCTAGGAGGAGTTCCCGTGCAGTGCATAATCCTGGAATTCCTCACCGTTCAGGCTCACAGTACAATCCGGAAAACGGCCCCACTCACAGTTCTGCAGACTGGCAAGAGCGTGGCTCTGCCGTTGCTGTACGTCAAGAGATCGATGCGAATGGCAAACCTGTTTCGAAGACCGTTCGGAAGGGAGTCAGGGACTTCCAGTTTGGAAGAACACTGGGAGAAGGCTCTTACAGCACCGTTGTGGCTGGAACGGACCGTCAGACTCTGAAAGAGTACGCCATCAAAATCCTTGATAAGCGCCACATTATCAAAGAAAAAAAGGTCAAGTATGTCAATATTGAGAAGGACACCTTAAACAGACTTACGGATCACCCTGGTGTGGTTCGACTATACTACACTTTTCAGGATGAAAACTCACTTTACTTTGTTCTCGATATAGCCCTGGGTGGTGAGCTTTTAAACTTTCTTAAACGAATAGGGACATTTGATGAAGAGTGCACCAGATTCTATGGCGCAGAAATTCTAGATGCCATTGATTACATGCACAAGCGAGGAATTATCCATCGCGATTTGAAACCGGAGAATGTACTGTTAGACAGTCACATGCATGTTAAGATCACGGATTTTGGCACTGCTAAAATATTGGATCCGCCGCGACGGCCAGACGACGGTTCCAGCGGAATTCTAAACTCTGAAACGCCCGGCCGAGAAAGAGCCAGTTCGTTTGTCGGCACTGCAGAATATGTCAGCCCGGAACTTCTCACTGACAAAAATGCCTGTAAGGCTAGCGATCTGTGGGCTTTTGGGTGCATAATCTATCAGTTGCTGGCCGGGAGACCGCCTTTCAAGGCAGCCAACGAATATCTAACGTTCCAGAAAATCGTCAATCTGGACTACGATTTTCCAAAAGGTTTCCCGCCCGTGGCTCGAGATTTAGTGGAAAGACTGCTTGTTCCCGACCCTACTCGAAGACTCCCGATTGAACACATTAAGAATCACGAATTTTTCCAAGGTGTTACCTGGGGCCGAGGGCTCTGGAAACAGAAACCGCCTCGTCTCAAGGCATATGTGCCACCACCTCCCGAGCCAATTAAACTCAATGGGAATACGAACGACGATAGTTTTCCCCCTAATATCAACTCCGCTCCGTCGCAGAACAACAGGCCCTATCCACGAGTCATCACGGAACTGGCTCCGCCATCACAACTTGATATTGAATGGTCTCCAGTGCTAACAAAGCCTAATGAGCGCATATTGAAGATGGGAAATTTGACTGTCTCCGCATCGCCTGCGAGCCACCGGTCTCCAAATAAGCACGGAAACGGAGAGAACGAGGGACCCAAGAAGTTATCCCGATTTTTCGGTGGTGCTACCACTAAAAAGCGTCAGCGTTTAGTCATAGTCACCTCTGCAGGCCGTGTGATAATTGTACCAGCCAGCGGGGACGAGAAGAAAGCGAAACTTGAAATTCCTCTATTGCAACCAGACACTCACTACCGGAGCTCAACGGACTTGAAAGGACATTCATCTTGGGTTATAGATACGGTAAGCTTACTCTCAGGCCCTCAGGAATTGTACAAATACAGAATTCTAATTGTGTGCTTTGGCAGCGAGACAAACACCTTGTTTTTGAAGAGACAAAATCTCTAGCATCCGAGGCCAATACGTCTGCGCTTTCGACGCAAGAATGGATGGAAACGCTGGATCGGTCGAGAGAACTGGGTGCTGCAAACCCGGCGACAGGCTCCTATATGGGCGATGAAGGTTTTAGGGACTTGTCTTCCGGCGTTTCGAGCCATGCTAACACGTTGGCCCGGTCAGATGGAATCCCTGGAGGAAGAGGGGCCCTGGTGAAAAGCCAAGGACCTGCAGATTCGGATTCAGTAAAAGCCAAGAAGCGATTCAGCCGCCGTCATTCAAAGAACGGTCTTTCAGCTGTCTTCTAAGATACCGTTGGGCCTGAGCAAAGGATATTTCTGGCCTGCACGCAGGTCAGACTACCGAGCTCTCTTGCGGGGGTGTTCTGCATTGTCGGCGTTTGGGGAAGCTCCTTTATTTCCAGCCTGACCATGCAATAACTCTGTTATGATCTTTTGCCCCTTGCTCACATCAAACAGCATATCACTTTCTATTTGTTGTGTTGACATTTCGCCCTCGGGCTACGAGTGATGACTTGCGCTGGTTCATACCATCAAAGCGTTCTGGTTGTGAAAAACTGACAATTTATTTGCTTTGTCATTATTGTGATTCTGTTTCTTTGTGCTGCTTTATCACCTCGAGCATATAAGGATATCCTTTGCATCAGTCCTAGGTTTGTGCATATTTCACTGCGTTGCTTGCTTGATCCCGCGAGATTTGATTTTTCACCTTTCTGATGTTGTGTTGTGGTTGTGTTTTGTTCTCATGAATCTCCGTTGCCAGCACAGTAACCCCTATGCTTTGTTCCCTACCTGCATGCACACCAGGCTTTGGCAGAATCAATGACTACATCTTTTATTCTTTTGACAATCTCACCAATTCAAAAGGTTGCAAATTTGATCATATCAATGTTCAGTCAATCAGGCCACCAGGTTCGAGCAAGCACATGGCATTTCTCTACATCTGGTTTTTCGCTATACATATTTTAATTCCCTTGTGTGTTACTTAGCTTTGTTTGCAGAGGTTCGTTGATTAGAGCAAGCGGCGTACATGTGTGATGATTCCCCTCATCCTTTGCTCACTATTATCCTTGTCGAATGGCGCAAACTTCCTCTCATGCACCCAAATCACGGCAAACATCCAGGAGTGGTTGTTTATCCAGATACTACCACACCTTGCAATATCTATGGTATAAGCATCCAAAGCCTAGTTTAGAGGATGCCTAGAAAAAGCCTGATCGACTGGTATCTCATGTGTCACACCAATATTCGAGCCGCATCCATCGAGGTGAAGAAGCTGTAGTTGTAGTCTACGCCGCTCCAGCTCCCAGTCAATGGCGGTCTTGAGTTGCACTCTGCTGCTGCCTGCCATCCCGGTCTTCTCGGCTGTGCTTGAATTTGATGTCTGCGTCATCTAGGAGAACTTCACCCGGTATATATTCTGACCGCAAGAACCATTTGAAGCCGCGACGGTAACGATGAGCGCTGTGCCTCTTCCGCGTATCCCCGATGGTGGTGCCGGGCCGCAATCCCTTGACGACACCCACTTCGATCGGCGAGCCGTGCGAGGCTCTTGATATTGCTGTGTGCTCGTCACTGCTGATTATCTAGCCCATGGAGTTTGAAATGGAGCGGCAACGGCGCCAGCTAAGCGGTTAGGGACTCCTTGCTGTCCAAGGCAGGACTCAGAAGGGATGGAGGTGGGCAGGTGGCCACTTGCTTCAGCTCGCATGGCCCGTGGACTCTGCGATGGCGTTGTGGCAAGGAATGCAGTGGCTCCTCTCGTCTCGCTCGCTGCAGTGGTGATTGGCAGGCTCCAGGGCGAACTCGGACGGCGAGGTCATCGAGAGCACCTTGGCGCAAGGCTTAGCAGAAGACAAAGCATTCGTCGCATCGTTCTGCAGAGCGTGGGTGAGAGAACTGGGGAAATCCGGGAGTCTCTGCCGGGTTGCGTTTTTCGCAGTTTTTTTTTGAGCTGTGCATTTCTTCTAGTTAGTTATCTCATCTTCATTTTTGGGGAGTTCTGCTTTGATTGTGAGAGCGTTGTTCCCTGGTCTCGAGTCCAGCTTGGATTGGCTTTTCGCGTTTGTGTTTTCCTCGCACTCGCCTCCCGGTTTCATCGCCAGAAGCCCAGAGAAACGACACAGCCTGATTCTCCCCTACGATGTTCTAAGCAAGCTGGAGAAGACGCGTCAAACCTGCTCAGCCTGATAGAATCACTCCGTCGAACCCCATAATCCAGCGCTTAATCTCACCTTTTCGTCGCCTACGGCGGTTGACCATGCCCCCATTCCCCTCCCTGATAACATGACATCGCGCCCTCAGCCTTCCACGGTAAAGCCCCCAACCCAGCCCATGGTCTCCCATCCCGAGACCGCGGACCGTTCCAGGACCGTCCGCTCTCCGTCGTCCGTGACGTCGTCGGCCCGCTATCCTCAACAGCAGCATCGCCGTCGCTTCAGCGGAGGCCGCTCGCACCACGGCGGCTCATCCCATCAGCCGCTCAACGAGTTCCCCCTCTTCTCTGTCACGGGCGACGTCGAGATTGTCATACGGGCGTCGAACCAGGAGAGGAAGTACTTGCTGCACAGATTGATCCTCGCGCAGAACTCGGGTTTCTTCGAGGCTGACACTAGCGAGGAATGGTCTGGGGTGCAGGCGCAACGCGAAGCGGCGGATAGGGCGAGACCGAGTGTGACAGCGGCCGAGAATGTTTCAGAGAATGGGCTGGAGGTCATCGCGGAGAGTGATCGTGGATCGCGTGCCCGCCGTGCCAGTGCTTCGAAGAAGAATAGGTGGAGATACGAGTTGGACTGGGAGAATAGGGAAGAGGGCGATATGCCAATTCTGGTGCAAAAGGTCCGCAGATATCGGCCCCAAACCCGATGCTATTCACTCACTGACTCTGTTCTGGGATTTTAATATAGCCGCCTACTGCCAGCAACGCTATATTTGGAGAGACGAGACCACGCCAGCAACAGCCGCCGCCGGCGAGAAACAAACCCGCACCGCCTCAACAAGGGTTCTTTCGAACGATGGCGAACCTGACCGGCATCCAATCTGCTCTCCATCTTCCCAGCACAACGAGTGCAGGCGAACCTCCGGTCGACGCTACGATACGTGATTATGACAATCTGTTCCGCATTTTCTACAACCACGCGCCCGTTCTCAATGCAGTGAATATAGCGTCCGCGTATTCAGAATGCAAGTCGCTGCTGAACCTGGCGGATATGTACGACGCTCTTCCCGTGGTTGGCCCGCGAGTTGATCACCATCTTTTACGATTCTCATCACGCTTGTACAAACAAATTGCAAAATACCCTCCAAGCTACCTTAAGCTGGGTTACTTGGCGCGCAGTCGAGTCATCTTTGCAGAAGCCCTTATTCACGTCGTCGGTCAATGGCCAGCAGCGCTGCCACACTTGGGTCCTAATTCTTACGCTCCGCTTCCTGACCTGGTGGTAGATCTTATTGAAGACAAAGTTGACGACCTCGAAGACTTGATTGCGAGAACAGAAGGGAAGCTCTTCCGCCTAACCCTCACTACTTCTCGAGGCGAACGCGTTAGCCCCAGTAACGCGTACTTGGACTGGCTGGCCGTCTCCTTATTCCGTCAATTCCTCGTCGAAAACACTACACCACCGCCAGCACCGATTCTTAAGAACTCGTCTTCGCAGGCAGCCCGTAACATCCATAGCTCTGGCTCATCAGGCTCTAATCCCACCAGCCGCCAGACCACCTCCTCCGCCACGGCAGCCGGCGCTGGCACTGGCGGCCG
>LJPH01001337.1:16081-41046 GCA_001430925.1 Byssoonygena ceratinophila
GGCGGCCGTCCTGCGACCCCGCCATTCTCTGTCGGCCGCACATACCGCCTGCTCGGCTCCTCCAATTCACAAGCTTACTTGCCACACGACGAAGTCAAACGGTTTCTCAAACTACATCCGTCATCTGATTCTCTATATTCGCGGGAGAATTTCAAGCGTTTTGAGCGGAAGATGGATGAGATCAAGCGACTTGCGAGAGAGATAGTGAAGCCGCTGATGCGCAATTTTCTCGAACTGGATTTGAGAGGCGGGAGCGAGGATGATGCCGCTCCTCATGGTACGCTAGTCCCGTACTTGACGTGTACGAGAGTCGAAGGAGCGGATTTCCCGTGGGATTGAAACGAAGTGCGTTTCGTTCCTTTTTTTTGGTTTTGTTTATGCTGCCCTCGGTATGGTTGGTGGTCCTTTTACTATATTCAAACGCGATCCGGACTCATGAAGGACATGCTTATATATATATATACACGAATCTCCTGCTATTTATGTCCAAAAGAATATTTCTTTTCCCCGGGGTGGAACGATAATCTTTGGTATGGCTAACTTACGACGCTTATGACATGGGATGATGATACTGCCTTTGATGCTTTTGCGCGTCCGCTTTTTTGACTTGATATCCCCTTTTGCATGGTTTTCATCTTGTTGCTAGTAGCTTATGATCGAGCTTAGGAGTTTCTGTTCCTAATACAAGCCATTGCCTTGCGTCTCTATAACGTGCATGCCGACGCATGTCTATGTTGAGTAGCCGTATGTCAGGCTTTTTTCCATTTTATCTATTTTAATCTCCTTCGTGTATTTATTTTGCTGCACTTATGTTTTACCTAGTCGACTAAATTCTAAATTTTGGATGATCTTTGGAGGCTTTATTATTTTCTCCTGTTGGCGTATCTTGACTGGTAAAGGCACAAGTATGTCGACAATCATATTTAGGGCCGTTACAAACGCTGCCGGGACGACATACTGTTGGCATTGGCATATATAATTGCTAAAGACTGAGATTGACCTATTCTACTATACAACAACCATCTTACATTCTCCCGACATTCAACTGCGCTATCATTTCCGCCCTTGCCCAATACTTTCAATGCCACCCATCCAATTCCTCAACACTTCAGGAACAACCACCACCCCACGCTTATCATCCCAGCCATTCTCGAGAATTGCAGCTAAAACACGTGGCACCGCCACCGCTGTACCATTGACCGTATGGGGAAACCGAGTTATCGAACCAGCGCGAACACGCGTTCCGAGCCGCCGGCTCTGGTAGTCAGTGCATATAGACGCGGACGTCAGCTCTCCCCAGCCGTTGTGATCAAAGGACTCAGCTTGCGGCGCGTGGCTGCGGTTATGGTTGTGATTGTGGTTGAAGCGGGATGGGAAGAGGGTCTCAATGTCCTGTTTCCGGGCTGCGCTGGCGCCGAGGTCCGTGGTGGGCATTTCGAGAATGCGGCAGGGGAGATTTAGAGAGGAGAGGATTTCGGTTTGGATAGAGAGCATTTCAGAGAAGAGGGTCGAGGAGGAAGAGGTGAGCGGCGGGGATGTTGTGGTGGTGCTGTTGGTTTCTAGGCTGTCGTCGGCCCAGGCGAATAATTCGACCTTGGTGAATTCATGGACTCTGTACAAACCCTTTGTATCAACGCCGCGAGCGCCGGCTTCGGCACGATAACAGCGGCTCACGCCGATGAATTTCAGCGGTAGATCGCCAGCCGGGATCTCCCTGCCGGCGTACATCGCGGCCAGCGGAATCTCCGCCGTACCCGTCAGACATCTCTGTGGCTTATTCCTATCCTTGTCGTTCTGCTCAATGGACCAGATCTGCTGTTCGTTGTTCGCGTCGCGCGGCTGAAAGCCACATGCCTCGGCGATATATGAGTAAACGAGCGTCGGCGGAGAGACGGGTTTCCACCCCCGACGCATCGCAACGCTGAGCGCGTACTGCACCAGTGCTTGCTCCAGCAGCGCGCCTTCGTTTGTAAGATAGTACCACCCCCAGCCCGTCGAGGTTGCAGAGCTGGTGAAGTCCAGCAGGCCCAGCGAAGTGCCGATGGAGACGTGATCTTGCGCTGGATTCGGCGAAGACACGTACGCGGGAGGCGAGCTCGGATCGTAGTTGATATACCCAGCCACACGCGGGGTGTCTCCTCGCGGGCTCTCCTCAGAGGTGAGATTGGGCAGCGAGAGCGCCAATTGTTGTACTTCTTCGAGGCACTTCTCGCGGCGGTCGGTCATCGCCTGCGACGCATCTTTGAGTTGCTTCGCTTCGAGATGAAGCGCGCTCAGCTCCTCATTCCTATCTGGATCTTTGTCTAGGCTGTTCTGCTCCGCGACTGCCGATGTGGCTAGCTTTGCAATGGCCCTTTGGACCTGTTTGATTTTCGACCGCGGAGCGTTGAGCGATCGTTGGAGCTGGGCTGCTTCGTCCGCGAGAGCTTTGATTCGGTAAGGGTGTTGGACTAGGGATCTGTAGTTTCGCTCAAGGCAATTCTGGGAGTAGAGCTCGGCGTTTTCGCGGATGTGCTTGACGTTGGGAGCGGGTTTGGGACCGGTCGCTGGACGGTTGGCAGCAGAGGAGGCGGCGTCATGAAGGATGGAAGGAGAGGTAGAGAATGCTCGACGGAGCTGCGGAGCTCGAAGACATGTTCGGCGGCAGTTGAGACAGATGTACGGTGCTTTCATGAGTATGGTGTCTGTTGTCAAGCGCAGGGGAGGTTTTGTAGAATCAACCAGCTCGGGTTCAAGATGACTTTTTTGTTCTGCGACAAAAAGCGCGTCTCCAAATCTAACTAAATGTCGAGCAAAGCTGTGAATTGTTTTGCAAAATGTTTTTCACTCTCATGAATTATTTACTCTGAATTAAAATGGCATTTTTCCTATCTGACTGTCTGAATTATTTGGTAAATCCAACAATTGTTTAGCACTCAGCATGAAGATTTTCTTCGTCGCATTTCCTACAGTGAAAATCACTTTTACCCGCCATTAGCGGATTACAGAAACCAATAACTATCACCTTGAAACGGCCGAGATTGTTAGATGGACATGTCGAGAATATTGCTTCGTAACTAATCCGATCGCTCTCTCTGCCTCTCCTGCTTGACGATGGCAGGCATTTTCTGCTTTTTAATCCGAGCATAGATTCCCGCAACCACCAGCACAGCCGCAAGCAATACTGACCAGAGGCGGATATGCAGGACTTTGATGTTGTAGTCCGTCTGCGTCGCAGCTGCGATCGTGGCGAGCTCCATGAGAAGAACGAAGTAGCCAAACAGTCGGTGCCACTTGTATACTCGCTTGCCGTTATCGACACTTCCAAAGACCTGTGATGGGAAGAAGTACTGGGCCACTCCCACGGCGGCCTGCAGGAGGATGAGAATATACGTGATCAATCCCATGACTCCATGGACGGAGGTGAAGCGGGTTTCCGGGTGGGAGGCTTTATTGATCTCGATGATGGTAAAGGCGGCGATAAAGGCAAGGTTGGCGGTCACCAGTATGCCGAAATGAGTCAACGCGCCCTGCCTCTTCTGCTGAGGCGTGTGAGTCGGCTGGAGGAGGATGATCGCTTGGGTGGTGAGAAGCACGCCGGCGGAGTTGAGGAGCTATATCAATCGGCACGAATCAGCAGCTGAGGGCGAACAAGTGGCTGATATTCTGAGACATACCGGATGCGGTGAGAAGAAGATGAGTTTGTTTGTGAGTATCGCGGACCAGACAAGAGCAGCAAGCTGTCGTCGCAGTTGTGTTAATGGGCGATTCCAATACCCGCCTTTCGAGTTCAAGGAGCACATACAATCCATATTCCCGCCTGCGCAATCGGCGCGGTGCCTGTGAGTAACGAGTGTGAGTAAAGGCAACACATATGCGCATGCGCATCCCAAGAAGATCCAAATGTCAAACGCTCACCAGTAACGAGGTTCGTCAAGATGCTGCTGTTCTCTCTCTGGCTCACGTCACCAGGACGTCCAAGCAGCGGCTCTTGCTCGCCATCCTCCACGATGGACGCAGGTCGTTCTTCAGGGATTCCGGTAGCTGAAGCCATGTTTCATTGACTATGCAGTGTTCAATAGAGATATATAGAGAAGAACAGGTTTACTTTGAGGATGAAGGAATGGGGATAATGTCTAAAAGGCAGATTTTGAACCTAGATCGAGATCCGGCCTGCGACGATACGACGCGGGCACCGAGCTTGTTGTTCAATTGCAATGTTTCAGACAGTGGTTACTCTCTGGCTATATCAAGGCGGACATTCTTACAAGCACCAGCTTCAATAAACAGACAGGCAGACAGAAAGACAGACGCTGATCGATCAGAGGGTACCCCAGCACGCACCCATCTGCAAAGGTGGATGATGTCACTCGCGATCGTCCAGCTAACGAACAATCACCCCTGAGTCTTGTACCTCGTGCTTTGAAGACGGTAGCTAACTCATAAATAGTTGCCGCAGAACGAAGCCGGCATGAGACTTCAGATATTTCTACAATCCCGGCCGTTCTATCTGCAAGACTTGCAAGATCGCAGCCTGTCTGTCACGCGACCCCTTGCTCGGTCTGGACTCGACAAGCCGCCACCGGCGGACTCCGGACAGCTAGAATGCGCCGGTTTAAAAGCTATTTAAGAGCTGCTGGAATCTCTCTCTGGTTATAGCCGGCATCTCAGTCTCTCTTGGCCCATAGCGCTTCGTCGATCATGGAGACCGTCACCACTACTGACAACATCGTTGCCATTCCCTCCGACCATATAGACAAACACTTCTCAAAGACGACCAACCTCGCTTCCGCAGCTTTAGAATCTCGGATTCTCGCCTGCAGCGATGAATACTTTGCCTCTGCTTCCAACCTTCTCACTCCAACCCCGCCCGTCCACCGTCCAGGCGTCTTCGTGCACACCGGAGCCTGGTATGATGGCTGGGAGACCCGACGGCACAACCCGCAACCCTACGACTGGGTAGTCATCAAACTAGGCGTGGGCAGCGGTGTTGTGAACGGCGTGGAGATCGACACCGCCCACTTTGTTGGAAACTACGGCGAGAGCGTTCTCGTCGAGGGAACCTACATATCTGACGATGATGACCCTCAGCAGCAGTCTCTCGTTACGAGTCCAGAATACCATGACTGGACCACCATCCTACCCCTTCAACCATGCGGACCATCCAGACGGCACGCGTGGGCGTTGGAACACCCATCCGCCCCCGTGACACACATTCGTGTGCGCATGTATCCGGATGGCGGGTTCGCCAGACTCCGCCTATACGGCCACGCCGTTGCTCCCTCACTGCCGGCCACTCTGGACCGGAGCACGTTCCCGCTCGAAGAACTCTCTTCCGCACTGTTTGGCGCCATAGTGACTTCTGTCAGCGACCAGCATTACACTCCGGCTTCTAACCTCCTGCTGCCGGGCCGAGGAGTCAACATGGGCGACGGATGGGAGACGGCCCGCTCCCGCACCCCGGGCCATGTCGACTGGGCTATCGTCAGGCTCGGCCTACCGGGTTCCGTGGAGAAAATCGTCATTGACACAAAGGACTTTCGAGGAAATTTTCCGCGAGAGGTGCGAGTTCATGGCATGGCTTACCGGTCCAGCGAGCAGGACGAGGACCCTGCTCACGACCACCCGGACTGGGCTGAGATTCTCAATGGAGATCGGCCGTGCAAGGCCGATACGGAACATGTCTTTGAGGCTGGAGATTTCGTCCTTGGTACGGAAGACGTGACGTTCTTCAGCCATCTAAAGTTGACCCTTGTTCCTGATGGCGGAGTCAAGAGATTCCGAGCCTTTGGCCGGAGATGGTCGCATTCAATACCTACGCTAGAATATACTCCATAACAAACATACATGTGGCCATCATCCGGGTCAAACTCAAGAAGAAATATAGAAAAAATTGGACATACTATACAAACGCAGAAAGAACTGGATACCGGGTCTTGCCCGGCAATTCAAAATTAAAAGAGCTTGAAGTAATCAAAAAGACAAGAAAATAATCATGAGCCCCATTACACCTGGAGCAACTCGCCAGGAAAGAATGCGGGCTAAACCAGCTGGTATATAAAATTGAATACTGGAAGAAACAGAACGGACCATGTTCTAATACGCAAAGGCCAGGATGCGCGAAATGCAGCAAAAAACAATCTGTAGAAACCCTCAGAACCGTGTTTTTCCTCACGCCTTGGGGGGTATGCACTGCATAAAAAGTAATAGAAAGATATGGGTTTTGATAAAAAGCAAAACCACCTTGATGAAAAACCCAAACCTACGCCAGTGAGGAGCTTTGCAACTCACATAGTTTCTTTTGTCCATTCCACTTAGTTACCCATGACGTGCCGCTCTTTCTACCGAACCGTACAACACCTATACGATGCACCGTGAACAGTGAGAGGGAAAGAAGAAAAAAAAAAATATCCAGAAAAGAAAGACAAAAAAGAAGCTCAAAGCAAACCAGAAAAGAAACTGTAAGATCTTGAAAACCCCAAATTGAAGTTTCCAGCAAATAGTCGAGGTCATCTCCTTCGACCCTCGAGCAGAATTCGTGTAGCCTGCGGTTCCAGAAGCGCCATCATCATTTGACCAAGTTCGTTGTGCTTGATAGGTTTCGTCACATAATCATTGAACCCTGCGCGCACAGCGTCGTCAATCTGGTCCGTCATTGCATTGGCTGAGAGAGCCATAATAGGAATGGGGGGAAACCGGTTTCTCGCCTCCCAAGACCGAATTTCCCGACAAGTTTCATAGCCGTTTTTGATGGGCATTTGTATATCGCACTAGGCCGTAGAAATACTCATTAACAATCATTTCTTTATTTGCATCCGATAGCATTGGACTTACAATAATGAGCGAGTAGTATCCTGGCTCTTTTGAGAACACCATATCGGTACATTCTTGGCCATTGCCGGCTGTCTCTGACATAAGCTTAACCTTCTCCAAATACTTCAACATGACCTAGATTACCCACATATTAGCATCAACTTGGCCAAGTCGGGAAAGATAAGCGACTTACAGCTCGATTTGTTTCGTCGTCTTCAACAAGCAATACTCGATGTCCTTTGTTACCAATCATTTCCTTGACTAGCTTTGACATAGCTTTGAAGCTATCATCCATCGCTCTGGCCGTGGCTTGGTTTCTATCCTTGCTAAGCTCCCGTTTGATAAGCGGGTCGAATATCGCCGAAAAGGTCGAAGGCTTGAGCGGTTTAGGCACAATAAACCCTTTCTGCCCCGTTGAAACGAACTGTTCAAAGGATTCACTGATATCCCGTTTCAAGTATACATCCGCAACGATGACCAGTGTCGGCGAACAAGTCACTTCTAATCGAAGCACGTTTCGCATGATCTCCTTTACATCATTCACATCGGGTAGATTCAACACGAGGTGAGTAAGGTTAGGAAATTGCTTATTGCTGGTAAGGTCCTTCCAGTCGTCCAAATCAAGTATCGAAGTAACGTTGGCCGGAACGTCAAATGGGATGACCTGCTCAATGTGTTGTGTGATTGCCTCGCGTGCGTAGTCGAATGGGCATATAATTAGCACCGAATAAGTCGTGGGATGAGGGACTATCCCAGAGCCACTCCCCTGTTTAGGTTCCGGCATGGATTTGCGCTCTGATAGAGAACGCTGATTATTAATCTTTGCAGAGTGTGCCGCCTGCACTGCCGAACTGTATTGTAGGGATCTCTGTTTCGTGGGAACATCGGAAGCCGTGCTGGATGGGTCGGAGCGCGCAGAAATGTAGCTACCAGAGGTAGTTGACTGGGGGCTAATTTCTGACTGTGCACTGGACGAAAATTGGCTCGTGGCTGGACTTTCAACAATGGGTTCTGGAACAATCCGGCCAGATATTTTCTTGTCGATGGACTCTACTGTTTCTGGTGCTGGTGTAACAGCGGCGCTGACTTTGACAAAAAAGGAGAACTTGGCACCTCGACCTTCCATACTTGTCGGTGTCAGACGTCCACCGTGCATCTCGGCTATTTGTTTCGATAAGAAGAGTCCTAGGCCACTTCCTGCATGCTGCGGAGCATCATTGTTCTCGATTTGACTAAACCTGTGCATAAGTAGCTGAGCATCTCTAGTACTAAAACCCTTGCCTGTGTCAATCACATCGAAATTAAGTAAAAGTTCTGATTTCTCGAGTTTGGCGTTCCGGTCGTGATGAATCGAACAACGGACGAAGATCTCGCCCTGAGCGGTGAACTTTACAGCATTGCCAATCAAATTAATGAGTATTTGGCGAATTCGGAACCTATCACCAAACACCATTGAAGGCACATCAGGTTCGAAGACATAGTTCAGCTCTAGCCCTTTGTCGATGGCTCTAGAAGCAATGGTATCAATAGCGTCCTCCAAGGTCGAACGGACATGAAACCACTGCCGAAGAATGTTCATCTTCCCTGCCTCCACCTTAGACACGTCCAATATGTTGTCCACAAGTTCACGGAGGTTGGTGGAGCTGTTCTGGATAGTTTCAAGCATGCGCCGCTGGTCACTGTCCAGATGCGTGTCAAGTATAAATGGGATAGTGCCCAGTATTCCATTCAAAGGTGTTCGGATTTCATGGGACATGTTGGTAAAGAATTTGGTCTTCGACTCCATCTCCCGATTCAGTTTCTGCATCGCCATGTTCAATTCCTTTTCAAGTATCTTTCGATCATTGATGTCCGTGCACGTGCCGTACCATGAAGCTTCCCCGTCGCCGAAATCGGTCGTTTCAACTTTAACAAGCCTAACAAGGTGCCAGCGGAAGTCCCCCTTTCTTGACCGAAATCTGACCTCGGTTGAATAAGAATCACGGCCATTCTCGTCGCGCTGCACTGTAACGACGCCTTGTCGAACTAGATCCTGAAGTGCTTCTGTTACCCCTCGACTAAAGCGACCCTCTTCACCACCACTACGGGCTTGTGATCCCGAAGCAGATTCCTGCGGCGACATTTCCGGTGGGGACACCCGGGCACCTGATAAAATTCGCCCAAATTCTGTGCCGCTTGCGGACTCTGGAATGACTTGAGGGGGCGTAATGATGCCGCACTTTTTAAGATCGTCTCGATGGATATATTTTGCGAAACCCAAATCCTTAGCTTCTTCAATGGATTGGCCAGTGTACAAATTCCATTGCTGATTGACTGAGATAAGACCTCGGTACTCAGCAGCCTCAAAGACGACCTGAGGTATTGAGTTGGCCAAAGCCCTATATTTCGCCTCAGTAGCAAAAACCTCTCTCTCTTGCGCGGCTTTAAGCTCAGCCATGTGCTGTTCATGAACATCTAAAAATGACCCAATCCAGTAGAGAAGTTCCCCGGTGGACGATATCAAGGGATTCGCCCTGAATATGAACCAGCGATAAGTGTCTTCGTCATTCAAGCGCCTGACACGGACTCGTTCGGTAAATTGAGACCCTGTTCGCAGCGCTTTTGTCCACGCCTTGATTACGTTGTCGTATTCACTACTGTGGACGTTTTGGAATGGATCCCTGGTCCGCGGTCCTAGAGGGTGTCTTCGGTATGCGTCAAATTTGGCATTGTTCCAAATAACCTCCCCTGTGGGAGGTTTCGCAAGGAACAAGTGTAGAGGAACGGAGTTGAGTATCAACTGGGCGATAGTATCTGAAAAAGGACGTGTTTGGAGGTCCCTATGGAGTTGAGTGGTGACAGATGTGGAATAGGATAATCGGGTTGGTGGCAGTCCATGCGCTTGCGACATATCTGAAATCGACATTGTTTCCTTGGGAGTAACATCATCAGAATCAGATCCTTTTTCTTGCTGTTGATTCGGGCTGGGTGGACCGGAAGGGATTTCCCCAGTTCTTGAATGACGGGAAGATTTAGAATGCTGACTCCGGGCAACGCTCGGGCGTTTTGACTTGAAGTAGCCATCCGTAGGTTCGGCTCCAATATGGTTTAGAGGAGCAGGACTCAGGAACATATCCCTTCGTAATCCTGCATTCACAAGATCGAAAACAGGCGCTGTAAAATCAGAACTTGATCGTGTTAAATGTGAAACGGCGATGGGGCTTGAGATAGCAGAACGACCAGTGGAGCCACCTTCTGGTGGATAATTAACCTGTCCGCTCAATCCTGCGACGAGCTCGAGTTCGCTTCCTTCATCGGAGAAAGTACCGCCGAGTCCCAAAAGGTGGCCATAACTTCCAATAGACAAATTTGACAGCTGATTTTCTAGCTGACTATACTGCTGTGCCAGACAAAACGAAGCGGTAAGGTGAGGCGTAAGATATGC
Source organism: Byssoonygena ceratinophila (assembly GCA_001430925.1). Taxonomy (NCBI): domain Eukaryota; kingdom Fungi; phylum Ascomycota; class Eurotiomycetes; order Onygenales; family Onygenaceae; genus Byssoonygena; species Byssoonygena ceratinophila. Next base: position 26,298 of record LJPH01001337.1, read on the forward strand.
AAGCGAGGCTCTCAAGTTCGACGGATAGGGAACGATGGGCGCCAAGATGGAAACAACAGCGACAGGAAATCTTAAGGTGGCTGAATCGGAATGCTTTAACGGAGATGAGTAGAGTAGTGGCATATGAATAATCGTTTTAGATTGATCAACGCCGATAGCTTGCAAAGGACCAGGTTCAGAATAGTCATGGAGGGGTGGGCTCGAAGCGAATGCGTCTTCGTCCACTTCCGGATTAGTAAAAAAGGGGTTTTCATCGGGTTTTGTCAAAGGAGCTGGAGATGGGGCGGGTGACTGCGACCACGGAGACTGTGGCATTTGTTCGTATTCCTCGTATATCTCTAAAGGAGGGACGTACTCGGATTCAACATCTTCACCGAGGACTGCCAAAGGTACTTTTCCCATTCCAGTGCGACTGTGCGAGGGACGCTGGCTGGAAGGTAGAGCTTTCACAGGATGCTCCTCACGGGGTGTTGTTTGGACCAAATCTTTGTGGCGATGGAGTGAACTCGAGGTATGAACCGTAGAGGGGCCGTCTGCATATTCTCGCGTTAAAACGGCAGGTTTTCTTCGGCCAAAAAGTTTCACAACACCAGTCCGCTTGATCAACGGATCCGGCTCTACCTCTAGCGACCGCGGCACTTGGAAGACAGATGCTACCGGGCTAGAAAGTTCGGACTGGCCATATTCATCACCGGAATCCAGCTCATGGTAAAGTGGCGTGGCAGACATCAGCGGGTCAACATCAGGCCTTGGCCTAGTAGCCGCTCCTTTTGACGCCTTTTTTGTTGCTTCAGATAAACTCTTTCTCCTTGGTGTATTACTAGGTCTTGAACTTGTAGCTCTGGACTCTGTCTCGTACCGTCCTCCATCGTTTCGAAATACGCCATACCCGGCAAAGGAATGACGAGCTGTTAGCTGCGGCCGCCCTGAGAGTGCGTTCAAGTGAGGATGTCCGACAGATTCCGCATTCTTGGTGCCGGTTGGACTGGTATTTTCCTGTTGATGAGGCCCAGTGTTGATTTCTGGCGCATCTCGACCCTGGAATGTACTGCGCTGCCGGAAACCCCGACCATACAAGCTGTATGTCGCTTTTTGGCCCCATGGGACATTTTCAAGGTCAGTTGCATCACCAGGTACCGCGAGACTTGCCCTTTCTGCACCATAGTGCAGACGTAGAATCTGTACCACATTTGACCACCAACCATCTAGTCCTGCGTCCGCATTCAAATTCAACGTAAGGTCGTACAGGTTGGGGCTTGGATATGTTGGATCATCCATGATGTTTGCAGCATCAGAAGGTAGGAAACTGCGCTTTGGCGGTGCAGTGCGTGTTCTTTCTTGACCGGAACGGACGTCAGAGGCTTTGCCTGACTTTTTCTTGAAGGAACCGCGGGTTGACCAAGGGCTAACCATGCGAGGATCTTCGCGAGACTTGGCCATGTGGTCCATGGGCATCTTTGATTGCATTGTCGACGGGAAGGGAAATGAGGAGTCAAGGTCCTGGGAAGAGCGTCTTTTATGCAAAGCACCCATGGATTTCACCTGTGGGGATGTTGGACCCTTTGATGGCGTAGCGGGGTTAGACATCATTTCCCGAGCGGTCTGCCTGGGATATCCCATGTCAGAACTGTGTGGCTGCGACTCTCCAACATGATGTTGAACCTGGCTTTGCTGATGGACGATTCTATCTTTCATCTTCTTCCGTAAATCCTCCAAGGTCTGTATGCTCTGGCGTTTGCTTTGAGGGAGATCCAAAGATGGGCCATGGCTGGCTCGTGGGGATTCTTGTGGCGGATGAGCGGCCTCTGGGGTTGTAGCACTTTCGCTGTCCTGGGACACATCGTCTTGGCTCATCGACGGGCGCGAGGTCCCTAAGTCACAGATTAGACCACAGACTTGTCAGGAAATCTGTCGACAATGGAAACGGACTAGCGAAGATACTACGGAAGTGGAAGCGAAGGGGAAGACATACGCATTCTGGCATGCTTCACAATAGGGGCCAAATCACCACCACTGTCGAGAGAAGGGCTGACTTTAATCCTTGCTGAAAAATTGGATAGCGTGGATTAAACAAACAGCTCTCATAGCTCTCTCAGTGTCAGTGGCCTGGACGACGATGAGGAAGATGAGTTCGGTGCAGCGCGAAAGTGCTGTTAGGGTGGGAGGGTCGTGGTCCGGACAACAAGTGGGCGGGTGTGTCTTTTGCTGTTTTCGGCATTGGGAGAGGAAGAGATCCAGAGAACGCAAAAGAGTGTCTCTTGTTCTCCGTACGTTGAGTTAGTGTTCCTGGGGCTTGGCGCGATGACGTCAAGGGCCACTTTTACGCTGGAGTTACCGCACAACCTTCCTCTGAGGGTAGATCCATACATACGTACAGTTTACCGTGTAAGACTATGACTGTCTCGGTTCTTCCGCTTGCATTGCCTAGGCATGCTGCTTCCCAGTGCCTGTTGTTGGGCTTCCGCTCGGTGGTACGGAACAGATAGAATCTGATGGAAAGCGAACTGGTTTTCCTTTTCCTTTTCCTTTTTCCTTTTCCTTTTCCCTTTTCGTTACGGATTACGGAGGAGGAGGGACGATCTTCTTGCTTGGATCCAGTATGACAAGCATAATACGGTATTATCAGCAGGCTAGCGTCGACACCCACACGCAAGTCATGGTAAGGATGAGGTCAGCAGGCTGGTTTGAGTGGCTCGGATTCGGCCGTTTTGTGGGGTTTGCTACGTTACGGCCTGCGAGGCACAATACACTCTAATTAGCCTTGCACGCGAAATACCACGTATGTAATCTTACCAGCCCACAACCCGCCGCGCCTCACATCTCAAAAAGAATCTGATAATGCCGAAATCAAGAGTCGTTACGGCGTACAAGGATGACGACGATGGATTTTTTACAAGACCAACCTGCATCTCCATCCACCAAGGCAACGCCATTCCTGATTTCGGTATAAAGGGCGGTAACTGCCGCCCTATTCATTTTTGTCTTCAACACCAACCACACGATTTCTCGAGAGACAAAATTCAACAGCAACAATGTTACCAAATCTCGAGTTCGAGGAACGCTTCGCCACTTTCAGAATCTGGCTTGTGCGTCTGAGACAGAAGGCAGTCCGAAACCAACAGCCGCAAACCTGTTGGGAATCCACTGAATGCGCTGAACCACATTGATTATCCTTGGTCTACGGAGTACATACGTGTCACCTTGTTCGAAAAGAGAGCTCAAGCTTCAGTTTCTGGCAAAGTGTCCGTGGGAGACGGGAAGGCAACAACACACGGTTTGGCCGCGGATGAAGAATCGCATTGCTTCTGCTGTTCATACATACGATCTCCAGATGCATTTCAATTTTCTATATTACTCTTTTCTGCCGGTTTGGAACAGTCTTTACAGCCGAAGGAACCTCAGAAGGAACCTCAGAAGGTTTCTAGGTCACAACACTGTGCAACTGCTGATCAGGGAGAATGTACACGCTTGACGACAGTCCCTTTTGTCATTCCTTCGGTGGCAGTCGGATGGGCAGCCTTATTAGGTGATTTTCACACTCAGCTAACACCCAATAGAATAACAACAAAAGAGACGAACAACATTCGGATCTGCATAGTCAGCCGCGCAAACTAACTACTCTATATGGAGAATGTCGATTCGATCATGACGCTAGTCGCCACAATCCGCACGTTTCCTGGAGCACGGAAAGATACGAGGCATCGCAACAAACAATATGGTTTTGTCGTGATCTCACTGGGTGGCTTGAAGATTTGGAAGACATCCTAGTTGGCTTCTGGCACGTTGATTGCCAAGCTGCATCAGCCCTGTACACCCTGCATCATCACAGCGCGGCTCTCGATACTTTGAAAAGAAGAGAAAGATGATAAGATGTATTCCCATCTCATCAGAACTTCAGTGCTTCACCTTCATACTGCGTACTGAAAGTCAAATGCAAGGAAGTTGGAACTAAAGCACGCTAAGAGATTTAGTGAACCCAAGTCCATGGCAACCTCTGACATTGAACGCAGACCCGAAACTTTCTTGGGTTTTGACGCCTGTGGCGTGATTGTGGCCAATTACAGCCAGCACATTTTAATTACACCGTCATCGTGTGTTTCGTGTATTGACAGTCAGTTACGCAAACTTACGGTGAGGTCAGATGCGGTGTGTGTGAGCGTCGAGGTTCTCTGTTCTTCGTTCTGAGATAACTGAGCAAATAACTCGAAGACACGCCCTACTTTTGAGCGGGAAAAGGACTGCTACTAACGGCTCACTTCCTGCTGGTAACACGTCCCTCTCGGTTGCTGAGTAACATGAAATCTCATGTTTTCCCTTAGAAAAATGCAATCATCAGGACCACCGTAGTTACGTAAAAATCCCAAGACCGCTTTACATAACCACCGAACCTTCTGATTTATGATGTAATGTGGTATTGAAAAATCCTGACAAATGATACTGCGACATTTGTTCTCGAAGCTCAACAATTCGGTGGACGATGGCAGTAATGGGGTGGGGCGGAGTAAAGCCATGGGTGAACCGCGGTCGCCAGACATGTTACTGAATACTCCATACTGTGTGGTTGTTTCTGCCCATGTCTCCAATTCAATATCAATTTAAGCAATCAGCCAGCCCCAATATCATTCTAAGCAATCTTGCCAGCCCAAACAAAGTCTTAAGAGCTCTTGGCCATTGACAAGAGGTTCAAGGGCGCGTTGCGTTCCTTGTATGTTGCTATATCCTCGATACCGGAAATGCAGTGAGACGGCATGTTCATGCGTACGCAAATTACATGTTAACCCGCTGGCAATCAGTCAAATGGTCAAAAGTGAGCGATGTCTCAATCGGACTTATACAGAGGATCAACTTTTGACAAACTGTGCCTCACTTTTCCCTGCAGGAATTGACTGAAGTGGAGCACCCCTCCCGCCAGTGCATATGAAACACGTCTCTCGGTTCCCGCAGGCTCAATGCAAAAATTCATCTCGGGCTCGGTGGAGCCAGCTTTAAGCCGATGTATTGGTTGAGTTCGTTCGTTATTGGGTGCTGTCAGTATTTCACACTCCTTGACATCGTGTTATATCATGTAGTTGAGGATAATCATATGCCAGGCTCTCTGCACCATAGGCTACAGGATCACCTTCGCGCGTTGTCAGCAGCGAAATCAGAGGCATGCAAGATAAATACTACACTGAAAGGGAGAACTGGACAATTAGAAATTGAGCCTCATCCATGTATAACTAGTTAACCAGCTCCATGGAAGCAGAACTGAAGAGGTCCGATGGGTCTGTTCATTTGCAGAAGCCATAGAACCGAGTAATATATGAAGATAAAAAGAAGTCTGAAACACTGAGAGAGTGACGGAAGGCTCAATTGTTGAAAGTAGACTCGGCTCAACCTGCCGTGTGCTGCAGTCGAGCTTAGGTAATCAGCCTCCAGGGCAAAAGGGCAATTGGAGCCGCTAGCGCGCCAAGACAGAATTTTTTGCTTCTTGACCAAGGCCCAGACCAATGGGAACCACCATGCACGTTGTATCTTCCCATCGCAGATGACCATCGTCACCGCGTGTTTTCAATCGTTTAAGCAGCGCTAAATGCAGAGATTTGGCTTGTTGATGGTGGGAAGTGCTTTATAGACAAGCACTATGGTTATGGGCTTGCACTTTGTTCATCATAGTAACCACACCAAGCCGTTGCCAGTTGGGCCATGTTTGAGCCGGTCTGGGCTAACCTGAACTCTTCTCTCTACAGCCATCACCTCTCCTCGTGACAAACGATGGAGGAAAGTCGGATACTTGGAGAGGACCTTCCTCTCACAACTGAACAGTTATATGAACGTCTAGGGCAGATACCAGGCTATGTTTGGGACACAACTCCACCACCCGTTCACTCTTCCTACGACCACTGGCAGGTCTTTGGCATCAAACACTCCGCCGAGGCTGACGTGTATTTCCCAACCCCGGCGTCCTCGTCCTCCTACTCAAAGGAGTTCAACTCTGCGCAAGACCGCGCCGAATCGAGATCTTCCACCCGCAATAATGGGCGCAGCAGCCTTAGCGATGGAAGCAGTGGCGTCACCTCTCCTCGCGTGGAACCCGAAATCTCTTTGCCAGTCGTGGCGCGAATATCGAGTCACGTCGTTCGTTTAGAACGCGAATACCACTCAATGAAGAGTATCATTGACATGTCGGATCCGGAATGCAAACATACAATGCGGCCCATTGACTTGATTCGCCTTCCCTCTCAACCTGGACATCGTGTTCCCTTGCTGGTGACCATTTTCGAATCTGCGGGCCCAAACTACCTGGGGCAGTTGCTTGGCTTTGGACCGGCATTTTACCAGGCTAATGGGAGTCGCGAACTTGAAAAGTGTCTGCCCGCGGATGAGGAGGTTTCACTGTCTACGTTCTTAGACTTCGCGATTGGCGCCTGTGAGTGCCTTGAACTGTTGCACTATGGCCTTAAAAATGTACACGGGGAAATTCGAGCCGACGCTTTTCATTTTAAACGTGAGACTGGCGCTGTTAAACTTTCAAACACCGGCAACGGCTCGAGGTCCTTTGATAATGCTTTGAGCGAGGGTTGGTCAAGCCTTTCCAGAGAATCAGGAGCAAAGTACAAGTTACGGTCTATCGCTCCTGAGCAAACTGGAAGACTCCTCACCGAACCTGACAGTCGGACTGATATCTATTCCTTGGGGATTCTTTTTTGGTCGATGCTGGTTGGCAGGCCTGCCTTTGACGGAAACGACCCGGTTGAGGTGGTACAAAATGTGTTGACTAAAAGATTAAGCCCAGTATCGAGCAAACGGATGGACATACCCGATGCCGTCTCTGCTGTTATCCAAAAGATGGTTCAAAAGCAGATAACCGACAGGTATCATACCATCTCCTCTGTCAAAATGGACCTGCAACAGATCATGAAACTTCTGGGAGACGGCGATTCCAACGCTCTCAAGCTTTTTCGAATTGCGCAGAGGGACGTTACAGCTTTCTTCACACTACCAACTGCTTTATTTGGCCGGAAAGAGGAATGTGAACGGATACTCCAGGTTGTTCAAAGGCGTTTACCGGAGCCGTCGGTGCAGCCAAACACCAAAACCAACATTCATGCTAAACACTCTTTCAGCTCCGGCTCTTCTGCGTCTGGTGATCGCATTGATATCCTTGAACTTGGCGATGCTTTAAGCGATACTGGATCTTACGGACTCGCTAGCTACAGGAATACCTCGACCCTTGGGCCTGCTCTACTCCCATACACTTCTCCCCAGCAGTCAATCAGCAGTGTGGAATCCTTGTCAACGCAAAAGAATTTACCTCTGAAACGTGTGAAGAGCCCTATTGACTCTCGGCTTTCGTGGGATCCCACTGATAAGGAACCCAGTGGTGGTAGCCATAACTTCCAGCACGAAAATTTTCCGTGGTTGGGCAAGTTAATGGCCCAGTCCAAATATCGCCATGGCGGTAGATGTGAGGTAATCACAATATCAGGAACTGGAGGCTTGGGAAAGTCGGACCTAATACAGAGAGTACAACCGGAAATCCGGAAACGCGGGTATATGGCTGTTGCAAGGCTCGATCGCTCTCGTCGGGTGCCTTTTGAACCATTCATGAAGGTGTTGGCAACCTTATTACAACAAATCTTTTCTGAACGGGACATTGCCACCGAATACCACAATTCCATCCGCGCGACACTGCGGCCGGTCTGGCGGAGCCTTCATCGCACTCTCGATCTGCCTGAGCAGTTGATTTATCCGCTAACTGGAAATGGAAAGCAGCTGGGATCGAACTCTACGGTTGTCCCCAAAGTGCCGGAACGAGATCTCAGCCCTGATGACACTGGCTTCGTTAGTTTAAGTTTTGGTCAAACCACCAAGGGCTTTTCCTATCAGGAACCACTCTCCTCCAAATCTCTCCGATTTGTGGATGTCTTCATGGATGTTTTGAGAACGATGACGTTGCACAAGATGATCTGTATTTGCCTGGAAGATGTGCAGTATGCTGACAATGAGACTTCTAACCTACTTCTGGAGATTATGAGAACAAAGCTGCGTTGCGTTTTCATTGTCACCGGTCGCCCAGAGGAGATTGTTTTCTCTGACGTCAAACTGCTCTTCCACTCTGAAGGGCCGCAAATCACAAGAATAGAGCTTGGACCTCTCAGTGAAGATGACATCCTCAACTACGTGGCAGCAACTCTCCATCGACCTCCTGATAATTCGCTAATCCCTCTCGCTGCGATCGTTCAAGAGAAGAGTCGAGGAATTCCCTTTTATGTCAGGCTAATTCTGGAGACTTGCAGTCGCAAAAACTGCATATGGTACTCCTGGAGGGATTCTACGTGGCAGTTCGACATTGATCGAATTTTCTCAGAACTTGCCGCACCGGACTACGGCCAGGGACTCGAGATTGATTTTGTGGCTAAGAGGTTTGAGGAGTTGCCTGCAGAGGCACGGTCAATACTCCTTTGGGCATCATTGTTAGGGAGTCCGTTCTACTTCTCCGTGATCTCAAAACTATTAAGCAAAGAATTCCTGGACGATACGGATGTTGAAGAAAGTGAATGTGACAAACGTCGAGAGCGGACGAAACTCACTCAGCCGAGCAGTATTATCGTTGCTGGACTTCAGTATCTACTACAGTCATACATCATACTGCCGGGCGATACTGACGATGAGTTCAGGTACTTTTGCTTATTGCCCCCCCTAATTCTTCGAGTGTCGGAAGCTAATTTGAACTTGATCAGGTTCTCTTTTGATCGGTATGCGCAGGCTGCATCTCTCATGAAGCGATGCCATGACCAGGAGAAAATGCATTTCGCCATCGCCCAAACGTTGATGAAATACTTCGCTTTGGATGACAAGATGTTGTATTCTCGAGCCCACCATATCTCCAGTGCAGCCAAATTGCTGAAGAAGAAAACCTCTCACCGCATCAAATATCGCGATGAGTTGTCCAAGGCAGCCATCACCGCGCAGAAATCAAGTGCTAGTACCACTGCTTTAACCTTCTATAAAACATGCATATTTCTGTTACAAGATGATCCTTGGGATGATACAAAACCCGACGTTTTCTATGAGGAAACGAGAGAGCTGTATATTCGAACTGCGGAGATGTGTTTAGCTCAAGGTCGGATGTCTGAGGCCACGGAACTCCTGTCGGTGATTTTTGCCAATGCACACACACCAGCTTGCAAAGCTCGAGGCTGGGTTTTACAGAGTCGGATTCGTTCTGCGAACGGTGAAATCACCGCAGCTCTGGATGACATGTTTTCAGGGTTAGCCGAACTTGGCGTGAATATCAACAGAGACGTGTCCTGGGGCGACGTCGACAAGGCTTACATGGAACTCAGCACATACCTTCATCAAGCTGACCTAGAAGCTATATTCTCACGGCCTCTGAGCGAGGATCGAACCTTACTTGCTATCGGAGCTGTGATGTCCGAAGCATTGGGGTTGTGTGTCTGGACGCAACCAAAGTTATTCTGTCGCTATGCGGTGGAACTGATGAACATCTACGTGTTTCGAGGGGCTTTTGCACAGATAGCGTATCTATGCACGCATATAAACATGATTGCCACGAGCCGGTACAAAGATATCAAGCTAGGATTGAAGCTGAGCGATGCTGCGCTAAGGTTTCTGGACGAATTCAAGGAACCGTCGTTTGCGTCGCGCGGGATCCTGATTCATAATGTTTTTGTCAATCATATGCGGGTTCCGTTGGCGTCGACTGTTCCTGTGCTGGAAAGCTCCATGCAGACTGCGCACATACTTGGAGAGCGACATATAACACTGTTTACTATTGCCATTATGGTCGCCACCGGCTTTTCTCTTGGGCACGATCTCACAGAGGTCGAACAGCACTGTAACTGTGCCAGTGAGGAAGTGAGTGATTGGGCTGTTGATGTGAGAGGAGGTTGCATTATCATGGCAGTCAGGTAAGTGTCTTTTGGCAAAGTATATTCTTGCTTCAATTGAGATCCTGTGCTAAACGGAAGCTCCAATTTATACAGGCAAGCAGCTCGAGCTCTTCAAGGGAAAACTTTTGTTACCGTTCCGGAACGAATCATGTCCGACAGCTTTCACGATGAACAACAGTATTTAGTGTCCCTTGCTTCTAGCGGTTCAAACGTGCATTCATATAACTCGTACCGCGCAATGATGCTCATACCACTCTACCTCTATGGCTATTATGACAGAGTTGTGGAGATTGGTACAGAAATCGTCAACAACATTGAAACCCTCTGGTCTTCGCGCTTTTCAACACAAACATATTTCTATATGTCGCTTGCTATTTTGTCCCGCCATCTTGAGGACCCCAACAGAGCAGGATTGGCCACGGATATTGAACTAGTGAAGGGTTACAAGAGAGAGATCGAACTGATGGAGTCTGCCTGCCATATAAACTTTGGGATGTGGACGTTGTTAGTGCAGGCGTTGCTCTTCGAGGTGGGCAAGGATTATTCGGCTACAATGCAAGCATTAGAGGTACGAAAGTCACTTTTGGTGTCAAGTTGAAAATGGATCATTGAATACTTATATGGTCTTGTCTAGGCTGCGCTGGACCATACTCAGCTGCACAACTTCCCTCTTGAAGAAGCCATGGCTCTCGAAATGCAAGGTAGGTCTCATTTTTTTTTGTTTTATTTTGGTTCTCAGCGCACTTTCTAATACACTTGTTTAATCAGTTGATTTCCTCGTTCGCCGAGGCGCGAGGCGGGCTGCTCAGGCCATGTTGAAGCACGCTCTTCCAGCATGGAACCGCATGAGCGCGGCGGGCAAGGCTAAACAACTAGTGGAAAAGCACGAGTGGCTGTTGAGAATGGGCACCATCTCAAGGTCGAAAGACGCTGGTTGTCAAAGCAACGATGCACTAGCCGTGTCGTCGAATTCAGCCTCAGAGTCGAACGCCAGCCAACCGCGTATTGAAGATGAGCATAACAGGAAGTGGTTGGAACAGGATCAAGATTGGACGGACGGAAGTCTGGACATTTCAAGAGTCGGTCTAGGTAAGTATTTCGGCGATGGGTTCGTTCTCAACAGACGTTTTAACAAAGAAGTAGACATCATTGATCTCTCCAGTATTCTTGAGTTTAGCCAGGTGATGTCGTCGGAACTCGAGATAGACAAGCTTCTCACCAAGATGGTCAGCATAATCTTGGAATCGTGCAGCGGGTCCGAGATAGCCCTTATCATCACCGAATTTGAATCACAAGGGTGGTGTGTCGCGGCAGCTGGGGAGACCGATGGAGGAGAATCTGCCTATGCGGATGGGCTACCTTTCTCTGAGGTGGAAGACAAAATGGCTCAACAAATCACTCACTATACCTTGCGAAGTCGAGAACCAGTGTTGGTGCACAACGTTCTTGAAGATGAACGCTTCTCAAATGTCTCCGACGTGTATGCCAGTCGAAATCCGGAGGGAAGGTCGGTGATTGCGTTGCCGATTTTTCAAGCTAATAACTTCCTTGGAGTCATCCATATCGAGGGGAAACCCAACTCTTTCACACACCGGAATTTAGTTTTATTGCGACTCGTGTGCAATCAAGTGGGCATCTCGCTTGCAAATGCGTTTCTGTTCCGAGAGGCCCGGAAAATCAGGTACGAATTTCCTGAGTCCTGAGTGGTGCAGCTTATTTTATGTACTGATATGCTTTTTTTTTTAGTGCCGCCAATGCTGCAATGGTCGATGCCCAAAAGCGAGCGTTAGCGCAGGCACGAGAGGCAGAGCAAAAGGCCAAAGAAGCTGAAGCTGAAGCCAAACACAACGTCAGATTAAAGGAGGAAGCAGCCAAGGCTAAATCCATCTTTTTGGCAAACATCTCTCATGATTTGCGGACGCCGATGACTGGAGTGATTGGGCTGTCTGAACTACTCAAGCAGACGAACCTGGACCGTCAGCAGGATATTTATGTCGAGTCCATTCGCGTCTGCGCGGACACTCTTCTGACTCTTATCAATGACATCTTGGACTTTTCAAAACTGGAAGCGGGGAAGATGAAGGTGTCCACTGTCCCCCTGAATCTGAGGCAGACGATCGCCGAAGTAGTCCGGGCGCTACGTTATACTCACCGTGACCGGGGACTGGAGACTATCGAAAACCTGGATGATATTCCACCCGATCTGCTTGTTTTGGGTGATCCCGTGCGCTTGCATCAGATATTCATGAACCTTCTCAGCAACAGCTACAAATTTACTCCAAAGGGATCGGTGACAGTTCGAGCCAAGATTGCCGAGGAGACCGAGACAACGGTTCGAGCGACTTGCATCGTTACCGACACTGGAATCGGCATATCGGGTGAACACATGGCCCGTCTCTTCCGACCGTTTTCCCAGGCAGACAGTTCGACGGCAAGGTCTTATGGCGGCAGTGGGCTTGGTTTGAGCATCTGCAAGGCCATTATCGAAGATGTTCTTGGGGGCAAGATTTGGCTCCATTCCGAAGTGGGAGTGGGCACCACGGTTACGTTTACAGTAACGTTCAAGAAGGCACCGGAAGACGCGGTGGCCAGAACACCCTGGTCTCAGGACGTATATCAACATGATAAGAAGCCGCAGCCCCAGAGGCGGGTTGTGCGAGACCTCACTTGCATCCCGCGCGATCAGATTCGAGTGTGCATCGCCGAAGATAACCCGATCAATCAGAAGATTGCGGTGAATTTCGTTCGCAACCTGGGACTCACCAGCGAAGTATTCAGCGACGGCCAACAGGCGGTGGAAGCCTTGCAGCAGCGATCGAAGGAAGGCAATCCGTTCCACGTTGTCCTGATGGATGTCCAGATGCCTGTTCTTGACGGGTACGATGCAACACGGAAGATTCGCGAAGACGAAGACCCGAACGTAAACGAAGTGCTCGTCATTGCGATGACGGCGAGTGCCATTGAAGGAGATCGCGAAAAGTGCCTTGACGCCGGCATGAATAATTATCTTGCGAAACCGGTCAGATCGGACGTGTTGAGGAACATGCTTGACTGGTACCTCGCGCCGCAGACGAAGCGGACGACGAGACCGAAGATAGGCAGCAGTCTCTCTCGAAACAACCAATCTGGCGGCGGTGGTGGGAGGATCACGGCTAGGGCGACCCTGCCGACGACGAGAAGTCTGCCGAGTGTGACGGTTCAAGAAATCCCCGACGGAGTGGAGTCGAATGCACCTAATGGAGAGCCGGAAGCTGTGCAGCAGCGTCCTGAGCCCTGATGAAGAGCAATAATCATATCAATGAGTAATGTCATTTCATCAATGCTCGTCGCGATACCATCACGACTTTGTTTAATATCCAAACCATGTTGCAGGCAAAGCCAGTCCCCCCCGAAGTTGTTTATTGTTATGGGAGCATTGCAAGTGAATTTTCTGCGGGCAATTTTCGGAAAGCATGCATTCACCCAGCCCGGCATAGCATTTGCAATTTCTGTTCACATTCTGTTCCTCTTTATTCTGTTCCTCTTTATCTCTTATTGACTTGTGCTGATGACGATGATGTATTACATGTGCATTCAAAGGTGGAATGTGTTTTCCTTATGAGTGACGGAGGGACGGGATCAGGGTATACCACGTAGCTATAGACGTATTCTTTCTTCTCCGGATTGGATGGCAAGGGAAAGGAAGTGGGAAGAGACTTGAGTGTCTGCAGCAAGGCTACAAATCTAATGACTGCGGGAGTATGATATTTCAGCTTTCTTTTTTCCTCCTGTTTCCTGTACATATGCATTGCGAGTGTTAGCTGGCTGTAAATATAAAGCATCACACCACCTGATACGGGCCGAGTTTCTAGGATGCGCATTAGTTTCAAGCTTGAGCAGTCAATGCAAGCCCACACACGCAGACTCTGTAGGCAGCAGGGTTGGATTCCCGTTGGGCCTGGTAGCAGATCTCGGGTCGTCGAGCTGGTTTTGTTCTGTTCTGTTCTGTTCTGGGCTGGCTGGATGGATGGATGGATGGATGAATGCCCAACCGCTGCATCTCTGAATACCGATTCGCCCATCCAGCGTAGCCAAACCGTGTCTACAAAGAGAGAAAAGACCGCCGGTATCCCCGTCTGGCCGTCCAAGTTGCGGTGACGCGCTTACTGCCCAGATAGTTAGACGTGTTACACTCAGGCCTTCACGAGCATGGCAGAGCACGGAGTATAAAGAGCACGGCTAAGCAGCAGGGATGTCTGGGTCATCTGGCTCTTGAGAGGAAGAGTAACGAACGGGCCATCGGGGAATTAGCAACGGTATACATCCATACATGAAGCTGTAGCCAGCATCGTCTCCAGTTCAAGATGTTCTGTTCTTGTAAGTTTCCACGCACCACAGCATGCGCCCAAGTCCAGCCTCGACTGCTCAATGTCTAGTTAGCCCGTAGAAAGCGGTGTAAGCTGTAAAAAGTAACAAATCCTGCTCTCTTCAACTACGTTGGGACTGACTCCCCCCGTCACAGAACCATGGACAATTCGTCCTCCTCTTTGTTTCTTTTTTTTTTCTTTTTCGCCCAGAAAGTCAGAAATCCAGGAATTCCGGATAACGAAGAGCAGCACCGGCACCATCCCCCATTCGGCCTCGCTTCGGGCTCAGCGCCATTTCAACAAGAAGCCTAACTTCGCCCTCGACGGACCAATTCCCTAGTGCACAACCACACTGGCGAATCCCCGTGCGGATGGCTGCCCTGCCTACGCCTCTTCTCCCGCGCGGGGTCGCCAGCCCAGAGAGAGCGAATGGGGGGGAGGGGGATGGGTGAGAGGGATTGGGTCTCCCCCCCCCTGCAGGGAGGAAGGGAAAAGGGGGGAGGGGGA
>LJPH01001354.1:0-26352 GCA_001430925.1 Byssoonygena ceratinophila
TTAACAAAAAGTATAGAATTACACAAAATATAACTTTCATAACTTGAAGAAAAGATTCTGTACATTCAGATTCTCTGGCTCCCCTCTTCTCATCAAAGAAATCTAGATGAAAGTCTATGACTAATACTCAAGTTGAAGAATTCATTGCAGGTAATATCTTATATAAATACTGTATTTTATTTGTTTTCCTGATGCATATTGATAAGCTCTGTTTCTGAAAATAGAATATCAATAAAATCTGTATTAATTATGTGAGTGATAAAAAAGCATGTACTGCAGTTTCTGCAGATTTTAATTTGAAAATAAACAGTTTTTTATTCAATCAGTCTGAGTTTCTGATGATTCAGAACAAAACTATAAAAAGATATCTTACTGAGATAATAACTGAAAAAATCAGTAAGTTCTCAAAGCTTCTGGTGGAAGCAGAGTCTGATTTTTCAGATGAAGAAACTAATACTGAAATTTTTGATGCTTCTGCTGTCAGTGCTCTTGCTGTCTTTCTTGTTGAAATTTTAAACAAGATGCTGATTATGAATAAGAAATGAAAGAAAATTATGGAGTATATTCTGTGTACTCTCAGTATAAGTTTATTTTTTATTATCATTAACAATACTAATTTGCTTGAAATAGAAAATTAATAAGAAAATAAAGAAAATTTTTTCTGAAGTAAAGAAGATTTCTGTGTTGATTTCTATAAGTTATTTTCAGAAATATTCAATCTGAAATTGAGCTAATAATTAAAATCTTCAGTTCAAAAGAAAAGCAGAAATTACTTCTTCAGAATTAAGTCTCAAATTTAGTCAGTCTTTTCTTCAGATGATATCATTTCTGCTCTTTCAAAATCAAATAATAAAATTCTTGTTAAATAACTTATTTTTATTTGATCTGTTTTCTGAATTTTAATCTTCTGATAAATCTGAACTTTAATCTTCTGCTGAATCTGCATGAACAGATTGAATATCAGTTTTTTTGACTACAGCAGTTTCTGTATTTTTTCTGAATAATACTTTAGCAGATGATGTTTTGATATCTAGTTTTGAAATTATTAATTTTTCTGAAGCTGAAGTTCTGAAATAAGACAGACTGCTTGCAGTTGGGTGGATGAGTGAATCTTTTTTTTAAAAAAAGTCAAGTTAATTCAGACAGGTGGGTGAGTTTTTTTTAGATTTTTTAAATGAATATAAATCATCTTTCTTCTTATCTTTCTGTCTCCAGCTAGATTCCTGATTAGAGAGGTTTCTTACTAGTATTTAACTACATTGTCTTTGCTGGCAATGTATTCATTGAAATATGTTGCTAAAACCATGGATCTACAGTAAATCTACATGTGTTGGGTTGTTCAATGTTGCAAATCAGAAAATTGGTGTTCTGACAGTTTCCTGAAAATCTCAAATTCCGGTATGGACTGACACGTGTATCACGTGACTATCCACTAGCCGTAATTTTACGATGTTCAGCCCCAGCCTTACAGCAGAAGTAGTGGTACTTCCTTTGCAGGCAAAATGACACGCAAAAAGAAGTACTCGATACCTGGCCAGCTCCAGCCCAATGCGCTGTCACGTGGATCAATGCTTCAGCCGCGCATGGGCAGCCACTCCTGACAGGTTGTTGGTCCAGAGCGCTACATCCACAACGTCCAGCAGAGGTTTAGGAACCCGATCATTGTCCCCTGCTTCTTTGTCTCTCACAGGCCTTTCTCTTGAGATTATCCGTCTGTATTCTATCTTTCATTCTCCAAGGCTTGCTTCACTGCGATTGACTCCTTCCTAACCTAACTCTCTTGGTGAGACCGTTTGCGTCAGACTCAAACTTAACTTTCGTTCCTGAGCCGCCCGGTTGAGGTACCCTTGAACCATCAGGATTTGACCCTTTTCTTCGTCTCCCCAAGTTTCGGTCAGGTCTTTGTTAGCTTTCAAAGACGCGAGAGACCCCTTCCGCTCTCTGCCGACAACCTCGTATCACCACGACGTATTGTATTGACGCCTCGACCTTTCCTCCCTCTCGAAGCTTCAATCTTCCACGGACCACCTTGTCCTCCTTTCACAATGCCAGGTTTCGCGGATTCTTTCTGGTCCCCCGATTATGCCAGCGGGCTTGGCGTACTATTCACCAAATTGCAGCAGGGAATAGTAGAGAACCAACAGATCCTTGCGGTTGCTCGCATGCGTGCAGATGCAGAACAACTATACAGCGCAAGACTTGGAGATATCGCGCCCTCAGTCGATCGTATGACAAGTGGGTTCGCGCGAGATGATGGCGCCAGTTTACGGAAGGTGAGAAGTCCCTGTGTTTTTTGAAGCCAGATGCCGAGCGCATTGGCGACAGTCGTCTCTAACCTGTTCTACTCCGTTCTGACCTTTGCTGTGCTATCAGGCTTACGAGGGAGTGCGAAGCGAAATGATCGAGGCCACCAAAAACCATCAAAAAATTGCCTCGAATATAAGAGACCTCGTTGTGACTCCTTTTGGCCGCTGGGCAGCACAGCACGAAGCGCGAATTGCAAACAGTCAGGAAGAGCTGCAAGCTAGGGTCAAGGAGCATACAAAACAAGCAGAGCTGGCGAAGAAGCTACGGAGCCAGTATTTTAATAAATGTCGATTGGTGGAAGATCTTGAGGAAGAGAATAAGCTTGCTTTTCAAGATCCAGACAAAGATGCTGGCAGTCCAAAACAGGCGCCTCCAACGATTGTGTTGCCCGATGCTGAAGAGGAACCCGAGCCAATCGAGCTGGGGGACCAGGTTTACCTGCCCGATCAGTTGAAGAAACTCCTAACTCACATGCTAGAAACGATCAAAATAGGAGAGGCCAAGGTACCGATTTTGGGTACCTATTTGAACACTTCTACTGGTGCGGATATTGTGGAATATATCCAAAAGCACCTGAATGCATCGAGTGTCAGCTATGCGGAACGAATTGGCCAGGATTTGGTTGACAATGGCTTCCTGCGTCTCGTTGGAAACGTCGGTAGTACTTTCGCTAACAGCTCCAAAATGAACTACCAATGGCGCTTGAAAGCTTTTCAGATAACTGGCATTCCAGAGAAAAAGAAACTTTTATTGCGCGTCTCATCCTTGACATCCAGCAGCGATGAGAATGCGGATTCGCCTACAGTCGCCGAGATCATATCTGGATGGAATCCTCTCAATAACCCGTATCCCAACGAAACGCCTGCAGAAAAGCTTCGACGTGAAGCTCGTGAATCGGATGAGCGTTATAAGGCCGCAGTGAAGAAATTGGACCGTATGCGGTGCGCTATGGAGGAGGAGATCGTTGATTACTTGAAATTCATGGAACGATGTGAATTGGATCGTTTGAAAGCGATCAAAGCCGTTGTTCTAGACTTTTCGGGAGCTATAAGCAACGTGATTCCATCTTTGCGCAGCACAGTTGATCAGATGATGCTTTACCAGGAGACGATACAACCACTGGGAGACTTGAGGTATTTGTTGGAGAATTACCGGACTGGAGCATTTGTACCTCGTGTTCAGCCGTATGAGAATTATTATGGTTCGGTTGAAGGTCTGTTAAACCTCCCTTCACTGTTCATTTGTTACAGGACTGACAGACAGACAGATCAAACTTTTGGCGTTGATCTTGAAGCCAGGGCTAGAGCGGATCGCAAACGAGTCCCAATAATTGTCACTAGCGTTTTGACTTACCTTGACAACCGTAAGACATCTTATCAAACTATTTTGCTCTAGATGTGTGAATTAACAGACGTGATTATAGGGTATCCGGATTTAGAAGGTGACGAAGCTCGCCGGGGAATATGGCTTCATGAAGTGCCGCTTGCATCGACACATCATTTACGGAATGCTTTGAACAATGGCCAACCGGTACCGCTAGAGCTGCTGGATCGATATGAAGTCCCTGTCGTTGCAAGTGTTTTGAAATTATATTTGCTTGAACTTCCTGGTACGTACTCGCCTACTTTTTGGTTTCATCTGCTGTTCAAACTAATAGCGCCTCAGATTCTCTTGTATCCTCTCAAGTCTATGAAATTGTGAGAACCATCTACACCGCCACGAGCGATGCAACCGAAGAAGGCCGCGTAAAAGTCTTACAAAACACATTGGGTCAACTCCGTCTTAATAACATCGCAACCTTAGATGCAATCATCACCCATTTCACACGATTGATCGATTTAACTTCCGCAGACGACGCATACGTTACCTCTCTGGCTCAAAATCTGGCACAATGCATCCTTCGGCCTCGTGTAGAAAACAACCTGACAATGGATGAGCGACACAATTATCGCCTTGTTCGAGACCTCTTCGAACATAAAGAAGAGATATTTGGGGAGTTGAAACGCCAAGCCAGCTCCCTTGGTACTATATCAGCAACGTCCTCTCGACCGCGCGCTATCAGCACAGACGAAAGCAATCGACGTGTGAATATGGAGGCTCGAATCAAGGCCATTGCCGATCGAAGCCGGGCGACTAGTCCTGCTCCCGGATCTCGTCATCGGCGCGATCGATCCACAGGCGGATCGGAATCGACTCGTTTCCCAATCAATGTCGGCAGCCCAACGACTGAAAGACGGGCGGGTGGCAGACATAGCCTCGAAGTTCCCGGATCCTTAGACTCGCCTAGCACAACAGACACACCACGTCGTAAGACGGATTCGCTGGGCGATGTTCAACCAGAGATCCAACAATAGGTTTTTCGCTGCAACCGTCAAATGTTTCTCTCCCCGAATTGGATTTTTCCACACGAGGTGTGTTTTCCTCCTCTGGCATTCTCTTGATACATCGTTCTAATACATGTGCTCAGATTCCTCTAAAGTCCCCATCCCGACCTTGCCTGTGGTGATCTACAAGCTGTTAATACCCATCACCAGTCACCCAGCCACGACCCATCACGAGACTTTGGACAAGCTGGGCTTGTTTAGATGGATGAGTTGGTAGCCGGCTGAACGGACTCGTAGAAACAACTGAAACAAATGTGACACCGATGTTTGAGGAGGAAAAGGTGTCTTTACTTTGATTCTACTACTAGCTTGTCCCACCTAACTAGGATAGCCAAAAGGAATTAGTTATACTTTGTCTGTACAGACTATCTAGCAAGAAGGTTGTATGTTAAGTAAGAAGTCATGCCTTTTAAGTCGCAACTTTTACCGCTCGAGTCTCATATATTACCGAAAAAAAGAAAAAAAGCAATATTAATTGACATTTTTTCTCTCAAGTTCGCTCCTTTCCCTGTTGATATCATTATATTTTCCCCATTTAATAGTATGCTAAGCAGCTACAGAGTACAGCTATGTTGAACACAAGCATTATTCCTTCCAAAGCACCATACAAATGTATAACCTATAACACTTAGACCTAGACCCCAGCAAGCATAAACACCTATGATAAACACCTTTATAGCAATGCAATATAAGCCAAAACATGCAGTATAAACAATAGCAAAACAGCAAATAACCTATGGTCGAAGCAGTGCTCTCAAAATACCCTCTCCAGGCCCTGTGATCTGAGCCTCAATTTCCTCTTCACTAACATAGCATGCCAGGCCACTCAAATCAAGCCCAAACTTCGATGGACTGCAGATAGCGCCTCGTCCCGTCCTTGTAGGGGTGCGAAACACTGTAGATCCGCCTGCAGCAGCGGTACCTCCACGACACCCACGATATTGGGCTTCGCCTATTAAACCCATAGTTTCTAGGCTGCTGATGATGTCTCTGAACTCGGTGGCTGTCAGGGGCTGGAGGAGATTATCCCGCCGGCATAGAGAGGAATAGGTATCAAATAGCTCCCTCATGGTTGGAGCTAACCGAGACGACTTTGTTGGGGTGTTGGAGCCATTGTATGCCGCACGTCTTTTCCGTCCGACCGAGATCAGGGAGCACAACGCAGCTTTTTGGTGAAGATTAAGTCCCTGCAGGCGTTCGACAGTCCCGTTTCCAAAGGCGGCAGATGTGACACGAGCGATATGGGCCACTGTAGCCCGAGGAGCGGTGGCAGCCGTATATAAGGTCGTAGAGTCCCTGGCTTCTGGGGTATCTGGTGGCGACATAAGTGACGCGAAATTCATGTTCTCCAGTAAGGGAGTTTTGGAAGGAGTGTTTGGTGAAGTGTTGGGCTTTTCTTTAGTTTCTCGCTCGATCAGTTCGATTGTGCGGCGCACTAAATCAAAAGCTTTGCGAAGGTCGCCCGACTGGGACGCGACCTTCCGCGCGCAAAGTTGGATGGCCGCAGGATGCAGAAAGGGCACAAAGTCTTTGCTGACGGTCATATTGTCGGATAAAAGGGATTGGAGACGAGTTGTGATCACGGTTGCTATTTGTGCTGAAGTATATGGCAAAAATGGAAGCAACTGCGGCTTCAAGTTTTTAGCTTTTAGTCGAGGTAGGAACCGGTCTGTAAGATCGAGAGCATTGGCGATTCCGATTAAAACCAGCCGTGAATTTGCTTGCAAAGACCATTCAAAAAGAGTGTAAAGAATCTCTAGGTCGCTTGTTAACAGATGATCGATTTCATCCAACGCAACGAGATAGACATTATCGCATGATTTCTTAGGGAAGAATATGCTCCGGAGACGTTCAACCTCGCTCTTCTTAAACAGCTGGCGATCGTCACAGAGCTCCTCAATCAATTTGCCGTAGATGTCCCGGGCGCTTGTCATGCTGGCACAGTTTACATACGCGACTTTGGCCGTAACTCCAGGTTCCAGTTCGCGACATACTTCTTCAATCAGGGCACTTTTACCGGTTCCTGGTGGACCACTGACGTACATACAACCGCCGCGTTTCGAAAGGACGGCACCCCTGATGAATTGCGTCAAGTCTGCTCTTTCGGACTGGCGACCAACTAAACGACTAGGATTTGCACTTCGGACGAAGAGCTGTCTGGCGTCAGTGTAAACGGTTCGAGTTGAAATTGACGAAATTATTCGGGGTGTTCGAGGAGTCAATGGTTTGGCGGCAACCTGTACACGGTGCTTGGGGGTGACAGGAGTAATCGTAGACAACGCATCTCGGAATCTCTTGGATCGAGGAGTTGCAAATTGGTGGCTTGGGTCGGCATTTTCATCTATAGCGATCAGTCCAAGGACTGGTCGGATCACACAAACTCAACTAACCTGTTACTTCTTCCTTGACCGTTTCAACTGTACTTCTTTTGTGAATTGCCTCGTTAGAAGCCGTACAGTTTGATTCCTTTGTACACTTTGAGCGTTTCGCGCGTGGTTCATCTTGTGGCCCACAAACCTGCAGGCGTTTAGACCTGCGGCAGCTTGTTGGCAAACTAAAGGGGTCATCACTCTCGCTGTCATGGTGTATTTGGGGCTGCTGCTGCGTAGTTCGTCGCTTCCTTGGAGAAGGGAGAGCAGATTCTTTGTAGATTCAATTGTTAGCAAGCTCCTCTGGCAAGAACCGACTCGACGACGAGGTTGAAAGTCTGCAGGTGAAATCGGGGAATTGACGGGGAGAAGAATGTAATTACCATGAGAGTCAGTGGTATTGCGCTGACGCTTGCCGAGGATTGATGGGGCCATTGCTGTGAATGAGTGGAGGGAGAGTGCGTGGTTGAAGGTGTTGCTTTCTAGATTGTCAAAACAGCGAGAGCAGTGGATGGTGTGGAGGGAGTACCTGCCAGGTACCTTTTTCAACGATGGAAGTACCTTCCGTCGCGTCGTTCTTCGCGTGTCGCGAGCCCCATTAAAACAGCAAGAACGCGAGCCTCGTGAAGACCGTGACTTGGGAAGGTAGGCCGACAAAACGCTTGGCAGGCACCGCTGCCCACCCAGCCGCGACGCGGGTGCACCGTCTCCCAGCAGTTGCAAAGCGACATCTCAGTTCCTGGTGCTGGTCTAATATGTCTTGTAGTTCTACAGAGTTAAAGGTACTATCTTTTCCTCACTAATGATCGCTCGAAAGAGAATATATGAGTATATTGCGCTGCGTGGTGATGAGACTGGTGCGCGGGGCAGCACAAGTACGGGGAACGGAATAATCCAACCATGCAAACTTCTTGCATAAAATTTGTGCGTCGAATTGCACCCTTGGGTTACCTGGCATGCTGTAGAAGCCTAGCCACAGCTTTCCAAGCCTCTGGAAGAGGCTTGACTTGACCCTGTTATGGCTTAGCGCGTTATGTCAACGAAGCTGCTCTGACTCAGCAGGAAAATGACGGAGGAAACGTATCGCCGGTTTTCCTTTGACGTATTGTATCATCCTTGTCTGCCTTGCTTATCGTGACTATCAGAAGCGCTGGACCTGCAACGCACGTCCTTGACTGCCTGACTGTCATTGTTCGTCGCTCGCCATCTGCCCAAATCTTCCTTTATATGTTTCTACCTGAACAGTTTTCGACTTTGCTATTACCATGATTCTTGCATTTCTGAAACCTTCTCAACCTGACTGTTGACATCCTACCTCGCTTTTCTGCTCCCCTCGTTGGAGCTCACCCCAAATAATTTATTGCTAGCTTAGCCGCGTCTTTGGGCAGTACTTTGGCTCATATTTTTTTCTTAAAATCCTCGACTTTGCTCTCCGTGTCTCGAATTGAGTTCTTATCTATTCTCGCTTCCCTTGATCGCCACCTTTTCGCTCCTAGCAAATAGCAGTCATGGAGGACGCTGCTGTCGCCCAGTTCACGGAGATAACGGGCTCTAGCCCGGAAACAGCCACGCATTATCTGCAGCTGTCTGATTTTAACCTACAGACTGCCATGCAACTCTACTATGAAAATGGAGGTGCAGATATCCAACCTGAAAGCCGAACCGAACCCGCTCGCCAATCCTCAAGCCGCCCGCGAGCCCCTGCAGGATATCAAGACGAACAAGGCGTCGTTCATATCGACTCGGACGACGAAGATGAAGACGCTAACATACCTGTTGGTACATCGAATCGGGAACCATCTATGCATACTCGGCCGACTTTCGAGGACGATTTGGCGATGGCTCGTCGGCTGCAAGAAGAATTTTACACCGGTGGAGATTCTGCGGCCACAATTCGCGCCCCTATGGAAAGGAGAACGGAAACTCTTGTGGGGCCGGACGCAGATGTGGATGACATGGACTCCGAAATACTGCGACAAGTCCGGTCTCGACAACGGACCCGAGCGGGTATGTAGTGGATGTAGTTCTGTCGACCAGTTGAGGATGGAGATGACTGACCACGTGCTTATATAGGGCGCCCTGGCATTTTCAATCAGAGAGATATTCCCTCGTCGATTTGGAACGACGAAAACCCAGAGTCTCAAAGGGCCACCCTCTCTCAGGCTACCGGTGGAGCTTCTGAATCATCTTCAAAATCTAGCATGCTGGCGGAAATGTATAGACCACCCTTCGAGATTATGTCAAGACTTCCCTGGGAGGCCGCGCGGAACGAAGGTCGTGAAACAAAGAAATGGTTGTTGGTCAATGTCCAAGATCCGTCCGTTTTCGATTGCCAGTTGTTGAATAGGGACATTTGGAAGAACCCCGGAATTGTGGATACTGTTAAAGAGAATTTCATCTTTTTACAGTTCACTAAAGATGACGAGCGGGGGGCTCAGTATATCCAATATTACTTCGCTGCACACGAGGTGCAAGAAAATTATCCCCATGTCGCTATTATTGATCCCCGAACTGGTGAACAACTGAAAATATGGTCTGGTCCACCAGTGATCAAGGCTTCTGAGTTCCTGATGCAGCTTCACGAATTCCTTGATCGATACAGTCTCGACAATACTGTGCGCAACCCTGTCGCGAAGAGGAAACCGGATGTTAAGCCCCATTCGAAATTGGACGCGATGACGGAAGAGGAAATGCTGGAAATGGCTTTGCGGAATAGTTTAGAGGGTCAAGCGGCGCCAAAACATGAGGACCCCGACGAGCTCACACGCAGCGTTGGCGATCTCAAGGGTAAAGGGAAAGCTACCGTACCTGAGAGAAAACCAGTTGATCTAGGGACCTCAGCTGAGAATGGACAGGCAGAAGAGGAAGAGGATGAGTTCTCTAAACTTTTCAACTCGGTTCCATCAGACAAACCGCACAAAGAGCCAGAGGCCGATCCTACAACCACGACCAGGATCCAGTTCCGACATTCTTCTGGCAGAATCATTCGCAGGTTCGCTTTATCAGACCCAGTTAGAAGACTCTATGAATGGCTCAAGGCGTCTCCGATAGAGGACAAAGCGGGAGTTGATTTTGAATTGGTTTCGATGGGGCAAAATCTAATCAAGGTTCTCGATACAAGTATTCAGGATGCGGGTTTAAAGAATGGGACTGTAATGGTTGGGTATATGGAAGACAACTAGACTCCGCAATTTGGCGATTTGGTGTGAGTGTCTATTTTATGATATACACGATGTACACAGGAAGGGAATAATGGATGGAATATTATCATAGCAGCTGGGAATTTCTGAAGAATATGTTCCCTTAGCTCAATTACCATCAGTAGATCATCTGTCTATTGTTTGTTGTCCTCTGAAGTTCAGGATTACTTGCCATAAGTGTTCCAGATTGTTCAGGACGGAAGACATGCACAGTATGGAGCATGGTAAAATACTTTCCAAAGTCACATAATACGGAGTACTCTGTACGTATTGTAAAATATATACGTTGACCGTATTATACGAGTGGAAAGACTGATAAAGATAAGATAAGATGGTTACGGAGTACAGTACGATATGGGTATCGATACCAAGTTACATACATGTTACATACATACGTACCGTACGTTAACTGTGTTGATCGGATTAACTTCATTTCCGCCTTACAATACGGCTCCATGAGAAAGCGATCCAGCCAATCGAACCATGTTCTCACCATACTTGCGGTTTCACTCCTGTATTGTTCCGTACAGGCTGCTGCAGGATGTTTGTTTGTTTTGACAAGCTAAGATAACGACGAACCCCAGCGGCCGTCATTATCACATCGATGGTGGTGGGCGACCGCATATTTACGATATTCTACGTGCAGCCAACACTGCGGACGTTTCTCCCAAGGCATTCTTAACAGCATTGCTAGCTACTGCACCCGTGCTCGTCGCCGTTACTCTCAAATCTGCTGAATGCCCCTCAAAACTTGTCCACGTTCACTCCCCTGTGCCGCTTCAATTCTTGAAACAAACCAAGTCTCGCCATCTTGTTGACATTGACTCGACTATTTTGTGGTGGGACTCGAGAATAAACTGGGTGAAACAAGTGTCGCTAGAAATGGAGGGTCGTGCTGTAGACCCGGAAACTCTGTACACGAAACAGAATTGCATAGGTAAACGGCAAACAACATCGCGACGATCGCATTGGCCGTGGCTAATTGCGTGATTTTTACAGGTGGTGGAAGTTTTGGAAAGGTATACAAAGGGTAAGGTGTCCCTTGTCTCACTGTCTTTGGCATTTCCTAGTCCAAGCTGACACATGTTGAATATATTCAGAGTCGACAAGCGTACGGGCCAAGCGGTTGCCATTAAGATAATTGACGTCGAAAACGCCGATGACGAAGTTGAAGATATAATCCAAGAAATATCAATTCTATCAGAGCTTAATTCTCCCTATGTAACGAAGTACCACGGCTCGTACCTCAAGGAGTCGGATCTATGGATCATAATGGAGTTTTGCTCCGGTGGCAGCTGTTCGGACTTGATGCGAGCAGGCAAAATAGAGGAGGATTACATTATGATTATCTTACGGGAACTGTTGATGGGGCTGGACTATCTACACACCGACAATAAGTTGCACAGAGACGTTAAAGGTGGGGAGCACACAAGCGCGACAAGATGTTTTAGCGAGTATGCGGGTGCTGACGGCGTTTACCACAGCGGCAAACGTTTTGCTAACAGCGAGCGGACAAGTGAAGCTTGCGGACTTTGGCGTATCCGGTCAGCTGTCAGCCACCATGACGAAGAAAAATACGTTTGTCGGCACCCCTTTTTGGATGGCACCAGAGGTAATCAAACAATCCGGTCATGATCACAAGGCAGATATTTGGTCCCTGGGAATTACTGCCATCGAACTAGCCGATGGACAACCACCTTACTCCGATATACATCCGATGAAGGTTCTATTTCTTATCCCAAAAAACCATCCTCCCACTTTGCAGGGAAACTTCAGCAGACCCTTCAAAGATTTTGTGGAACTATGCCTTAGGCGAGACCCTAGAGAACGCCCGACTGCGAAAGAGTTGCTAAAACACCCATTCATAAAGCGAGCGAAGAAAACCACATATCTAACAGAATTGATTGAGAGATACGAGAGGTGGGTCACTACGGATGGGAATGAGCTTTCCGATGACGAAGACGAAGGGTATGCCGCACCTCATAAACCTAGCCCAGAAGAAAAAGAACTCTGGGACTTTGGCACCGTACGGCCGGCCGGTTTGGGGCGGGCAGCTGGACTGCGTGCAATGAATGACGCCGCCGCGAATGCTAGGGCCCGAGGACCCGAAGATCGCCCTCCTCAAGTGATAAGCAGGGATTTTGCTAAACCCGAGAATATCCAACAAAAACCGTCGGACAACACGTTAAAAGCGCCACCATCTCCTCAGAAAACTCCTCAGAAACATAATTTCCCGCTCGGTTTGTCACCTGTATCACAATTGCCACCTTCCAGAATACCTCTTCCACCGTCTCCGCAAAAGACTGATTATGAAGCGCAATTCAACACCCCAATACATCATTCAAAAGCACCTCTCCAACATGAGAAGGAAAGCCCAAGCAGTTTGGATTACGATAGGGCTTTGCAACAAGCACTCGCCCAAGACCTAGGGTACCTTCAGTTAGGCGGGGATAATCGCCATGAAACAGCCGCTCCGCAGCCTAGATCGCTTCCGACGCCTCCCACGAATGAGCACGTGCTTCGAAAGCCCGCTCCGATGCGGATTCCAGAAATACCACCGTTCAAAGGCCAAGAAAACAGGATATCCTCGCAAAATATACCGAAACATACACAGTCATCGGCGCATCTACAACCTCTTCCTGGGCAACTACCCCTCCCTCCTTTAAAACACGAAAACCACCCCGCTATAGGCCAGAGTCAAAAACCACTGCCGCCGCTGCTGTCGCATCGACAAACCTCGCTTGCTTCCGTTCAGTCTACAGAATCTCAATCCGGCAAGTCCGCCAATTCCACCACATCCCAGTCCGCTCTCGCCTTTGGTGCGCATCCGGCGCCACATGATAATGAAATCACCGCTTTGAGCGGCGTTATTCTCCCCGCGCTCGAATCAGCGCTTCGTCGCCGCACCTGTAAACTACATGCGTTGACACGCAACTTCAGCGGGAGGCAGGTTAACCATGCCGCAGCGGAGCTAGCGCAAAAACGGCAATATGCGCATGAAAAGTTGAAAAGGTTGGCTATCAAGGCTGCTGGGGTATTCAAGGAGATCGAAAAATGGGATGAGCAGGCGCCGGTTCCTATGGGCGGAGAGATCAATTCTTTCCTGGAAGGGTTTCTAGAGGAGATACTTGTGAGAGTTGAGCCAGAGGATGGAGAAGGAAGCCCAGCAAAGAAGTGATGGTAGATGAACACATGATGAAGAGATGACGATGACGATGATGATAAACGAGCTTGATTTCCCATTTACTTGCCTTTTGGAATGCATAAAACATGGTCTATGGTCTGCTTTTGTGTCTGTTGCTCTGTGGACTGACAGACAGCTTCGCTTCTTATTCTGCTTCTCCTTTCCTCTTATTAGCATTTTGGTCACTGTGATATGTTCCTGGGGACATGGTTTGTTCGAGCACACATACAGCCTTTCGATTTTGAACTTTGAAATGGCCTACAAGGTGACAGATGATTGGGGCACATCATTCTAGCATTGGGCAAGACTTCATGTGTTCAGTGACAATGCTTTTTGTCAATCATAGACCTAAAGATACCCGTGTTGGTGGAAATATCTACAATATGTTGTTCACCATCATTAAGCCACATTTGAGTCGCCCAAAAGCAGTCTCTCCACTGGCACAATTACAGGTATACTGCTTGAGAATTCATCCAGGTTTTTCAAAGGTTGCCTTTGTAACCTAATCTTTACAACAAACCAGTTGCATAGGTCTCTACCCGAATGGTGACTTCCATACATACTGTTTGGTGGAGAGGTCAATGCTCTCGCAGCCTAACAGTACAGCTCATCGTCTCATCCTCACTGCGCCTTGGACAGCCCTCTGCCGTATACGGATCCGTCGAAACTTTCCAACTGTCACAAATTTGTGTATGTATGTACGAGCATACGGCAGCCGAGTCATCCATTCAGAGGTTCTGTGTAGATGATGAAGATTATATCAGAGGCGCACACCCAGCAAAGAAGTGCAGTATGGCCTGTGTGGACGATCGCGCCGCCCTCAACGAGATACTTGATAGACCATGTCCGTTGAGTGAGGAGGGCGTCGGTAAATATATCAGTCACTCCTGTGCCCTCTCTCCATCAACTCAGTTAACTTGTACTTGATGGCTTTGGTCGAATAAGCGGATACATTGTCTATCAGAGCAAAAGACAGTTCTGCAAGTTGCAGTTTGTGTCAAGCGTCCCTGACTAACCCGCGAGCATGAGTGCGACACATGGAATTCATCAGAACCATTGAGGATGACCATGCTTCTACTCCTGGGTCCGCTGCCTGGGTGATCCGTTTTGGTAGCCGAGTAGAATTACTACCGCAGCTTGAGGTTAGACAGGGAGTCTATAAAGCTGATAAAGCTTTCAATACAGTGGCCAACTTTTGTAGGGAATCGAATTCTCAATCGTCTGCCTCATTTCGACCGAGTAAGCGGGCTGAAAAGAGAACGCCGTGGCCTAGAAAGACGAAAAGATAAGCAAAGACAGATAAAGGCAAAATCGAGAGAAGACCGTCGACTGTGGTTAACAGGTTTCATTAACTAGTGAACCTGGTTGAGTTGGATGATGGACCGCGCATATCTTTTGGCCAAGCTCGACTCGACTTATCAATGGTTCATGCCGAGGCCCTCATCTCGCCCATCTCCTGGCCTCTGACAAGTCAGGTTCGTCTCGATAAAACTCACCACCTGCAACGGTTGGGCCCAGCAAGAACAAAGGTTCCCTTTGCCCATTTCCCCGCATGATAGCGTCTGCAATTGTTCAACCCACTATGGGGCCACTCTCCACAACGCGCTGGTGGCGAGCGAGCCTGTGGGACGAGTTTGCACTGTGACCCCCTCAGAGGAGGCGGGGGTCTGGGGTCAAGAGCTACGGAGTGTAGTTATCCCAGAGATGTCCATAGTTGGGGGAGAATCCAAGGATGCCTCGCTTCTCGGAATCGTGCTCAATGGGTGCGTGGCCTCCGCCGGACCTTCATAATGCTCGTGCGATCCCTGCATTTCCAGCGTCCCTTTTTCCGTCCGGTTAACTGCACAGTTACGGATAATTTTTGATTATATAAAGACTTCTCAAAGCACATTTCACCTCGCATTTTGCTCTAGTCGAAGAAGCGTTCTAGCAAGCAAAGCCCATTCAAACTTGGAAGCATCGCTCTGAATTACCAGCTGTTTTATCTTTTCCGGACAATCACACAACTGCATCATGGCGTCAGTCGAGATACCAAAGCAAGCCAAAGCGGCTGTCTATGACACTCCTGGCACTGTTTCGACCAAAGTTACAATGGTCGATGTTCCAGAGCCCGGCCCAGGAGAAGTTTTGATCAATTTGTATGTCTTCCCACTCCATTGCCCCCAATGGCAAAGGGACGATGGAATGCAAAGCTGACCGTGTCGCAGAACTCATTCGGGCGTCTGTCATTCGGATCTCGGTGTCATGACAAATACTGTCAGTCGTCCACTTGCCAGCCCAGCATTGCGCACCAGCTGACTTTTTGATTCCTTTCGCAGTGGAGAAGTCTGCCGTATCCAACCCAGCCAGGCCAGGTTGGTGGACACGAAGGTGTAGGCAAGGTCGTCAAGCTTGGCGCGGGTTCAGAGAGCACGGGTATCAAAATAGGTGACCGTGTTGGAATCAAATGGGTTGCGTCTGTCTGTGGAACCTGCCGTATGTGCTTCTTCTATTCCTAAATTCCCCGGTGTTGTTTTCTTCTAACAATTTTGAGATGTTTGAAACACAATAGTCCCTTGCTTTGAAGGCACCGATGCCTGCTGCACCAAGGTCAAAATTTCAGGCTACTACTATCCCGGCACATTCCAGCAATACGCAATCGCACCAGCGAACTACGCAACCCCCATCCCCGACTCACTCCCCTCAGACGCCGCAGCGCCCATGCTATGCGCCGGCGTCACCGTATACTCCGCCCTCAAACGCAGCGGCGCCCGCCCCGGCCACTGGGTCGTCATCTCCGGCGCCGGAGGCGGTCTCGGCCACATCGCAACCCAGCTCTCTAGCCGCGGGCTAGGCCACCGGGTCATCGGCATCGACCACGGCAGCAAGAGGGACCTCGTCCTCAACTCGGGAGCCGAGCACTTCCTCGACATCACCGAGTTCCCGTCCAACGACAACGGCAAGGCCATTGCTGAAAAGGTCAGGTCGCTGACGGGAATGGGCGCTCATGCTGCCATCGTCTGCACCGCGGTCAATGCGGCGTATGCGCAGGCCCTGCAGCTACTCCGCTTCAACGGCGTGCTGGTCTGTGTTGGCATTCCGGAGAACGAACCCGTAGCTATTGCGACTGCGTTCCCCGCGGTGATGATCGCTAAGCAACTTTCGATCGTGGGCTCGGCGGTTGGAACCAGGCAAGAGGCTATCGAGACGCTGGATTTTGCGGCCAGGGGCATTATCAAGAGCCATTTCAGGGTAGAGAAGATGGACAAATTGACAGAAGTGTTCGAGGAGATGGAGAAGGGGCAACTGCAGGGAAGAGTTGTTCTTGATCTCTCCTAGATTTTCTAGATCTCTTTTCCTGCCTTTTCTTTTTAAATATTTTGGACATACCTGGCATCTTAGCCTTAAAGCTGGCCTTAGAGCTGTGCATTCAATACAAAGAATATTTGCACATATACAATTATCGAACATATCTTGGAGTCCATGGACAAGCAAACATCCTGATATGACTGATGATTATATTTATCATTAGTTATCTAAAGAAAAGGAGGGGAGATTCCAAGCCCAGTTTGATCCAGAGACAGCAAGACCAGCTTAGCTGACTCGAGAAATACATGTATAGATGCGAAAAGAAGAAAGTGTGAAGCTATCTGAAAGTGGAACAAGAGATGCTGTTACAAGAGTTGAGCGAGTATTAAAATCGAACTTCATAGCACCATCCAAACCATAGAGCCAGCTTTGTGGTCTGCTGTTTCCTTTCATTGCGCTTCCCTGTTAATTAAACAAAAACATGGCGGGCATTGACCATGACACGCGAGGGCGAATTCCACAATGGAAGTGCTTTTTTGTTGGCTTGTCTCTATCCGATTTTTCCTTCTCGCCGCTCCTAAACGATCGTGTTCTCCCTCTTTGAGATGCTTCCATACATCCCCGGATTTATTTTGGCTTTTTCCTGCCACTGTCAGCCGGCCCTGCAGCTGGTCTCTTGTGGCCAGATGCCGTAGAAGCGGATCGCTCCCCAGTTCTCAATGCTTGCAGCTTACGCAGGTACGGAAGGGAGGCGCCGTTTTCATGAATTGCGGTGAAAATCAATTCCAGCTGCCGTGTCCATTGGCGCACAATCGAATCGGGCAGGGTTTCCAAGCAGTCAAGGGCAAAGAACGAGTCGGAGTGGCCCAGCTGGTCGATAAGCTGCAGATATAGGTTTCGGTCTCCCTCTACTTCTCCTGCTGGGACTGAGCGGTTCCAGTCGCTATCTTCAAAAGCGTCGTAGTTTCGGGTGGAAACTTCGCGCAGTAAGTAGATGAGCGCCTCAGCCGCTCCGATCGCACCGTGTGGAGAACGAACTAAGATGTTATCTTGAATCTGCTCGAGTCTCTCGTGGAGTTCTTTGACGACGAGAGGAATCTCCAGTGCGGCGCCGTCCCGTCGTACTGTGCCGGTTTGTCTGTAACGGTCGAAATCGGCAAACAACAGCCGGATTCTGACTTGGACCTTTTCAAAGAATATATCTGCTCGTGCTCCCGAGGGCATGACTCTGCGAAGACCAGAATATACATTCTCATCATGAACGGCGAGACGGAACATTGTAGCTTCAAAGTCACCCTGAACAACGCATTGCTCTGGTGTCCGAGGTTGATTAATAGTCTCAACAAGATCTGGTCGAAACTCATTGGGCATTTCTGTCTTGCTAAACGCGGAGAGTATATCACGAGCCTTCTGGGGACGCCCCATGCGTTCTGGCTCTCCACTGCTGGAGTCTGCGGGAGAGGCGGCGTCCAAGAGATATGGCCAGTTGCGTTTTTTTGCAATCTCCTCTATCTTGTCATCCAACTTTTCGGCAATGCGAGCAAAGAACTGTGTTTCGCCAGTTTCCGACATACGCACGGCTTGGGGAGGAACGCCGGGGTAAAACCCCCCGTGCAACTGGTCAACAAGCCACTGGCAAGGGAATCGACAATCAGTATCATCATGCATGATGCAAGCACATACGGTGGGCAATGTTTGCAACGTACAAAAATATGACGACATGCAAGGCTTGTCTGTCCAAATTCCTCACAAGAACAGACCATAGACTTCCCAATGAGCCTAACACGGCCGTGGTCCGCGACATCAAAATAGAATCCTCCGCGCATCCCACTGCACCGGTCGACGACGAATTCTCCCTTCAATCCGTGCATGGCCCGGGCCTTTGCAGCTTGAGGAAGTCGACTCAGGTCATATGGGATGTTTGTGGATCCCCGAACCACTGTCGCATTCGAAGAAGGGGCGGAAGCCTCTCCGTCGCTGCTTGATGATTCCCCCTCGGATTCACTGTCAGAGCGAGTGTCGGCTTCGCGGGGAGCATTAGCCCCTCGTTGTGCCTGAGCTTGAGCGGTCGGCATGTTCCCGATTGATAGCTTTCCGAGCTGTCTCGTTGGAGCAGACATGGGGAAATTCGGAGAGTCCTTACGGGGAAGCGAGAAACGTATAGTACCCGTTCTAAAGCTCAGTGGTAACCAGATGGAAACAAACAAGAGAACTGCTGATTTGGAGGGAAGAAGAGAGCAAACGACCTCCTTTTTATACCCTTTCGGAATTTGAGTCTCCGAGGCAGGTATAGTGAGCTATCGTGTATCGCAACTGACCGGGAGGCACAGAGTGTGAAAACCTCTCAGCGAATGTCAGAGCAGAGCAGCCGCTCTACAAGGAAGGATCGATTGCACCGACACACAAGATAGTCGAGCGGTCGCATATCAGTGGATGGAAAAGCTGCTTCTAACGCCGCCTAGACAGAGATTTACCGCCGGGGCCATTGTGCGGTTTACCAAAGGGGAAACTCGAGACATGGGCCAACGTCATATATGGGACAGCGGGGGGGCCGTATGAGAACCGACAGATATGCATTGACCTGTGGGAGCAAGGAGAAGCTCGCAACGGTGCCAGGGATGGAATCAAATCAAGATCACCAGAAAGAGGAAAGCTTTTTCACATGCCAGGGGACTGCATGGGTGCCTGCTGTGGCACGGCCTAAAGCAATGCAGGAAACAGCCGGGGGTTGGATCAGACAGGTTTGAGTCAAGATGCAGGTAGTCATTGGTGTGAGCAAGATGCACGTCGGGCAGTATAGGGTGAATGGGGGAGTGAAAGCAGAAAAAGCAATGAACCCCACCGTCCATAGGACCATGCGGCGTTATTGAGATCATAGGCCGATCCAAATGAATGTGGTATGCTAGACTCTTGGAGGGCGCCGAGTCTCAAACGGGCCCAACGCCGGAGGCATCATTTCGGATTCCCCATGCCCTGGTAAAGATGAATAACGGCCAGGTTGCTACTAGAGCACTTGCTCGCCCTAAAAGAATTTAAGAAAAAAGGGTGAAAAGTGTCATTTTAGAGACTCGACCGTAGGCCAGGTCTTGGTGGGCAGAGAGCTCGGGGTGTTCCCTTGCTTAGGGATGAGGCTGCTGCGGTCATAACCTGCAAAGAAAAGGGCAAGTTTTCCCGTTTTAAACTGCGGCACAGTCAGCCAAATGAAGATTCCATGTAGGGTGACTCCCCAGTAGTACGTCGTGGCCTGCCAGGGAAAACGGGTAAATGCGTGAACCATCGGCCGTGGCTTGATATAGATCCTCCTTTTGGCTTCTTAAGGTTCAAAAAAACCTCGCGAACCGTGATTGTGGTGATCCAATTGGAGAGACGATATGGGACGTTTTGTGCAATCAGGACGCGAAGTGAGGCAATGGCTGGTCGACTGTGCCGCAAGCAACGGTCTTTGGAGCCGTGATGACCGGCATTGCCTGTGTCTGCCTGTCTGTGTCCGCTGGCTGCCTGGACGCTGCCTGGACGCGTTCTCTCTTTGCTTTTTCGAGGCTCACTCTGCCCGTGCCATCATTACGCCTCTTTCGTTCGGATCCAATCCGAATCACTTAATTGGAAGAGACACGGGCCCCGGGGGGTGATCGACTTGCATGGCTTCTCATGCATCTGCGAAATACCCGAAGCTAACGATGCGATAGGCTTGACCCAGAAGACGCAAATAGAAACGTCCAGGACTTTCTCAACGACCAGATGTGACTGCGCGTTTGGCGTCACACTCAGCCGCTCCGCGTCTGTTCCACCTCTTGTCTGTTTGCCTCCCCAAATGACAGGACGACCACAGGGCCCAACACCGAAAATGGGGATAACCTGGAAGCCGCAGATCTACTGTTTATGTACGATATAAATTGGAATCTACTCAAGGTTGGTTTTTTATTCTTTCAGACGTTTAGAGCTTGCATCAGTAGACTCAGACGCGTCCTCCGAGTCGCGTCTCACTAAGCATTTCATTCGGATTAACTTAAGGTTTAGGTTACAGTTAGACTACTCTATTTGCGGTTAGTGGATTTCTGGGCATTGTGCCGTGTCTGTGCGGCTCATTGAAGACCGGATTCTCAACTTCTCGGGCGGCGGGCCCGACTTTTACTTCTATTGTCTTCCACCACCTTTCATTGATTTCGTGCTCCAATGATTTGACCAAAGAATCGATTTCGACAGCGCAAATTGCCATACTAGGTCCAAATTGCTCCGGTCGATTTACTGATTGGCAGTCGAGTATCCTATTTCTAATCAGGCTTAAGCTTCGCCGCATGGACCTGGGTAAAATTGTCTCTAGCCCCTGAATCCCGTCCTTAGGAGCCAGCAGCCTTGTTGTCGAATCGATAACCCCCCCGAATTCGATGATCACAAGTTGTCATCGTACGACGAGCTTCTCTGGCTGTAAGCCCCTGTGTATGAGATTTCAACAAACGCATGTCCTTGAACAGCTTTTATCTTCATCAACTATATGACATCGCGATCGACCTACCTCCCGTCCGAAACTACTGGCTGCCGAGACCAGTCAGTCCCTACATTTAAGGATCATAATAACTACCTTATTGCCGCCTCCAGTCTCTTTCAAAGAAGCTGAATAGGTTGAGATTTGTATGCAAGCTGGATTGCCAGACATAAGATTCAACTGGGAGCTACTATATTGTCATGGGAAACCAATATTCTTATGTGGCCGCTGGTCATCTAGTGAGTAAAAGGCCATGCGAAAATGATTGATTCCGGAGCTCATCCATCCAAGCTCAACTGATTTTGGCAATGCTGAGGCTTGCTGCTGCACTGTAGAAACTCATGTCAAGGCCGAACATGGAGGTGTTGTCAATCATGTAGAATCATAACTACGAGGCGCTTACGATAAATCTAACTGAGAGGATGGCTTGAGATACTATATTTCAAAGTTGGCAACCACGGATGGGATCTTGCATATTAGACACCAGTCATGACGTTCAGATTTGATGATAGCAGAACCGCTACTTCTCTAAAGGTCTGGTACCAAACTTCAGTCTGAGTTCACTGAGAAAGTGCATCCC
The DNA here is from genome assembly GCA_001430925.1 of Byssoonygena ceratinophila. NCBI lineage: Eukaryota > Fungi > Ascomycota > Eurotiomycetes > Onygenales > Onygenaceae > Byssoonygena > Byssoonygena ceratinophila. The sequence goes on from LJPH01001354.1 coordinate 21,796, forward strand.
CGTGTAGTCATCATTATCACCTATATATCCATGGATTACCCGAAAATATCGTAAGAGTCATCAGAATCATCTATATACACATCTAAAAGCCTCCAAAGTGAGGAGTCGCAAGATTAAAAGCCGTTCATCCACTACCGCTTCATTTCATTCAATATCATATCTAGTTTCAAGCCACTTTATCTTCTCATCCCATCTCCACTTCCATCTGATATCGTCGTCTCTAAGCCATGGAGTCAGTCAAGCTTGATCTCCAAGCCGCCAAACGCAAGCGAGAAATTGCCGTGAAGGGCATGGACAGCGTCGAAAGTATCGACAGTCTTGGGTACTGGAGCTATAGAAAAGAAGAAGGGGAGGCTCTTCTCGACATAGTCCGCCTTGAATACAAGGCTATGGACCCTGACGATCGTCACAGAAACGAACGAGCACAGAAGCGCAAGGAATATGACCTGCGAGAATCGATCAAGGCAGCAGAACGCAAAATACAGCGTTACATAGCCCGGCAAGAGGTGTTGAAGTACTCAAACGAAAACAATCATCAACGAGCAAGAGCAGCATTTGTGAGGCTTCTTCTAGAATTGAAAGCGAGGACCAAAAGGATCGGCCAAGACGAATTCAAAAGAGATCTTCGAAGTCAGTATCCAGGCAAAAATGACGATGAAGTATGGTCGGTTGTCCATGGAGCGTCCATCCCTCGACCCAACTGCATAGCCGCACACATCTTCCCACTATCACTTGGACAGCGGCTCATGACTTTTATTTTTGGCGCCGAGTCAAATATTGAGATTGATACTGCCCGAAATGGGCTTCTCCTCCCGCGCTGTGTTGAGACAGCGTTCGACAGGCATCAACTGGTTATAGTACCAAGCGATGATGTTGATGAATGGAAGATCTTCATCTTGGACCGTTCTGGCCTATGGAACAGAGGTGCAACTGAGACTGCAACATTTGGCGAACTTCATGGAAAAAATCTAAATTTCCCACCAGGGGCAGTCCGGCCGCGGGCCAAATATTTTTATTTTCATTATGTCATGGCAATGTTGATAAATGGCCAGAAAGACAGAAACATGCGAGCTCCGCTCAAGAATGGCCTCCATGCCCAAGTAACAGAACTGGCAAGAGTTTGGGCCTCTCCCAGGCCATACTTGCGACACGAGGTGATCCGCGCGTTCAGCGAGCACCTGGGCCATCATATTCCTGGAAATGCAGAAGAGAGCTCCTCGGTGGAGGACTTATCGCTCACAATGAGTGATTGCGCAGAGGATCTCGATCTGTTGAGCGAAACGGAATCCCAGATTGAAGAAGATTTGGTTCAGCGAGAAGCGGAGATTGAGGAGGAGCGAAAAGAGTGGGAGGAAGAGAAGTCTGATAAGCAAGCAGATATAGAAGATTTGCTAGAGCATATAGACATGACTCAAGGAGAGTAATGTGAATGAAAGGGGTTACTGTTTGTATGTCCAGGGGGACTTGTGTGAAGCCCTATTTTTCAGTCAATATAGTTAACTATCATCATTACTACCATCTGACTGTTTCTCGGTGCATATAAAGACCAATTTCAGCCCACACACTATCACGCAACTATCTGCTTCGAGATTTTGGTTAACAGGGATGACTGAGCCCGGATTCAACGATTCTGAATCTAAGAGCTGCAGTAAATTACCTGTAATAAGAGACTAAGAGAAGGATTCGCTGTAACAATGTAACTGGACAGTCTCCTCTCATGTGCAAGATTCTGGTTAGTTGCTACTGAGAATTCCTCGTGAAAATGCATCAATTTTACTCTAGTCAGTCCACTTCTATCCATTGATACCTGCACTACTGTAGCTATGTCCACAGTCTATCCTATGGCGGGGGCAAGGCTCTACTCCAGGAATTCGCCTTCTCTCCATCCTTGAAATATGATTTCGCCGTCCTCCCGTTACGATCTTTGCAGGAGGCATTCGCATATAATAATGGACTTTCTTCTTCCTGTAATAGTCCTGAGAAAATCTACAGCTTCAAAAAGCTTTACATCAATGTACTCCTCAACACGAGAAAGTGCTTGAGACCCAACCTGCACACAAGTCATATATTCATTTTTAGCTCTGAATGTGCATTCTGAAAGTCAGCTGGTGCTGATGTACCTTCTCAGACATAGTTGATGGTGGAAATGTGCGCGCAAGTTGAGAAGTAGTGTTTGCTAATTCAATAATAGAAAGGGGCAGTGGGTTGTGTTAGAAATTACAGCCCAAATCAGCCAATAAAAGAATTGAAGGAAATTGCCAATGTCAGCATAGAGGGTCAGAAGAACTAATTGGGCTGATCCTGACTTTCTGTCAAGAAGGAAATCTTTGTTTATATGAGATCTTCTGAAACAGATAATTAGAAGATCAGAGTAATACAAGCAGTAATCTCAATATACAGTAGAATTCAACAATTAAGAGTTTCAGTGATTTCTATAAGCTTTTCAGCAATTAGATCTACAAATTCTGCTTATTTCTATACTATTTTTGTTAAAATCAAATCTCAATTTACTAAGTTATTCAATTTATTGTTTCAAAAGATCTCTTTTCAGCTCAAATCAGTTAAATATGACTTCAATCAAAAATCACAACAATATCAGTCTAATTCTCAATACTACAGAAAATTATGAGAGTTAGAATTAAAAATTCAAGACTATAATAATATTTCTGCAGATGAAAGATTATATCTTCAACAGTATGTAAATATTAAAATAACAAACTTCTTCAGAATCTGTACAGATTGCATCAAAAGCTTCAGAAATTTCTGATCTGATACTGATACTGATATATTTTATTCCAGCACAGTCAAATACTAGAACTCACTTACTAGAGCAAAATTCAATAAAAACAGTTAGCAGAACTCCAGCAGAAATTAATTATAAAAATCTTGAATTAATTCAGAAAGAAAATTCAGAATTCAATCAAAAATATATTGAGTATAACTACAAGAAAAGTATTTGAGAAGTTAAAATGAAGAAACATGCTTTGAGATATAAGAAATTTGAAATACAGAATGTCTTCTACAATAAAAAAATAACAATTATGACAAAGCTTTAAACATGAATTAAGCAGACTGTTTTCAGATATTATAAGAATAACTGCTGCAATTCAACTGATTAAATTACAACATGATATACTAATCTTGAAAAACAAACTGCTATAATAATTGATTTTATTATACAGAAACTCATAGCAAAATTCAATAAAAACAGTTAGCAGAACTCCAGCAGAAATTAATTATAAAAATCTTGAATTAATTCAGAAAGAAAATTCAGAATTCAATCAAAAATATATTGAGTATAACTACAAGAAAAGTATTTGAGAAGTTAAAATGAAGAAACATGCTTTGAGATATAAGAAATTTGAAATACAGAATGTCTTCTACAATAAAAAAATAACAATTATGACAAAGCTTTAAACATGAATTAAGCAGACTGTTTTCAGATATTATAAGAATAACTGCTGCAATTCAACTGATTAAATTACAACATGATATACTAATCTTGAAAAACAAACTGCTATAATAATTGATTTTATTATACAGAAACTCATTCAGTATTTCAACAAGCTGATGAAATCATCAGATAAATTATCAAGATTCTGATTCATCTGAATTACTGAATTCAAGCACATAATCTCTCAAATAAAGATTTATAAAATAACTGAAATCTTGAACTTCTTTCAATGATAGAGAGTTTTAAATATGAAACTCAGTTAAATCAAAAAAATGAGAAATTGATCTAACTCATACATGCTCAGCAGAAGAAAAGAAATAAATAATATTATATTAAATTACTGTTCTGTAGTCACAGATTTACACTTTATGATGAAACTTCTCTCATTAGTAAAGATTAAACAGTTACTCACATGAGAAATATTTACAATCTGAAGTGAGAATACTGAGAAGCTTGAGAATATTCTTGCTTCAGCAGAATTACAGAAAGAAGAATCTTGAAAAAAGATTTCTGATAAAAATAGAAAGAAAGCATTCTTTCAGAAAAATGAAAAATCATGCAGAGCATGCAAGATAAAAAATTATTTCTTAAGTAACTGTTAATATATTTTTTCTGAGAAAATCTTTTCAAAATAAAGAATTAATAATTAAATTCAGCAGCTTGTCTGAACTGCTCTGCAGAAAGATAAAAATTTTACAAATGAGATAAAAAAACTAAAGACAGGAAAGAAAAGCAAGAAGAATTGACTTATTATAAGAAATATTAAGAAAAAATTTCTAGATAAGTTAATTAAACAAGAATTTTTTTTGTATGTTTCTCAAACAAGTAATAAAATTATAAGTAAAGCAGATGTTATATTTACAGTTCTGAAAACTTTATTTATAATTATTAAATATTTTCTGCAGAATTCAGCAATACTGAATTCAGATGCTACAGATCATGTTTTCAATAAACTGATCTGATTTAATAACTTTCAGTCTGCTTCAGAGAAAGATTTCTTATATGCTGAAATCATCAAAATATTAATACTAGAATACAAAAATGTGAATATCACAGTTTCTGATTTTAAAAAAAAACAAGTATGTGTGAAGTTATAGCAATAT
>LJPH01001379.1:0-90712 GCA_001430925.1 Byssoonygena ceratinophila
TTATTTGACAAAAAATGTAGAACCATTGTTGAGCTGCCTGTTAATTTCACCTGCTCCTGCTCACTTAAGTCCATACTATTATCCCCCACACCATTGTTTGTTTACCCCTGAATTGTGGATGACATAATAAAATAGATGGATTACTAATACAAATTCAGCTTATATAATACACACTAACTCCCTTTCGGTGAATAATGGCGGAGCGGGTGTGTAGAACACTAAGCTAGGACTAATGTGTATTTTAGTGCGGATTACCCGGTGCGGAGTGTGTATAATGAATGTGGAGTGTGTGTAGTAGCGCCCTTTAATTCTAAGCAGTTAGCATGTTCTCTTTAGACTTAGCATCTTGACATTCTCAGCACTACATTAGCCCAAGTCTAGCAAGACACCCTCTTAAGGGGTTTCTCACAGCCTCATTGTTAGATCCTTCAATCAATCACATCTCATGCTCTAACAATCTAGTAGTCATAACACACTGAATAAAATGCAATTCCGAAGACTTGAGAACAACATCTGCCTCTAGAATGTTAACTAGTTCGAAGGATCCAACTTAGATCCAGAAAACTGATCTCAACGCAAATGTATTGAAACTCCGCATCCAAGAAAACGAACTAGTGGAAACTCGACGTCTTGGCTGGCATGGGAGCAGCGCTCAAGATCCCTCCCCTTTTCCCACAGCAATGCATACGCAAGTGGACGAATCCAACAATGATGTTGCATCGAACTTTTGCATAGTCGAGGACAACACCAATGCCTACTCCGTATTCTGTGAAAGTCAAAGTCCATAAAAACCTCCAAGGACCTTTCCCGCCAGGAACGGTAGGTCTTCCGGGGTATTTCTCACGTCTCCATCACAGCGACTACGCTAGGGCCCAGGGATCAAAAACTTGGATGTTAACGCTGCCGATCGAAGATGAGTTATTTTTGGTGCCAAAGAGTCTTGGTGACACGGAGTCCACGACATACCACATGATGCCAAGCTAACAGACTGTTCCAAGCAGGTTCACATCCTTAGCCCATAGATGCATAACAGTACAGTATGCATATCAAGATCAACACGTTCAATTGTTGGGATAACATCTCTCGCGACTCGATGTTTACCAACGGGTTTAGCCGGACTTAGCAGAGGTTCCCGCTATGGACCAGAAGCGGTCTAGCTTGTTTGCCCAGGAACCGCCAAGCTAACCCCAGAAAAGCCTAGAGCGGACCCACAAGGATCCACCGGGCTATAGAACGCGCTTCTATTGGCCCAAGCTTCTTGGGCGGTTGACCCCCGGCATCTGACCAATCACATGCGCAGCCAGCACTGTAACGTCCATCCATCGAACCCCCTTTGCGCCCAGCGAGAGAGCGCGAGAGAGGGAGTTGAGAGCTGGACTTGAGATCTGTGCTTTCGTTCCTCTCTCTCTCTCTCTCTCTCTCTCTCTCTCTGCGAGTCCTTCCTTTGCTCTCGTTTTATCCTCTCATTGCTGTTTTTCCTCTTCTTTCTTTCGTTCAGTCGTTCTGTCTGTCAATAGCTTTTAATCCATAATATTATCTCGAGTTCTTAATATTAATCCCCGCCCAGCTGCTCCGCACCAACAAATAAATTCCGTTTCTGAAAAAGGCACTGACACGGTATAAACTGCATGGAATAGCAATCAGTTTACTTGCCGCTCGATCCTTTCTACGCAAACCTGCTTTTTGCCCCTCCACACGTTTCGTTCCATATTTGAGTGGCGTTGATCAGTATTACTCCACGGTTCTCCAATTATCCACACGTCTCTCCTACCATTGAATAACCCTCAGTACACCTTACCTCTCCACTGAGGCTATGATACGGCATGAAAGAGGAAGCGTTGGACGGAATTGAGCAGATACTGATAAAATCAACCTCTCCGCTAAGATCTCATAAATGCGGACGGTACAGACCAGCTTAGAATAGATCCTACTTTGGGATCATGCGTATTTCGCCATGGATTTTGTGCGCGGCCATTCTCTCCACGGGCGTATCGGCCTTTTATCCAATGAAGCCTCCCAAAGGGGATACCCCACGCCCTCAGACCACAGATCGGAGACGGTTTTTCCCAATGTCTTTGCCCAAGGTCTCTTCGCAAGATGAGAAAGTCCCATTGACGTTGGATCTTGTCAGAGCCAAGGTTAGCAGAACTGACTGCTCCATGACAAGCCCGGGAAATAAGCTGACATTGCGGTTCGAACATAGGTCCGACGGGATAACAGGTTCAGTGCGGTACTGGGGTCAGAACCAACGATGGAGGACAGTGTTGCTATAAATCAGGATGGACACGACTATTCTTACTTTTCAATTGTTAAATTCGGGTCCAAGGGTCAAGCAATATGGATGCTGTTGGACACAGGCGCATCAGAGTCCTGGGTGATGTCCTCGAATTGCACCGCCAATCCATGTCTGCAGCATAATACATTCGGTATTGAGGATTCGGATACGCTGAATGTCACGAATCAAGAGTGGCATGTCACCTACGGAACCGGACACGTGGAAGGTGTTATTGTGCAGGATACCTTGTCGATGGCCGGTTTCGAACTCGAACTCGCCTTTGGTGCTGCGTTGAATGCTTCCAATGACTTTTCCAGCTATCCTATGGATGGTATCCTAGGGTTGGGTCCATCAAAAAATGCCAAAGTGTCTACATTCTTGCAGGTCATCGCAGAACGGAAACTGTTTGAGAAAAACATACTCGGAATCAGTTTGCAGCGCGCGGCAGATGAAGCCACAGACGGGCAACTGACCTTTGGCGATATTGACAAGAGCAAATTCACGGGTGATATAACATATACAGACATAATTGATGACACCAATCGATGGGAGATTCCGGTCAACGATGTTATCGTTGACGGTAAGCCACTCAATTTCATGAAAAAGAGCGCCGTCATTGATACCGGAACTTCCTTTATCTTGATGCCCATGAAGGATGCGGAGGCGCTTCATTCCTTGATCCCCGGGTCTAGTAAAGGCGATGACTATTTTAAAATCCCCTGCGACACGAAATTGCCCCTGGAATTTGACATCTCCGGTGCGAAATGGACCGTCTCTCCAAAAGACTATGTCGGAAGTCGCGATGGTGATGTCTGCAATTCATTCATTGTGGGTCGCCAGCCTCTGGGTCCAGATCAATGGTTGCTGGGTGATACCTTTTTGAAGAATGTTTACTCCGTCTTTGACTTTGACGAGAGGCAGATAGGTGAGAATATCCTCGTTCTTTCTTAGCCTGCAACACTAACGACGAAATCTTTTCAGGGTTTGCTGCTCGCAAATATGGAGAACCAATTTCTTCTGATAAATCTACATCTTCCACGACTGGTACGCTCCTCCCTATAACAGACTCAATGATGTATCTCCGTTGCTGACACTTTTTCCGCAGTTACGACCGTCAACCCCATCTCGGAGCCGACTGTTTCGCCTGTTCCTCCACAGGACGTGAACGCTGAGCCGACCGAAGGCTCAAGTGACCCTACAAGCACCAGTTTACCTGAGAAAGGAGCTGCAGCGCTCCTTTCTATCCCCAGCTGGTTCTCGCTCGCTTTGCTTTTCTCGACTGGGTATTCCTGGCATCTGTCGAGTTCTAGAATTTAGTCATCACCGTTCGGAGCCACATTTCCTTTTCATTAGCCGACGTTTAGGGCGATACTTGGCCTATCATTCAAGTCGTCATGTCGTGTCCTCCGCCTCCGCCTCTGGCCGTCACCTCACATCTCTCTCCTTCAGCATTTATCAACCTTTTGCAGCATTTCGTCGCCCACATTTGAGCATCTGCTTCATTTTGAAATACTTTCTTGGTCGGTTGCTTCTTATATTCAATCATTCATGCGGTCTATTGATTCAAAGTAATCCCGCACCATTGCATGGCGTTGGTTCAGCCATTTATTTTCATTACTGGTAGCTCCTCGCTGCATCCTTTTCTCATCTACCTGATACATGGTCGGTTGGCCATCTTTGCCTTCCATTCAGCATAACCATTTTCTCAAAATATCCTACATCCATATGGCGGCATCTGTTCTCACATGTCTCTCTGCTTCTTGTATAGGGTGCCTAGACTGCACCTCAGTTTTGATTTTGGTTGGATATTTATCATATGTGATATAAAACTATTTAATTTCAACCATGCTAGACATCGATGTGGATACAAATTACCATTGGAATACAGACAGCTCTTGAGAGCGGCTTTCTGGAATTGGTTGTCTTTTAGGTTCTTAGCAACTCGACATGGTTGTTCTCTTCCGGGAATTTATGGCTAGTTTAGATGTTTTGGTCCGGCGATGCAAGGATATCAGCCTTATATAGTCTGGGAATCAAAAGTCGGCAGGGCTGGAACAAAGATTTTGTAGCCGTATCGGAAAGGAAGTTGTTTCGAAACTACCTTAACTACGTCACCATAGAAAAGTTCGATGAAACATCAGTCAAACATCAACAGACAACATTCGATTGTCAATGAGCTGTCGGTGGACTGCCCGCGACTACGTTCCCTAGTTAACTAACTAATCGAAAGTTTCAAGCCCATCGAGGAACATCGCAAAAGTCACGTATGATGTTCGCGACTCCCAAAATTTGATACCCAGCGCAGTCTAAGTTCTCTGGTTAAAAAAGGGAAGCAAAAAAAAAAAAGCATCCGCCAACACGCCAAGATGGCTCAGCGCTGGCCTCCCACTGCCATTCGGCGGTTAATAATCTCACCATCACTCCACACTAAAGCCCGCGGAGTATCAAGATCGAGCATTCTACCAGTGACTGCCTGTCTCCCAAGCCGCCAATGGCAGCCTCTCTCCAGAATTCCCTCACTGGAGAGGAGACACCTTCATCAGACCTCTGCCAGGGCCACGTTTCGCCCAGTATGGACAGAGTGCAGGGTGAAAATGCCGTGGGTGGAAGCCCTGGCGGAGAAACGAGAGGAAGAATTGCGGTTGAGAGAGCTTGCTGAGAAGGGAGAAATGAAACCTCCGGAAGCGCCAGCTGTGAAAGTGGATTTGGCGCCGAAGAGGATGAGTGATAGCTACTTTCAGACGGTATGAATGATGGTTGTTTTATCTACGCTGGGTTCCTTTTTGTTTTTATCTTTTTCTTATTTTCGCCCGCCTACTAAGATACCAGGTGGAAATAATGTTCGGAAAATGTTCTTTCATGAGCGAAAGTTGAGGATTGGTTAACTGACGAGTCCTTCAAACAGGTATTACCCTTGGCTCAGGATCCCTGGCTACTCGATACATACCTCAATGCTTCGGGGCATATCAGGTGCATATCCATTGCCTATCATTTGAATTAACAGGCTTAAAACTAACTGTTATCCCGCAGACTCGGCTCCCTCCTCATGGACCTAGACGCTCTCGCCGGCGTCGTTGGCTACCGCCACACGGGTGATAATGTCACCATGGTCACCGCCGCTGTGGACCGAATCGTCATTGAGAATCCGCTCAAGGAGATCTGTGACCTCGAGCTAAGCGGCCAAGTTACATATGCAACTGGCCGGTCGAGTGTGGAGGTTTCGCTCCAAGTTGCGAAGGCGCCTGCGAAGGAAGGCCAGAAGGTTAAAGAGGAGGACGTGCTGATTACTTGTGCTTTCACCATGGTGTCGCTGGACCCAATATCAAAGAAGTAAGCGTTTCATCCATTCTGGTATTGTTTTATCTTTCCTGACAGTCTGGGACAGGCCGGTGAACGTTGCGCCTCTCCTGATAGAGACGGAAGAGGAACATCGATTGTTTGAAAAGGGAGAGCAAAATTATAAAGCGAAGAGAGCTCTACGATCGAAAAGCTTGCTCCAAGAGACCCCGAATGACGAGGAAAGCGATCTAATCCATGCTATGTGGATTAAGGAATTAGCTTACAAAGGTGAACTCACTGGCCCCGGAATGAGTTGATTATAACAAAATCTAACCAGGAATGCCCCAGATCCTCAAAACCCAAGCGTCCGCCCGGTCAACGTAATTCCCATGCAGGATACCGCCCTTCGCTCCGCCCAGATCATGCAGCCCCAGTACCGCAACAGGCACAACTTCATGATTTTCGGCGGTTATCTCCTCAAGCAAACCTTCGAGCTGGCATTCTGTTGCGCCGCATCATTCTCCCACAGCCGTCCGACATTCTTGTCCCTCGACCCGAGCACCTTTGACAACCCCGTTCCCGTGGGGAGCGTGCTGTATCTGAAGGCGGTCGTGTCGTACACGGACCCACACCTCGCTTCAGCAAACGAAAGAGGAGGAGGAGCCAGCGGCAGTACGAAATTCACCAAAGTCCAAGTCCGCGTCGACTCGTCGGTTCGCGATATCAGTCACGGTGCCAAGAAGCCCACTGGCGCGTTCAACTACACGTTTCTGGTCGAGCGGGACATGCAGGTCATGCCTAGGACTTATGGAGAGTTCATGACCTGGGTCGGTGCCAGGAGACGGGCTATCGCGACGGACAAGAGCTTGCCGGAGTGGGCGACGAAGTTGGCGGATGGAGAGAAGGCGTCGGAGGTACTGGGAGAAGAGGTTAGAGGAGGCGTCACAGAGTGATTTCTTTTTCTTTTCTTTTCGTGTCTTTAGTTCATTTTTTTCTCAATCTTCCCCGTTGAGCGTGTTGAGTTTCATGCATAGAAAGGGTTTTGAATCGTTTGAAGGCATCTATTACTTGTGTATGCTTTTAGGGACATCAGACCAAAGCGGTGAATCAATATCACCTGGATAATTATTTTGATTTCTAACAATATTCACCATCATGAGCAATTGGGAAATCTTAGAGTAACTGCGGAATTGCCTCGGTCTTTAAGAGTATACCAACAAACACGCAAGAATCACCCCACTGGCGGCAAATATTGTTGCTTAATAAAGCAGAGGTTGCTTGTGAACTGGAACATCCAGACGCGGTCTTCTCGAATGCGCTGTCACGGTTTTCGGAGATATCTCGGCGCCTGGCAACAACACGGGGTAAGGTGCACTCCCGAGACGGCGAAGAAAACGTGGATATGGAGATATAAAGAGGGTATTGGGGAAACATTGTGCCATTGTGATTTTGACTCCAAAGATTCCATTTTAAACAGTCATACTCGCATATCATACCTTTCCTCCACACTCTCTTTTCTGCTGCCATTCTTTTCGCCTGTCTAACGCCGTTACATGCCGACAAGTCGAGTATCGAGTTTACCAATTATCAAGATCTTTGCAAGATTTCTTTTCATTTCACCGCGCAGTTCCACATAATTCTAGAACGGGTGCTTTTCTCCTGTAAGTGTCCGCGCGGATTTGCCCTACCTGAGTCCCGAGTATTAACCAAGGCGCATAACTAGTACACGAAATGCTCTTCACGCGCTCCGTCTCCCTAACAAACTTCTTCGTCGCTTCCTCGGCGCTGTGCTTCCAGGTATTCGTCCTATATCCCTGGCACAAACAGCTCGATACCAGCTTCGAGGCCCTGAAGACGGAGCATATGCAACTCCTCCACCGCGAGGCTGCTCAAGTCGAGGAGTTGAAACAGGTCAGGGAGCTACTTAGAGATGCGATGACAACACGAAGAAGATGGTTTTGAAGATAAACATGACCAGCTTTCGGTCATTAGGAGTTTATAGAGAAAAGAAGACAGACAATGTGACAGAATACATCCATCTTTTAGCCATTTCATATATCTTTTCTGGAAGGTCTATGGAGAAATCTTGTTCCGGTCTCCGGGCCGAAACGGGAATAATCGAACTTCGCCTGTCAAGAGCCGCATCGGACCCAAGCCGTCTCGTAGGGCTGGCCTAACCACACAACACGGCTGAAGCCCGAAGAGCCCAGTCTCGATAGATGCCATCCACGGCCAATAGCCGAACACGAGAAGGGAATCTGGACTTTGAAGACCCCGGCGGAAACTGACTGGTGATATCGGAGCTAGAAGCTAGTGCTTATGCTGAGGGAATGACGCAAGAGACAACTAACCGAGTCAAATGAAGTCACTGTTGGTTTTTTTCCCTTCCTGGGGCTATGGCTTTGACACGCGCTCCTCAGCTGAAGAGAGGTGTAATGATTTCGCGTGCGGAGAAGTCTCATTTTCCAGATAAATGCACCTCAGCTGAGTGATCGCTTTAGAATCTTCCGTAAACATACAGAAATAAGCCGTAGTAATGATTCAGCCTCGATCTGTCACATCGATGGAAGACAGATACAGCAGGGAGCTCCCTTGGGACGAAATCAGAATCTAGAGATCACCCTTTGGAGCTGGAGGAAAGAGTGAAACGTCTCTCATCCGCTCACGATTTCTCTTGGCCAACTCCATGCTCCGGATCCTATCAATACGCATTTGATAGAAGTTCCTGCAGACAAAATAAAAGGTCAGCATGTACTCCGTATAACCCAACCCAGACGAGGCTATAGCTCGAGGAGCCGTACTTGTGAAGCGAAAATATCCGAGGAGAGTCCCCATCTGCATTTCCTCCAGCACCAGCAACTTGTGCTGCTTTGATCTGTAAGCCATTAACTAGAGCCCTCGAACAAAGAAGCAGTGAAAGAGCAAGCGTTTTCTGCGCGCAGCCTGCCCATCGAAGTTAACCGACCTTTTCATCCCTTTCCTTCTCGGCATCCTTCTCTTCACTGTCCTTTTTGTTATCCTTATCGTTCTCCCCCTCTTTGTCCTTTCCCTTATCCTTCTTCTTCTCCTTTTTCCGCTTCATTTTCTCCTCATACTCCTTCTTAACCTTCTCTATCTCCCTCTCCATCTCCTCCCTCTTCTTCCTCGCCGCAACTTCTTCCTCATCAACGATTGGCGAACAGAAGCCCTTATCTTTCAAATGTATTGGGCATACATAGAAAAAGTCCTACCGAAAAAGATAAGTAAAAATAAATATAAAAAAAACACAACTTTCAACTAATAACCACCAAGTATAAAAAAAAAACAAACAAACATGTATGTACTCGGAAGTATACCTTGTTATCCGGCGTGACCAGCACGCTTGAAGATGGCTTATAGCATATGTAGCATGACCTGCCCGCCGAGTCGGCGACTCGCCGTAAATGCCATCTATTTGGAATAATCGGCTGAGCCATTCTGCCTCGCCCTATGCATGCACAATCACAAATGAGGGATATCTAACACCTGAACAGCCCTTGGGGGACTTCTGGTTGGTGAAGCGCTGGTTTTCTTGGCCCTTGCTGAGGGACCAGAAGTGAGTTGAGGAGGGGTTTGTCAGCCCGGGCGCGGCAGAAGGTCACATGAATTGTTCGCTGTGAGGTCGTATTCAACCCTCTCCAACAGCATCACTCCGAGAAGAATATATTGAAAAGAATGCTGGGCCTTTTTTTTTTTGGCATTGTTCCATGAGGGTTCCTCCGTGGTGAAAATAACAGCGTGGTTGGAAACCTTTTGCGCATGACTATATGTGCCTATCGAATGTCAAGAGTTCTAAATGCAGCGCAACACAGATCCAAATGCTTCAGCCGCAAACTCGTAACGTTGTATTAAGAAGAGCAAAGTATTCTATATTATTCTCTGCCTTTTTTTTCGAGAAATGGCAACGACGGTGGGATCCGGTTCGGCCGTGCCGTGTCATATGTCTCAAGTATATATATCAAAAATACCAAGTCAGAAAAAGGAGAACCAAACATAAGCGTGTATCAACGGGAAAAAAGGGGATTCCGCCAAAACACTCGAATGTTTAGTGCTCACTAAAACTTCAAGATAAAAGAATAGAAACTTGTCCGAGCAGAAAGGACATCCAACCAAACCCTTTTGAAAGGAGAATAAAATGGGCAGATTCAACTCTGCCGTAAATCACATCACAAAGCCGGTCATCGGCATGTATTCCCACCAAACAAAAAGCATGCTAACGAAAGAAAGTCCACAGACAGAGAATTAGACTCCAAAATCTAAAACCCACCGTCGCAATTTGAGAAAAAAGTAAGCAAATTTTTTGAACCGCAAACGTATAGTTTCGAGAAATGAAAATCAAATACTCCCGACTATTCCCAGAAGGCATTCGGAATGGTAGAGATGATTCCCGCAAGCGAGAGAAGTACGCTAGTTAAAACAATGTCAAGAGCCAGTCATCACTTCGTCAATTGTATGCACTGCCACTCTTCCTGTCACAGATCGCACCCCGACCTCGACGTCTTCGCCTTCCGTATTATCTCCGGGCTGCTCGCCAATGCTCGGGAGTCCTTCGTGGGGCGCCTCTTCCTTCATACAAGCACTCTCCAAGGTGTTCGTCCATTTCCCACTTGACCCGTTATGACTGTGTTTCAAGTGCTGCCGGAAGTGGTCTGCACGGTAGAATTTCTTCGCTTGATTACACTCTCCGAATTTGTGAACGTTGATGAGGTGCTCCATTCGCTGGTCCCACTCGGGCTTTGGGAAATTCGTGAACTCGACCCCACAGTACCCACAGGTGTCATGCGAAGGCCCGCTGGGGGTTTGGCACGTCGGAGAAGCTGAAGAGTGGAAAGCGTGCTCGGGGTTCGACAACGCAGCACAAGACCAAGAATGCCGTCGCAAATGCAAAGAGTTCTGGTGTCGCTCGGCTTCATTTTTGTTTTTGAATCGCTTGTTACAAAATTGACAGGTGTATTGCTTTTCCATCTCATGGGCGCTAAAAATCACATACACTGTTAGTTTCATGAATCAAGGACTATTCTGAGATGTAAAGCGCGCATACCGTAATTCTTCAAGACTTTCAAGTTTTTTCGGTTTCTTAGGACAGCATTCACAAATGTATAGCCTTCCTATCCTTGGGGCAGTAGGCTTTGATAAGCTAATGCCATTCTGGGCCGAACCCTTGCGTGAAGGGACGACTTTGATCTCCACCGCCTCGGCATAGTGGGACCTATGCGAGGTGGGTGGTAGATACGTTCGTTCGTAGCAGGTATCCAGATCAGAAGTGGGTGAAATCCCACCGGGAGACGGCCCTCCAAACGAAGATATACTGCTCGCAGTAATAGATAGTCCGGTCGAAGATGCATAAGATTCGGTTCGAAAACTCGATGCTACTGACGAGAAGGATCCGTGGCTCCCTGGATAACGGCTATTAGGTGATGTGCAACTATTGGATCGGAGCCCTAGTGACCGTCTGTCCCTGTCCATGTCTGTAAATCCATAAGTTGAATCACCAACTCCACCGCGTGGAGGAGAGGAGGCCCTTCGTTTCATGCTGATACGCGATATGGACGAAAAGCCTTCGGTGAACGACATCATACGGCCAGGTAGACTGGGGTGGGGAGCTGGTCCTGCGTCATCCATGGCAAAGTCCGTATCTTGCTCCAGAAACATTCCTTGATCATAGCTCGCTTTGCTGGATCGATCTGATATGCTGGGCCTGTCCTCGGTTGCACGACGGCCAGAGGAATTGCTGTGGAACCGGTCCCGAGACTGACTATAACTGTCGATTTCCATGGGAGAATGCACAGTACCATCAGAGGTCGGACTGTGATATCCAACATAATCCTGCCAGCCGGCCATTTTTGTGCCAGGGGAGATTGCAGCCGAGGGAGGACCGCTGCCCCATCGTGGAGGTATATCCCTTGGGCTCAACGAGCCATCTCCAATTGATAACGTTGACAGTGTCCTGGTTTTCGAGTGGAATGGCAGACTTGTGCTGTTTGTAGGAGTACTCAAACTCGAGGCAAGTCGTGGAGGGGAACCTGGCTTCCCGATTTTAGACAATAGATGTTGGTCGTAGGCATTCGAAGACCGTTCAACGCTCTTCTGTGAAAGAGGCTTTTCTCCTTGTAGACCATAACCCATTCTGTTTCTAAGGGAACCGGCAAGGATTCAAATCAGCAACAGACAATCAAAACTTTCGTATGCAAAACTTAACAACAGAGAAAGAGCCGGTTTGACAAAACCGATACAGAAAATTATCTGCAACCGGGCAAGGTGCGAAAAAGGGCAAAAGGGAGGTGCTGCCGTAAGGCTAGAAGTGTCTTTTCGTTTCTAAGGGGGGCAAAAGTCGAAAACTAACCGTGAACTGGAGGTACTCGAACCAAGCGAGGCTGATCGAGCCACATCTGGCGTATTTATCTGTCCAGATGAGTTTGCTTCTGACGACGGACTGGTCGCAGCTGACATCTCCCCTCCGCACTTGAACTCCTCAGTGAACGAGAATGTCTCATCTCGACGAACAAGAGGCGGCCGACTGTGACCACCGAAGAGGCTAGAAGACGGTTTTATAGGAGCCAGCGTGGGCTTTCCCTCAAAGGAATTCCCCCATTTCCAACCCGAGTCGTGACCCTGTGCGAGGTCCTCGATGAATCGGGGCGGAGGCAGCGGCGGCGGCGCTAGCGGCTCGTTGGACTTGGGAATGGCCATTGGTCGCCCATAAGACGCTGGAGAGCGATCGAGAGTTTTCGGATACGATGACGACCTCGATGGCAGGCGACGATTCCGGTGTTCAGTATTGGCGGCAGCGGTTACAGGAGTCGAGTGAGATACGCGTATCGAAGGCGGCGAGGCCAGTGACCGATTGTCCATGCTCAATCATAGGTAGATAGCCACGCAGCGATCATCCACATCGACCGAGTAGCCGAGTTCAGTGATGAAGAAGCAGCACACTGGTGAAAATGTTGTCTCTGGAGCGCTGCGACGAGCGTAGGGAGTGGCAATTGTGGCAAGGGCTGCGGGTCTGATCAGTTTCAGCTGGCAAGGTCGAGCAAGTCGCGAGGTCCATAAAGTCGGTCAACAAACAGGGGACAATGGACACACAGAGGGACCTGCAATGCACGATGGCAAGGAGAGCGGCGATGGAGGCGCGGAAGCGACACGCACGCACAGCGAGAGAGAGAGAAACACAACAAGACAGGCGATGAGAGGGAATGACAAGGGAATAAGAAGGAAGGATGAGAGGTTGGAATGGGGGAACTAAAGTGGAGGGGAATAAGGGTCGTATAGAATCAACGACCTGGGAGTTTGACTAGGAAGAAGGGTTTCTAATGGGGGTTTGTATACTTTTCTGTTCAGCTTCTCTCAGTCTCTCTCTTGCCTCTCTCTCTCTCCTCGCTTGGTTATTCGACAATCTCCAGTCTCTCCATCTTCCAGTACTATGTGTCAATGTGATGGATGTTGACTCAGTTGAACAGTCTCCCTCGTGCTGTTCTGTCTCTCTCTCTCTCTCTCTCTCTCTCTCTCTACTCTTCTCCTTAGTAATTTTGGTGAGAAAAGGGCTAAAACGATAGGGCTGAAATAATACGCTTGACGTCTGGGTTGGTATTACGGTTTCTGCTGTTGAACCCCGAACGGTCACGACCAGTATCGTATGTACTGTTACATTACGCTGTTCCCATGAGCCCTACGCTGAAAGATGCCTCGGAGCTGGGGGGAGGCCCGTTAGAACAACAAAGGATCAGAACAGTCAAATATACGGAGTAATTAGTGTCTCATATTCCTTTCATTATTTTTGATGAATCGCAGACAAAATATGTCGATCTGGGAAATTGAAACTGGCCCTTGTGGTTAAACCAAGAGGGATCAAAAAGGGGCTGGAAATTGCTTTTCCTTGCTGCCGAGTGATTTCATCTGAGCAACTTGCTGTTGTTGCGGAGAAAAAAAAGAGTCTTAAGACTTGTACTACAGTCCGAAGTATATCTAGTGTTGTAGATTCATTATAGCCCCTCGTCTAGATTCCAGCTTTCAATGCCGAGCAAGTCAAGCTTGGGCCCAGACAGCGTCCTACCGAGAAGAGATTGATACCTTCTTGAAACAGCACAAAATGGTGTACGGTCTCCGAGACATGAAACGGGCAGTATCGTTGACAGCGGTAAAGAGACGTTATGACAATCCAGAGACAGTGGGAATTCAGTTGGAATTCAGTTGGAAATCAGTTGGAGAAGCATTTAATATCGAAAAAGACCGTTGGTTGCTCTGGAACATTGATCTTCGGTAGTTATTGACAATACCACTGAAATACCAAAACAGAACGTTGTATCCGGGTAGTTCGGCCCTACAGCCGCCCTTTCGTCCTTCGACCGAGAACGGTTTCCTGTTCCTTTGATGGGATAAATCATGGAAAAGGCGCTGCATCTTCTGTTGATGGACAGTTTACCCGCAAGGAATCGCAGGTATAGAAATCGAGTCGTCAATCCACGAATAGCAATTCCCACATTACAATTTCAATAGACCGGGCGAAACGCCGACAGGGAACGGCGAAGGAATTTTAATTGTGCAGGGCCCTCCTGAACAAAGTTTTGATTATCCTTTGCTTTCTTGCTCCCCATCGTTGTTCAGAGCGGGCTGCGGGAGGCGGGTGATGCGACTAAAAAGCGAAAAAGCAAGAAGACGGTGCTATTCCTTTCACGGACAGTCAGTGGCGGTTCGACTTGCTCCATCTGTCAGAACAGCGGCAAGGATGGCCGATAAATTCACATCTCTACCAAGGGACGACTTTGTTCACCGTCATGCCCTTCTCGAGCCTTGGAGCGCGCTAGAAAAATGTCGGGAGCGCCTTGTCATCCCTGTAAGGCAGTTGTGGTTCATGTTGGGATCGTATGTATAGCTCATCCTCGATATCATATTCCCCTTGCTGAAGAACGAACACGAGACAGGCCTTTTAAGACTGAGGTGTGCTCCGTTCGTTATCAATTGAATAGTTTGAATAAGCGCCCTTGTTATCCACAAATGAGGACGAGAACCTATAGCACAGAATGCAATACATATGGTGTGTGTGGTATTGAATATGGCGACAAGGAACCGTGCACTTGACATCACCGCCTGCATCTCCAAGCACGAGGAACCGAAATTAGCACCACTAAACGGCGCCTTCAGATCGTATCCAGGGATAGGCACCTCGTGGGCGGTGTAGGGCACGAACCTAGGAAAATAATCTCGTCAAGGAAAGGAGAATCAGTTAATCCTCACGAGAAGCTCAGGATATATTCTAATCTCCAAGAGTAACCAAAGAGTTGTTTAATACCACTGTATCAGTCCGTAACAGCGGGTGTATGTGGTGTGTTTTGATTTCACCGTCCAGCTGGTAACGAACCTGCTGTTACCGCTCTGCGGCGAAACAAATCCAGCGGTTACCAGGCTTGGCATGTTGCCTGTGTTGTGATAATACAGCCCTTAAGCTTAAGGAATTTCCAGAATTTCCTCGGAAACCACAGGGCTTCCCTCGATTTCAAGAGGGACCGCGCTGCAATGCTCCCCGAACTCCTTTCTTATTGGCTTGCTCTAGGGTGCCCTTCGGTAGGGTTAACAGGGGGAGAGCAGGGTTGTACCACCAGTTCCCCCCACACCCCCATCTGGTTTTTTTGCACTGCCACAATGACAGCAGTCCTCAGAATCACCGTGCATGCTGATGATGATGATGGTGATGGGAGAGTATAAAAACTGAAAACAGCGGAAGTTGCCTCTGATCGGTACGTACGAGTCACTCAAGGATGCCCGCCAAGAAGGCATACATGGATTTTTGTCCGAGCAAAACAAGATTGGGGATTGATAGCAAGAAGGTATTGCACCTGACACCTTAGGGCTGGTCAAGCTAGCTTAGTTTGCCCTGCGAGGGAAGGTCACCCTGTAAATCCAGCGTTCCGATTTGCTGCTGGAGAGAATCCTCACAAAAGACTGCATTGAGCCAAGCCCTTCATTCAAATCCCGCCGTGTTCCCCGCAGAGTTTCACTTGTACGTTTGACCCAAGCTCTCGCTTTCACAGCCTTAGCCAGGCTTGATCGGGGGATCCTTTTCTTTCTTGGGCAATCCTGTGCTGATTCTGCATTTTTTCCTTTTGCTAGAAGACGTTATGAAATAGCTTGAATAATATGCTGGCTCGATGCCTCGCTCGGTGTTTGCATGTCCGGATGAGTAGCTGCCAAGACAAATAAGCAGCCAAAGCTGAATAGAGAGGTTGAAATCGGCCAGCTGGATGGATCAGCCACCACAGTCTTCCGACGGAAAAATAAGTTTGGTCTTGATGAGTTGTCGTTTGGAGCTTTTTTAAATCGATGCCCCATTCAGCTCTACCTCCCCAGGCGGAACTATACTCAAATGCGTTGAAAGACAACTTCGTAAGAAGCTCTTAAAATCGGCCTGTTCGCCTCCTGAGGATTGGCACGCGGGGCAAAACTGAGAGCATATGAATTCTCGTGCTTTGCCTCCCAGCTCGTGGGTTGGGAATACCGGCGGAAAAGAAGGAAAAAAGGAAACGGAAAAGAAGAGAAAGAAAGGGTGGTGCGGAGCGGTAATGAATTGTCCAATTGCCGTTGTCTTTGACTGGTTAACAACTTGGCCTGCATCCAAGTGCATCATAACAACATCTGTATGAGGCATTTTGTTGACCACGCTGGAGTGTATGACTTTCCTGCATGCTGAGAAACTAGCTGTGGGCAGTCCAGAAAGACTCAAGAGAGTGAAAAAGGATCCAACTTCGGGAGATAGAACGTGCAGACATACATACCTCCAGGGTAGGATTCTTCCAAATGGTATGCGTGTACTGTACGGTACTTACATACATCATCGATATATCACCGTGACTAACGCCGCTACCCGGGAGGAGGACTCAACAGTTGTAAGTACAGAATGGCTGATGTCTGGTCAGGTTCAAACGACAAAAATATCTTCATTTTTCGGAAAGTTTTGCTGTCATCACTCTTTTGCCAACGCTCAGCCTTAAGAGGCTTGGGGCAAGACAGGATGATTCAAACGAAGCCAATTGCATTCTCCACATGAATCGCGTCATGATGGACCGTGGGCCTCGAAGAACCTTAGTCTCGAGGGCGAAGAAGGAGAAGAAACCCATTCACCCTGTTCATTGACTGTCCAGAGGCGGGTTTCATAGAATCAACTGGTATCTCAATGATCCCTGGTGGTCTTCTACAAACTTCATTGTCATCCTTGTCTGTATTTTGCACGTTACGGGGAGTGGTTAATGCTTCCTCCCGCCATCTTCAGATTCAGGACATATGGAGGAGAGGAGCTGTCGCCGAATTAAGAGTTTGGATGCAACTTGCTCGGCTGCGCAGTATGCTTCCTAACCAGGTGTCAGCCAATGGATCCTCAAAGGACGTTTCTTTTTCTGACATCCACATACGTCAGAGGCACTTTTTAAGTCCGACAGAAGATCAAAAGAGGCTAGCTGTCATACCCGGTTCTCGGTACGACCTGAGGTCTCGTCCAGATCAACTTGCAAACGTGACATTTCGGAGTGCCTATTCGTAGCCTCGTAGGGATAAATCATGCGCCGTGAACCATGTTCTCATGACGGGCGCCATCTGGATAGACAAGGTGACGATACTTAATTTATATTTTTGCTGGGCAAGATCAACGACGGATCTCCACCACCACCACTATTCCGTACTATTATTATCATTTCACGGAGGAGCAGGGACCACGATTTTGGTGTTTCGACTCCCGCCCGCTTACCCCGCACCTTTAAAGATGGCCCACAGAGCCAAATTGGTCGTTGCACATCCTGGGGCCCGTTCAATGTAGCATGCTGATCGATGATTAGTACTGCTAGGAATTGAGGGTGTTAGGCGGACGGGTATCGTCGACTGCAAACGCGTTCAGAACTGCCAGAGCGGGTTCGATGTGAGCAGAGGAACAGCCTCCCAACTCGACCACCTTGTGAATTGAGATATCAAGTTTGATCCTCGGAGATGCCGTGTCGAGTGTGAAATATCGCATTTTGAAGGGCAGAAGTCACAGCGCGTTACTCAGCAGCGGTGGCTTGAACCCTAAACCACACCGCCAGCCGCCTCCATTGGCCAGCAGAGCAGACCCAAGCCGGTTCTGCCGCCCCAGCCCGCCCTAACCTAACCTCGTCTTTCTTCTGTGTTACAGCCAGCCAGCCAGCCCTTGGAATCGATATGTGAAATTGAATACATCACATTCACAAATATCAAACTTTAGGAGTAATATCCTGCAGGCCAATTCGATCTTATTCTCCATCCGAAATCTCCTCCGTTCCAATTCTATATCCACATCACAGTACCACCACGTCCTGGGTCACTGGGTCTGTGCGTCCAATTTCGCTCCGTCGAAGCCAGAGAGCTCTTGGTAGATATGTCAATAAGCAAAATCGGAAATGATAATCTATACCTTGGTGGGTAGGTAGTGTCCATATCTTTCTCCCTGGAATTTTGATCGGTTGCATCCATGTGTCAAATCCCTGGCGTTTAAACAACCATCGGTTGCAAACAGAGCTAACAGTGCGCGTGCAGTTTTATGTCCCTGAGCAATACGCTCGCGCTCAAAAATGCAAACATCACTCATGTAGTGACTGTGATGCGGGGTGGCTTGGACAAGGACCGGTTTAAACCCTTCAAGGGACATTTACACATCGCTGTCGACGACATTAGTGATGAGGATCTTCTGCAGCATTTTCCGACCACCAATGCATTCATCCGGTCAGCCCTCGAGGAAGGTGGCGGTGTGCTCATCCACTGGTTAGGACTTATGCTCTCTTTGTCTCTTTCTTTGATCTTTGTTGCCGTCTTTTTTCTTGCTTGCTGTGGTTTTCCGTGATACCCTTGGCTTTGAGTGCACATTACTCACTCCCCATGGAATTGGCTGGCTAGCTGGATACAATTGTGGTGGTTTCACCAAGCTTTTTCGCGCCTGTGTAACATGCACTTTGGTGGCGTCCCAAACAGGAAGATCTTCAGGCTGAAGATCATTTTCACCATTGATGTCTAGAACCCCTTTGACTTCACGTGACTGCAATTGTCGGACTCATTGCTTTTCTTCTGTGTTGCACTGTCATTGGAAGTCCACGCACCAACATGCATGCACTAACTCTTTGCTTAGTGCAATGGGAAAGTCACGATCAGCAACTGTTTGTATAGCTTTTCTTCTCCATAGAGACCCCACAGCTATGGATCCACATGAAGCTCTGGATCTCCTGCGTGAAAGCAGACAGATGTGTGAACCAAATGATGGCTTCATGGAGCAACTGCAGCTCTATCATAAAATGGGGTGTCCGGAAAATGTAACTGATCATCCATCATATCAGCGTTGGCTGTATCAGCGCGCAGTGGAGGAAAGTGTAGCTTGTGGGCGTGGTCCAGAGTTGGATGAAATTCGGTTCGAAGATAAGGCTGCAGATGCTAATCAAAGCATTGATAAAGGAATGGAAGTGAGATGCCGGAAGTGTCGGTCAGTAGTATTCCTGATTCCTGTTATTTCGATTCTTTGTGATATGTCTTTTTATCTGTCAAGATCATCTAACACTCTTCTAGCCGCCAACTCGCAACACTACCTTTCATCATTCCCCATGACAGCACACAGCAGCAATCTAAAACCCAATTTCGACCCCAAACTAACCAAGCCCCTTCTTCTGCGTGTGCGCATATTTTTCTCCATCCCCTCACCTGGATGCGGCCTTCCCTGTTTCCATCATCTGAGGACTCGCTGTCCCAGGAATTGCCATCTGATTCCCCTCTCGCTGGCCGCCTTGTCTGTCCTAACGCCACCTGTGGTGCTAATATAGGAAAATTCGCCTGGCCTGGTATGCGATGTAGCTGTGGTACATGGATTGTGCCCGCAATCGCACTGGCTAGGGCTAGGGTTGATGTTGTTGATGCTGGGACTAGGGGAGCTGGGGCGTTCGGCGGTGGTGCGGGGATAAGGATGCCTCCAGGAATGAAAATGAAAGAGCAAAAGGCCGAAGACGAAAAAGGTCTTTTATAAAACGAAATAGACCTGGAGTGTTGTTGTTGATGACTAGACATTAGAAGAGAAATGTTTACAACGGCATGAACAGGCCCATGGTGGAACATAAAAATATTGCCCCCTATCTCTTTGCTTTAGTTACCTGCGTTGAGGGTAATGACAGGTACTATGTAGATACACGCATACCATCTTGGAAGGCTACCTAAGTAGGTAGTTTCAACCCCTCGGAACTTAGTAATCAATTCTCCGCCAGCATGCCACCCGCATTCCGCTCCGCTCTCGCCCGCCGAGCCCCCTTTACCGCCCACTCTATAATCTCGCCATCCTCCTCCCTTGTAACCTTCCCCGCCGCCTCCTCCGCGGGCACCCAGTACACCTCATAATCCTCCCACTCCTCCCTCGGCGGTTCCGCCGGCACCTGCGCCGAATCCACCTCCGCCAAATACCAAAAGATCAGCTTGTAACAATTGGCATAAGCCCGTTGCTGAATCGCAATGGGTTCTACATGCCACCGCTGCCCGTCGTCGACGTCGCTGTGAATCATCCCAGGATGTTCGACAAGACCAGATACACGCTGATCGCCGCGCAGAGGATGATTATCACTCCGATCAGGAAGAACACCAGCAGGAGCGGGGCGAGGAGGAGGAGCGGAAGAGCCAGGAGCGAGGATAGGAGGCTCATCGCGCGCTGCCGCTGCTGCTGCTCCGGAAATTGGGTCTTGTGCTTTGGCGGTGGTGGAAGTGTTCGAGGAGATTTCCGGGATCGTCTCCGGGTGTCGGTTTGCGTGTGTTGCGCTTGTGGGCAGATTGTGGGGGAGCAGCTTAGCAGTGTAGCCTGACTCTTCGAATGTTTCGCGGATGGCGGCGTCCTGCAGGGATTCGTGCAGGTCTTTTCGACCCTTGGGGAGGAAGTATGCCTTTGTTTTGGGTGAATAGAGGACAAGCACGAGGTCTTTTGATAGATCGATGGCCACTGTGCCAGCGGAGGTCACAAATGCGTCCGAAAGATGCAGCATTGTATGGGAGTATGCAAGATATCTTATGTCCGGTCCAAGCGACTAGATGTTTTTACGGGCGATCAGCTCGCTAATAGACGAAAGCCGAGTCAAGACCTCAGTAGCCCTGTTCCAGTGACAGGGAAATCCGAGCGAATCCCTCAAATCAGGGTAGTATGATAGGATAAAACAGGGATGAAGCTCTGTTTTTGGTGCGCCAACAGTACAGAAAATGAATGTTGAAGTATTTCTTTTTTTCTTCTTCTTAACTCTCTGACTCCAAGGGGAAAAAGAGTTGCAAATCGCTGCAAGTTATACGAAGGAATTCGTATGAGTTCCTTGCTGCCTAGCCTTCATTGTGCTGAGTGTTCCAGGAAAAGACATCTACAAAGATAGAATATTCATGGTAATTTATGATGAACTGAATTGATTTTTGATAGATGCAAGATTCCGAGCATGAAAAGGCCTTTACCACAGACCAATGATACTATAGATGTTTGTTGAATTCTGAAAAAAACTGATGCTGCCACATCACTCTACAGAATTAGAATTGTATTAAAATCAAACCATGATCATAGAAACCCAGAACCAATAAATGCCAGAGGAATATATACATTTGAGAATGGGTATCGTCACTTACTGGTACACCCAAAACCATAGAAGAACCATCTATTTTGACGCCCGCTCCCTTGTTGAGACCATGCTTTTCGATAGTTGAATGGGACACAAAGAAAACGAAGCAACATCAATCAATCCAGACCTGATATGCCAGCAGCTTGTCTGGCCAGTTGAAGGTCCTTCCCCACAACACCTACGTCTCGAAGATACTGTCGGAAAGAACCTAAGAGCTCCGATAAACCACCCTTCAACGAACACAGCACAAGATCCACTTCTTCTATCTTTCGTGCATTCTTTTTTACTTGTTCATCGGCCGAGTCGTCTGGAAAATCAACATCAGTCCAGTGAACATTCATACCGTTTTCGCTGACAAAAGACTCGAGTGCAAAAATAGTCTCTGTGAACAGTCGCACAACCGCAGGAACATCTTTTGCTACTTTTCCAAACTGGTCTTCAGCCAAACTGGCAACGAGAAGCTTCGTGAGAGATTCGGTTGCATCGACTATAGCTGGGATCTGATCATACGGCGATCCCAGAACCACTTGACGCAAACGTCTTCCATAAGGCCTGCGGAACGGCATACCCAATGGACTGCGCATAAACTGCCGCAAAATTGGGTGCACGGCAGCCGATGAGCTTCCAGCCTGTGTGGTAATTACCGTTGGGCTCGTGAGCAGTTTTAATTCCCGTGCCGATGTAGCAATTCGCCTTTTATGTTCTGGGCTCAGCACCATCGCCGAAGCTCTCTCAAATAACTGACGTGCTGAAGCTTTAGCGGAAGGAGTCCAATCAGGATTTTGGCCGTAGTTCTTGGCCACAGTTCCGAAGGCTGCTTCGAACCTCTCTGGTCTAGTGTTCCCTTTTGGCATAGCAAGAAAAATATTGTCTTCTTTAGGTGCGGCGGCTAGGCGAGGTAATGTCTGTATTGAACGGCTGTCAGCCGCTGGTTGGTTGGTGTCTTTGCTTTCTGGTGGGGGAACGATGGTAGCGGCCGGTGGAGCAGTCTGGAACTCAGAGATGCGGGTGTTGATAGCTTTAATGACATCTGAAGTCGCAATCAAAATTTGAGTCCATGCTGAACCACCCTCACGGTCGATGTCATTGAAGATTTCTTTCCGACGGTCTGGAAACTGTTGGCTTATAAGGCACAGCTCCCATAAGGCAAAGGTAAGCACCGGTGCCTTTCTGGCCTTTAAGCCATTGATAAGGCTTCCATTCGGGTCTTTCGCAGTGTTTGTTAACGGCAGCCCCTTTTTAAGGGGTTCCCGAGCTAAGAACACTGAAAACAAAAGGTTCGAAGTCTGCCACAGCATGATCAGCAGCAGGCCCGACGCTGCTGACCGTAGCAACAAATAAATATGTAATGGTGGCATAATGCCTGGAGGAACCTCCGCAGATTTCGGGAAATTCCAAAATAGTTTTGCAAAATACAGAGTAAAACTCCAGGCCTTTTTCCGTAACAGCAACGCGTAAACGATCGGACCCAGGAAAGCGGTTATTCCAGCCTGAACAACGGCTTGGCGAAGGGTCTTTAGAAGAGGCCAGGCGACACGGGGCAACAAGGGTTCTAATGGGTGGGTACGCTGGTCTTCTGGTTTACCAGAACGTTTAGCAACGGGAATGACGAGTTGATCCCAGTCATAGTAGAGGTGCATCGTCGCCTGAGTTATTGCCAGCAGGAAGTAGAAGCAATGAAGGTATATTGGTTTCTCATTGAGTTGTGCCCGTTCGAAAGACCTACACCTTCATCAGAGACGAAGTAAATGGGGAAGAAAGCTAGAGCTCACAAACCTTCCCGGATTCACCCAGTTTAGTCCCGCATCTGCTGACGCTGACCACAGGTACACCTCGCTAAACCACCATGCAGAGAAGATGTACCAGCCAAAGGTCTGAGCACAGTTTATGGAGAACGTTGTCTGTCGCCAAGTCTGAAATGACGAAACTGTCGTACGGGCGCCGATGTGTAGCTGGCCCACTCGAAGAATGAATACCGACAGGCTCGAAATAAATATAAGCAACGTTCGGAAACCACAAGTACCGAATGGAAACCATGACCAGAAAACTGTGGCCGACGAATGAAACCTGTTAGCAAGCAGAGCAAACTAGCCCAGGGCCGCAAAACGTACATGATGACTTCGTGCCAATTAGAAAAGAAGCAACATAGCACCCAAGAAAAGCGAAGGCCGAGGCATGAACGAATCTCCGGTGCAAAGTTGAGGTGATGATTCGCCTGTACGGCCTTGTTTTGACGGCGGGGGGTGTTGTCATGGCGGGATAAGCGGAGGTTAGATTCTGTAAGAAAGACTTTTAAATTGGTTATCTCATCCTTCAGATAGGATCCAAAATGAGGTCGAATTGGTGAAATGGTAGGACGGTAAGTCTCTCACGAAGATGAGCGCAGTCGAAGCTGTTTTGCGTTTCTCGTTCAACAAAAACAAACCCAAGCATCAGCCACAGCCACAGCCACTAGTTAGTTACAACTCGCAGCCTCAACAGGAACCCGGCGATGACATAATCGGCCTTACATCATGTGGTTTCAAGGCATCCCCGACATCTCATTGTTCGGTGAGGGGACGACGGTCAAAGAAGCACACCCTTCATTCGCTGGTTGTTCATTCGCTTGGTACTGGACTGGAAGCAACTCTTATAAACCTTGGTTTGGCTCCTATTATGTCCTTCGATCGTCTGTCGTCGTTGGAAGCCCAGGCCTCGCCCGGTGCGCGAGGCACTGGTGCGCAGTATCAGGACGATCCCGACTTCCAGCATTTAACGGAGTCTCTGTCGAATCAGTTATTTACATTAACGTCAAATATCTCCCGACTATCGAATCAGATAGGGCTGCTGGGTACAAAGCGTGATACCGAGAGGGTGCGAGAAAGAATACATAATCTGCTGGAGGAAACCAGGGACGGGTTCCGGGATGTCGGAGAAGGTGTTAAAAGAGTTCAGACGTGGGAGGACATAACTGTAAGTACGCTTTGCCATCAATTATCTCAAGACTTTCTGACAAAGGCTTTTCTTGATGTCTGCAGCCGGCACAGAAATGGACCCAGCAAAAGCTATCGTCAGAATTCAAATCCACCCTAGAAGAATTTCAATCTATTCAGCGCCGTGCTCTCGAAAAGCAGCGCGCCTCAGCAGCTGCTGCACGGTCGGCTCTCGAAGACACCACTACGGCTGAATCACCCCAAGAGGGACAGTCACTTCAGCAATTACAAGAACAACAACCGCGGCTTGCATCCCAAGAAGAGGTTGATTTCCAGGATGCTTTAATCGTCGAGCGCGAAGCGGAGATTCGAAACATTGAACAAAGCGTGGGCGAGTTGAATGAGTTATTCCGCGACGTCGCTCATATTGTTCGAGAGCAGGGAGGACAGCTGGATTTGATTAGCGAGAATGTCGAACGCACGAGAGACGATACTCGCGGAGCGGACAGAGAATTGCGAAGTGCAAACAGGTACCAGAAAAACGCGAGAACCAAAGCCTGCTGTCTCTTGCTCATCCTGGCGATTGTGCTGGTCATCATCGTCCTGGCTGTGACGCTTGGGTGAACCCGAAGCCATCTGCCGGTTACTCTGGCTGCTGTTTCGATTTTATGCGCTCGGTGTTTGCTTGACGATTCCCTCTCACTTATTGTTTTTATGTTGTTTTAGGAGCGCTTTATTCCATTAAGTGGGACGGAATTCTATATAAATCTGTTTACTAGTATCGTACAATAGTCTTTTTTCTAGTTTAATGATAATAATACACGTCATGATCGACAGTCGTCCGTTGCAAACCTAAGCGCCTGAAGTCTTCATCATAGTCCAAAAAATTGGCTGACCCTCATTTTCGTTCCTTCCCATGAATTCAGCTTTGGGCGCACATCGAGGTAGAAACTGAGCTTCCCGTCTGGCCCACTAGCACCGGATCCCAGACCACCTCCAGATTTTCCTTGGTAGAAATCTATCACGTACTCAACTTTTTCGCCGCCACACCTCTCCACAATCCAGTCGTGACGATCAAATGGAAGCTGATAACCCAATAGACCGTTAAGTCTCGCCCTTGGACTCAGGAATCGACTTTCAGCGCCCAATCCTCGAAACGAATATAATTTAGGCCCACCGCATTTCCTGCTTCCCGGATCTGAAGTAGGTGAGCGGGATTCCCAGGACAGAATCTCCGACCAAGCCCGTTCGTTGACCGCATTGTGGATCGGTATGATTGATGCCACGGATGTAGCAAGTTCTTTGGGTGAGGTTGCAGACGTAGAAGTCCCCTTTCGCATCAAAGCCTCGAAGAATTGGCGTTCGGATGGATAAACCCAGTTGCCCGTGCCTCGATCATGGCCTGTTTCACTTTCGGAGTTTGAAGGAGCAGAATGCGATGCGGTCTGGGAAGACTGTTGAGCATATGGAGACGTAGGTTGCGGTGAAGTTTTGGGCTCTGAATGGCTAGGCAAGGCCCGCGGGATACTGCTAACTTCCCTATCTGTGGAAAGGGGTCTCTGGAACTTCACCGGCGGATCATTTGAGCCAGGGGGGGCTGGGTCTGAAGCGGGAGCCGTGGGTCTATCGGACGCTGAAAGCCAGGCGGCGCGGGCTTTGTGATCGACTGGACACGTCGCAGCTTCTTCGGGCTTGGAGGGCGGGCTCGCTGCCGCTGCTGCTGGTTGGGCTTGTGAGAGCCAGGCTCCGCGCGCCTTGTGGTCTACAGGACATGATGTCGCTGATGGACCTGCATTAATTTCTGCTGAGGTTGGTGTGCTCGCACTAGCTCCCATATTAAACAACTGCACTCAGAAGGTCAGATAAACCATCTCATTCCAGAAAAAGAGCTCACACTGGTTTATTGCTTGTTGTTCATGCCGACAAAATCCATCCAGATTCAATCTTGAACTCGGAAGACCACAGATGCTGACATAATCAATGGGCTCCACGTCCAGCCACGGCTCCGGTGAAGCCAAAACTGTGGCTTCAACAAAGAATTCGCTGTGCAACTCCTACGTGCATGACTACCGACCTACATCCCTGACTGAAACTCGAACAGGTCACTATCTCGAGAACTCTCAAAGGATACGGTTTGTGTTGATGGATTGCTTCTTTCAGTCCAGGATCTTTTGCCGATCACCCTCTTCCTCTTGGCATGGTGACCAACAAAAACAACCAGCTGAATGGTGCACGCATGATACCAGAGCTCGGGTGTTGGGTTAGAGCAGGAAAAAGGGATCCAACAGTATGGGGTGGAGTACCTTATTGTGATGATATCTCTATTCCTGTGTTTGCCCTGTGTTTTGAACCACTGGTGCGAACGGTCACCAGAGCCATTGAAGTGAGATTTGTTGTTGGATCCGTATCATTGCCTACTACCCAAAGGCGGATGAGGAGGAAATCAGATTCAGTGTATGGACCATCATCAGCTTCCCTGGCAGAGGAATTATGCGAAGCACACTGAAGCTACACAGTCCCATTGATCTATGGTGATTACAATGAGGTCTAGTTCGGACGATGGTTCTGTTTGCTGTAGCACTTGTGACACAGCAGATCTCCATATACCCTTCTGAGAAGCCTGGCTTTGACCTAAAGTAAACAAAGGCATTCAGGTGCATAATGTGACGAACCGGCTGGTGGAACGGTTGGCCGCTTGGGCTTCGTGTCAGAGAAAACACCCAAGCTTGTCTCTTCTTCAGATATATATAAGGACTTTACCCTCCATCAATGGAGAGTATGTCTTCAGATCTAGCAGCCAACAAGAAATTCCTACACACAGCTTCATCTTGCCATTCTACTCACAGATAATCCGGTCGAATTACCTCCATAATGCACTTTACCACGGTTCTTGCGGGTGCTCTCTCTATTGCCGCCATCAGCGTCGGTGTCCAAGGGTGCAAACCCGGTAACTATGCCTGCGTTGAGAGCCATGGTCGTTGGAACATCGTCGTCTGCAGTGGAGACGGTGAATGGATGCTCTCGGCAGTGTGCGGCAAGCAACAGATTTGCAACCCTAGTGGCAGAGCGAAATACTGTATTAATAAGTAAATGGTAGCTATACTCCGTACTCCGCCGTCAGAATGATAGTGCTGTACAAGCTGACCGTCGAATAGTCAAATAAACAGCCATTCGATATATCGCGGCCGGTCGGCGGCATTCCGGTCATATCAACTTTGCAACCTCATCCGCAGAGGATATCGGCGATTAACGTTTTGGGGGAGGATAGTGATATGAAAACGGACCCAGCTGCATTTCCTTGCTGTATCTCGGTAAATTGTCATGAGTCGATTTAATAAGTCTGAGTGAGGCCATGGTTGTGTTTTGTCAATACGTGTAGTTAGAGAGGAGTGAATTGAACCTTGAACCTTATGTTCCGAACCCCATGTTAAGTTAATTATTCTTCACCCCACCATCTCTCCAAACCAGACACAACTCAACTAGCTACCCATTACATTGCTGTCGAGAGAAAAAGGCTCAGGAGGTATATCACCATGGCAAGCCATGATCGCAAAGTCTACCGCTCTAGCACAACAGCTCCGGTGAACATTGCTGTTATTAAGTACCATTGCCCCGCCCAAGAAAGCAGCTGTACCAGGAGCCGGCACTGATCTGATTTCCAGGTACTGGGGAAAGCGAGATGCAACTCTCAATCTACCCACCAACTCCTCACTGTCTGTGACTCTCTCACAGGCTGATCTGCGTGCGCACACCACCGCGTCATGTTCGGATAGCTACCCCCATCCCCAGGGAGACACCCTGACTCTCAACTCCAAACCACAAAACATCCACGCATCCAAAAGAACGGTGGCATGTCTCGCGGATTTGCGTATCCTTCGACGGGCCTTGGAGGACGCAGATCAATCCTTACCCAGACTATCCGCTTTCCCGCTCCGCATCGTGTCTGAGAACAACTTCCCCACCGCGGCGGGACTCGCGAGTTCCGCTGCCGGATTCGCAGCTCTAGTTCGTGCTGTTGCAGATTTGTACGAACTGACCCAGTCGCCTAGTGAACTGAGCCGGATCGCACGCCAGGGCTCCGGATCGGCGTGCCGCTCGCTGATGGGTGGCTACGTTGCGTGGAGGGCTGGTACAAATGAGGATGGTAGCGATAGTCTCGCGGAACAAGTGGCGCCGGCGAACCATTGGCCTGAGATGCGGGTATTGATCCTCGTGGTGAGCGACGCGAAAAAGGATGTCCCCAGCACTGAAGGAATGCAAGCCACCGTCGCTACCTCCGCTTTGTTCCCTTCCCGTGCTACCTCTATCGTTCCCGAGAGAATGGCGGCAATGGAGAAGGCCATTCGGAGTCGAGACTTTGCATCCTTCGCGGAGATTACGATGCGGGACAGCAACAATTTCCATTCAACCTGTCTCGACACGTGGCCACCGATTTTCTACATGAATGATGTCTCTCGCGCCGCTGTCAAGGTGGTTCATGATTTAAATCGGGCCGCTGGGGAGGCAATCTGCGCGTATACTTTTGATGCTGGCCCAAATGCTGTGATCTATTACCTCGCGAAGGATTCCGAGCGTGTATTGGGCACTTTCAGGCGGGTTTTGAAGCCTGATACGGAAGGCTGGGGCGAGACTAAGCCGGCTTCGAGTGCGACGTCTCTCTTGGGACAGGTTGACTCGAGAGCCGTTGACATGCTTACCACTGGTGTGAACCGCGTAATTTTGACTGGTGTCGGGGAAGGACCTGTGAAAGTGCACAAGCATTTGGTCAGCGAGTCCGGTGACATCTTGACCGGCTCTGGCGATCAGGCATAGGAAAAGGTGTGACATTAACTTGATGTTGACTATGATATCCGAATCAGGAACAGCTAGATCAATATGTGATGAGATATGACTTTGATCAAACGATAGACCACCATTCTCAAAAAACTATAATATTTACAGCGTCAAATAAATATTCATAGCGTACATGCTTGCGCCTTCGAATTCTCTGACTTGTTCAACCTCTTAGATTTTTGATAGACACGTCATGCCTTAACCACTCAGCAATGCCAGCTTTTTGAACTCCTTCACAACAGGAGGCTCCTTTGGCTTGGCATTTGCGTCCATACTATCCCAAAACACACCCTCTGCACCGGTAGTCATCCTCTGAGCAGCGCCTCCATCCGGCTCAACTTCCTCCGATCCTTCAGCTCCCGGAGCAATTTGAGGCTTGATTTCAAATACCTCCTCCACGCAACCTCCACACATAGTCAAGACGTCCTCGAGGTTTCCCTCCACCACCGTCGCTCTCTCTCGCATACCCCGTCTCAACATCGCCTGCACCAATATTTCTACTTCCTCAACTGCGCTATTAACTCTCTCGATCAACCTACGGACACTATTCACCAAGTACTCCTCCTCGTAGACCGTCCCTTTCTTGCCCCGCGCGCGTTTCCGTTCTTCGCGACGTCGGGTCTTGCTGGTCTTTCGCGACACCGACGTGGAGCCGGTGTATCTGGTAAACATACTGCGCCCCGCCATCGTGCTTGCATCGGTGGGCGCGATGGAGATGTTGTCCGGTATGTCGAGACCTTCGGCCCCACCC
Source organism: Byssoonygena ceratinophila (assembly GCA_001430925.1). Lineage (NCBI taxonomy): Eukaryota > Fungi > Ascomycota > Eurotiomycetes > Onygenales > Onygenaceae > Byssoonygena > Byssoonygena ceratinophila. The sequence continues at coordinate 29,677 of LJPH01001379.1, forward strand.
GTCGCTTCGCCGCCGAAGAATCCCAGCGGGTCCGTTGCTCGTTTGATGCGTAGCTCTCTGATCCGAGGGGTCTGCGCGAGTAGTTGCGACCTGCAGTCTGCAAGGAGCTCGACCATCGTGCCCATGGTTTCGCCTAAGGAGCTATCGACGATCTCCGGCACAAGAGATTGGTTGCCGTTCAATGCGAGGAGGCGACAGGCATCGCCAAACTTGGAACCGCGGCAGAGAAGACGGGCACTTGCAGGGATATCATGTAGATAGTCACGGTGAATAGTTGCGGCTGAAACGTAATCTTTAATCTCGGTGAGAGCAGTGGCGAGAGACTGGGCTAGATCTGTCATCTGAGATTCGGAAAGAGGAACGAGGGCTGCACAGTAGAGGCACTCTTGCCACATATTCGCTGTCTTGTAAGCCTCGTACGCCGATTCGTATTGGTTGAGAGATTCATATGCTTAAATCGTGCTGTTAGTGACTTTTGCGCAAGGGCTAGGACGGAATTTGATGCCAGGATGGCCTCACCTATCGCTGCTTCTTTGTACTTTGACTGGTCATGCAGATAGTCAGCATATAGTTGGGTCATGTCGCGAAGAAGATCCGGTTGATATTTGTATAGCTCCAACGCCTCGCGATACAAAACGTGTTTGATTGTGTATAATTTCAGCTCGTCATATTCGTGGAGCGCATGCAAGCTGCTCAACGCTTTTGAGTATCGGCTCAAATGGTTGTCAATCTCATATCTGCGGCGAAGCTCCGGCAGTCCTTGCAATTTTTGAAGGAATGGGAGATACTCTCTCGGATCCTGTTTGCTTCGTAAGCCTGGAAAAGAGAAGAAGGAGGAACGAGGGTATATGGTCCATTTCCTACCCTTTGCGCTTGTTGGGCCACAAGCAAAGTGAGCTCGAGATCATACAACCCAAGAGCATTGTTAAATAACCTAATCGCATCCGTAAGGAAACACATGTGCTCGATAGCTTCTTCTGCCTGCTCTGCACTTTGCTCTATGATCATCTTAGTGATTTTGACAATATGGCATAATAAAACGACTGCTGATTCACATACCACGTAGTTTTGCGACAAGCTGAAGGCCGGCGTCTAGATCAGGCGGCGACTTGCACACATAGGCTGTGATGAGATTCTGAAGATTGGTATCAACTCGGCTCGACAAAACCGACAAGAATGCATCGCAAATTCTGTTGATTTTGTTTTCTTTGTTGGAGTTGGGTACAGTAAGGTGGGAGGGCTGTTCAGGCTTCCCACTGACATCCCGTGCCTCAGTGTGCGCGATTTTGAGAGTATCTTTGTATAGAGTCTCCGACACATCTTCATCCCTAGTTGTGACAGTCAGCGTTGGCTATCGGAGAAAGGTTGCGGCTATCCGGCCTACCTGAGCCGAGATAAGAATTCATCGATAAAATCAACTCGTTTTACTTGATCTATGAATAACGGTATGCTGGCCATGAACTGGTCTGGCATGTAGTCATGCAAAATGTTCATGTCCACCATATGGCTTCTGCATGCAAGATATGCAGACTTGTATTTCTTGTTCTCAATATACTTCCGTATTCCGGCGAGTACCAGTGCGCGAGGATAAATCGTTTCGATGTTGCCACGGGGCATTTGCAGAGTGACAGCAAATATAGAAGGCATAGCAGCAACTAGCCGTGCACCTCGCTCTATACTCCTACAACGCTCATCCGCTTCAGGTGTGTCGCCTGGAATTTCGAGATCTGGGAGTGCTTGTGAGTTCCTTTTCTTAGCGTTTGGACAGGGAGTTCGCACCATCGACGTTTGAAATGTGAACGAATTTCAGCAGATGCTGAGTGGTGGTGAAGATAAGGTGGGCAGGGGTAATCAAAAAGGAAGTGCAGTTCTTTACAAGAACTCTCTTGTTGGCATAGAGCGAGCCAGATCTTGAAAGTGAGAATAGTATGTTCTGTGGCAGGTTAACCCCGATCTTGTCAGTACGGAATGCAGTGCAGCTTACCCCTTTTTCTGTAGATGTTGTCGCGCTCGCCCAACTCGTCTCCCAGGTCGGACTCTCATGCCAAAGTGTGGGAGAGACATGACTGCCTTCTTCGTTCGAGATATAAGAATAGAAAAGATGTTTCTGACTTCGACTCGCTCGAGCGATCCATAGCATGTTCGATTCGAGGCTCGGAAAGATTGACAAGATTCGGTCGGATTCTGCAGAAGAAAAAACTACCGTTGCGTCCTTCGTGTCGAGATTGAGCTTTTCCACCTCCGTTGAAGACATCTCGGTTTGCATCAGCACGTACACATCTCTTTCACCCAAAATAGCAATGTGTATCGGCCGTCTTGACGTTTGCGAAAAAGGGTAGACATATTCAAGTTTCGGTTCCGGTGGAGGGGAAGTTCTGAGCTGCCAGGAGTAAAGAGCGACGCCTTCACCAGTTAAGACTGCGATTTTGGTCCCTGATTCGCTGAATGCAACATCTATTGCATTATAGTCCAAAGGCACCTCGCAGAGCGCCATCGGCGGCGGAATTGTAGCGATTTTCAACGGGGAGAGCTTTAACGTTTCTACACGACAGTCAGTTGGTGGAAGTAAGATATCAACTAAATAGATCACTTACTCCCGTCAATCACTCCCACTATGCCAAAGTCGTTGGGTGATACATCAGAACCCCGTGCGACGTCTAAAACCCAGTCCGAATCGATGATGGATTCTGCGAAGATAGTTAGTAAATGAGATATATCTTGAAGTGTTAAGCATTCCCGACGTACTCGAAGAGCCTGCCACAAAACGAATCAATTTTTCTCGATGCCAACGGAATGTGCGCAGGGATCCAGCGAGGTCAGAATTGGAAGAAAGCCGGATTTCTTGTTTTAGATAGTAATGGTAATTGCCCATGGACCACAGTTGAATTCTATCTTTGAATAAAATAGCCAGCACGGTCGAGTCATCGTTCCAAGCCAGGTCGATAGACGAAGCCCAGGTGTTCCTGTCTTCCTTTTCCAGGCGAAGCGGGAATTGACCGTGACGGAGACCGTTTCGCTCGAAAAAGACCACGTCAATGCGATCCTCAAGACGCTGTATACCGGCAATCAAATTGCCAGCAGGGCGCCAACTCAGGGCCCCTTCCAATCCATCAACGGGCTCGCTGACACTGTCCAAAGCGCCCTCCCGAGAGAATACACGAACTACGCGTCTTGATTCGGATTCGATGCTGTTTACGGCGACGAAAGCACCGTCTCCCCGCCAGCTAATGCAAGTCTTCCCATCATCCAAATGGCTCATTTTCCCCTCATCCACTTTTTCAGGCATAGTTGGGTCACGAAGGGCTTTGGCCCTTTTACCCTGAAACTGAGTTTCCTTCTTTCCCCAGCCGACGGAAACATGCCTCGAGATTTTAAGATCATCGCTAGAGAATGCGATGTTTGCAATATTTTCAAGATCACGGGTCATGTAAAGCAGCGTGCTAGATCTCGTGGTGATCGCCAACAGCTCCTCGTCTGGTGCCCAAGCGGCGGCTGTAATTCCAACGTCCACAGATCCAAGTATTTCAATCTTGTCTTCTCCGGGCTGTGGGTCCTCGCGCACAATGATAATATCTCCGCCTTCGAGGACCAGGCATGTACTCATTGTGTCTGCAAAATATTGCATGGACAGGATGCGATCACATTTTAGCTCCGGGAGGGGACATGGAGCGTCCCACGAGGCGACAAGTGGGAGATCTAAGCTTGAGCTGATGTCCGCATCCTCCTCTTTGCGCCTCAACTCAATGACTGCACTGGTCTCTGTTGGACCAAAGGCACAGAGAACAGCGTCTATAGCGGGATCCCAGGCCGTGGCAGTTAGGGGAAGCCCCTCTGGAAGTGGGATTTCCGCAAGGCGGACATTCCTTAGATTGCGCATGTTTTATAGATAGATCCTTGAGGATGCCGGTCAAGAAACCTGATAGGAATTTGCTGATGGACCAGGGATCCGACTTCAGAATACAATGAGAAACATTGTGCATCAGTTTATCGCTGCTTTTTAAGTTGGGTATGTTGCGTTGAGATAGATGGACTGTCATTGAGATTTTGATTTTTTTTCTCTGTTGTTCAGGATGACCAATGATCTCATCTGTGCGTCCAGCTGCTTCTTAACTTTCAAAAGACACCCGAATGGCACACCAAACTACAGGATATTCATGGATGTAATTTTTGCTGTGACATTTGTAGAAATACAGGTGATGGCATAATTTTATATTTAGCGGAATTTGTACATGCTGCCTACACTCCCAAAGTACCGTTGCCTCGATCCTACAACCAGCTCCCAGTAACCTCGAAGAACAGGGTATACGAAAAAAGGCATCGTTTAACCAGACTTCATAGTCTGCCAGACTGTTTGAAAGAAAGATCAGCATCAAGACCGTTTAAAAAGAAATGATGGGAAATGTAAAGCATACCGGCAATTCCGAAGGGCAGGAAGAATCCGACACCTAGAGAACAATTGAGCCATTGAACATTCAAATATAATCCGCAAGACCATACCCATGAAGCCCCAGTATCTCCAGAAGAAATGTTTTGTGAGAGGGTTGAATGGAATGTTGCTTCGGGGGCCCTCAGGGTAGTGGAAGGGACTGCCAAACTGCGGGCGAGAAGCGTGGAAGCCACGGCGGGAGACGAGGGAGGTGGCCGTTTTGGCGCGGATGGCGGATCGAGCAAACATCTGGTCAAAGTTAGCGAAAGGAGTGGAAATCAAGACTGCGCATAGAGCACACCTTGAACAGTCGACACAGGCGTGATTGAGCGTGTTGTTCAGCGAAAGAGTGAGCAATGGACAGTTGATTCCGGTATGTCCTCTTGGATATGTGCTGCTTCTGCAGGTGGTTTTCCCTCTTTGGGGCAGCGGAACCACCCGAGTAACGTGATAGTTAGCACGTGACTCTGGAATTAGTCATCGGCAACAATAAAGCAGCAGATGCATGTATGTGCTGCTATACATGGTGCTTTTCAGTTCACTTGTACTTTTAACAAGTCAACTTACCGGATTCTACATTGAGATACTTGGTGCAATCTTTTTGACAGCTTTTCTGGGCTTTTATGTCAGTTTGAGGTGAACACCAGCGAGTTACAGAGGTAATTTTGTGACTCCGAGATAGTGCTGACCAATCCGGCGCTTATCCAGTTTCGGAGTGTTTGTCCGAGCGGAGCTCTGAAATTGAAATTATTTCGAGGAACGAATTCAAGAGGATATCAGCCAGCTCTCTGCGCCGTTGATCCTTCTCCCAGGAGCCACTATTTGTACGACTGTCGCGAGCTTTTCCCTAGTGACTGAGCGTCATGGACGAGCTTTTCGACGTCTTCGATCACGCGCCGGCGTCCGGAATCCCTCCTAATCAGCCTGCGAAACCTCGACCCAAAAAGGACAAGAGCAAAAAGCGACAGGCAAATGGAGATGTCAAGGAGGATACGCGCATGACGGATGTGGATGGAGCCCAGCAGCGTTTTGGGGATCCGTCCCAGAACGAAAACGAAGTCCAGACTGTAGCACCGGCTGAACAACCCGAACCGAAGCGACTGCGAGTCGAGCCAGTGCCCGTTGTCGCTGACACTTTTGAAACTGAGCAGTCTCGCGAAATTGCAGCTTCGGCGGGGCTACAAGCAACTCAAGAGGGAGCTGCCGTTGTCGTTTCACATCAAGTTCGACATCAGGTTGCCCTGCCTCCAAACTACCCATACGTTCCTCTCTCCGAGCACAAACCACCTGAGATCCCGGCTAAAACGTTCCCATTTACACTCGATCCTTTCCAGCAAGTTTCTGTCGCATCAATTGAACGAGGCGAAAGCGTTCTCGTCTCCGCTCATACCAGTGCCGGGAAAACGGTCGTCGCGGAATACGCTATTGCCCACTGTCTAAAGAACAACCAGAGAGTCATTTACACAAGTCCTATCAAAGCTCTGAGCAACCAGAAATATCGAGAGTTTGCATCCGAATTTGGTGATGTCGGGTTGATGACGGGCGATGTAACAATCAACCCAACCGCGACATGTCTCGTTATGACCACAGAGGTGAGACCTGGTCTAGGAACCCCGCGCCATGAGGGCGAGCTGACTTTCGCAACAGATTTTGCGATCAATGTTGTATCGCGGCTCCGAAATAATGCGTGAAGTTGCTTGGGTTGTCTTTGATGAAATTCATTACATGCGAGATAAAAGTGAGCCTAAAACAACCTTTTTTTCCCCAAGCATTCCTGCTAAACCGATCTTCCAGCGCGTGGTGTTGTATGGGAAGAGACTATTATCCTTCTTCCTGATAAAGTCCGCTACGTTTTTCTTTCCGCCACGATCCCTAATGCCATGCAGTTCGCCGAGTGGATTACCAAGACCCATCAACAGCCATGTCACGTTGTATATACCGACTTTAGGCCCACTCCTCTTCAACATTACCTTTTCCCTGCGGGCGGAGAAGGCATTCATCTGGTGGTTGATGAGAAAGGAGGGTTCAGGGAGGATAACTTCCAGAAGGCCATGAGTGCAATTGCTGATAAAAAAGGCGACGACCCTGCGGACCCGAATGCGCGTGGTAAAGGCAAAGGGAAAAACAAGAAGATAAATAAAGGAGGCGACAAAGGTCCATCAGATGTTTTCAAGATCGTGAGGATGATCATGATGAAAAGTTATAATCCGGTTATTGTTTTCAGCTTCAGCAAGCGCGAATGCGAGGCGCACGCCTTGACCATGAAGAATCTAAGTTTCAACGACGACTCGGAAAAGGACATGGTAACAAAAGTTTTTAATAGTGCTATTGAGATGCTTTCGGATGAGGATAAGAAGTTGCCGCAGATTGAAAATATTCTTCCACTACTTCGGCGTGGAATCGGCGTGCATCACTCTGGCTTGTTGCCAATTCTCAAGGAAACGATCGAGATTTTGTTCCAAGAGGGTCTCATTAAAGTCCTGTTCGCTACGGAGACTTTCTCTATTGGACTGAACATGCCTGCTAAAACAGTGGTTTTCACGAGCGTCTGGAAATTCGATGGTATCAGTCAGCGATGGTTGACGTCTTCGGAATTCGTGCAAATGTCCGGTCGCGCCGGCCGTAGAGGACTTGATGACCGCGGGATCGTTATCATGATGGTCGGCCAAGAGATGGACCCAACCGTCGTGAAAGATATTGTCCGCGGCGAACAAGACAAGCTCAACTCAGCGTTCTATCTGGGCTATAACATGATTCTAAATCTGCTTAGGGTGGAAGGGATATCACCAGAATTTATGTTGGAGCGCTGTTTTGCGCAATTTCAAAGTACATCTAGCGTTGGGACATTGGAAAAAGGTGAAGACTTCCCACAATTGGCCAACCAGTGTGCTTTCACTAACAAAATTAGAACTCGAGCAACTGGAAACTGAACGGAAGAATATGGCTATCCCTGACGAAGCGACCATTCGAGAATATTACGATTCACGACAATTATTAGATACGTATAATGAAGAAATGCGGATGACGATGTGCAAGCCCGATCATTGTCAGCGCTTCCTCGATACCGGACGCCTTGTTCGCATAGAACATGAGAAGAACGATTTCGGTTGGGGTTTAGTTGTCAACTTTCAACAGCGCAAGCCTCCCAGGAACGCGGTAGAAGAGTATCCTCCGCATGAAAGCATTATAGTAGACGTCCTCTTACAGATTGAGGATACCCCTCTCTCTACAAGAGGTGACCAAACGTTACCGCCCGGCGTCCGACCTGCCAAAAAGGGGGGGAAATCTACCATGGCGGTGGTCCCGGTGATCCTTAGTTGCATACAGGCATTCTCTACTTTGAAAATCGGCCTGCCAAAGGAACTAAAATCCGCCGAATCAAAGAAATACACGCAAAAGATTCTCTCCGAAGTACTGCGACGATTCCCAGACGGCGTCGCAGTTCTGGATCCTATCCACGACATGGGGATCACGGAGGAACCTTTCAAGCGGACTCTGAGGGTATGTTGAATCCACTATGGCAATTGATACTGCAGAGATTGTCTCTAACACAGCCTGAACAGAAAATCGAAGTCGTCGAGGCACGCCTTTTATCAAATCCACTGCATAACTCCCCGCGTTTACCGGAGTTATACAGTCAGTATGAGACAAAAGTGGAATTGGGCAACAAAATCAAAGAAACGAAGCGAAAGATTACTGATGCAATGTCGGTCATTCAGCTTGATGAGTTGAAATGTCGAAAGCGTGTCCTACGCCGATTTCAGTTCATCAACGAATCCGAGGTTGTACAGTTGAAAGCGCGAGTAGCTTGTGAAATTAGCAGCGGTGATGAACTCATGTTGAGTGAGCTTCTTTTCAACGGTTTCTTCAACGCGCTTAGCCCCGAGCAATGTGCAGCAGTGCTGAGCGTGTTTGTATTTGAGGAGATGGCAAAGGAAACGCCGGCAATAACAAATGAAGATCTTGCGAAACCACTGCGTGACATCCAAGCGCAGGCAAGAATCGTTGCCAAGGTCGCGCAAGAATCGAAACTGGTGGTGAATGAAGAGGAGTATGTGAAGAGCTTCCGGTGGGAGCTCATGGAAGTCATTTTTCAATGGGCCAAGGGAGGATCGTTTGCAGAAATATGGTACGTCAAACCGAGACATTTTTGGTTTAGAAGAAGTATGCTAATCTGATCTATAGTAAAATGACCGATGTCTACGAGGGAAGCTTGATTCGAACTTTCCGCCGCCTAGAAGAGTGTATGAGACAAATGGCACAGGCCGCAAAGGTGATGGGTAGCGAAGATTTAGAGTCGAAATTCGAAGCGTCTCTGTCGTTGGTGAAACGAGATATTGTCGCCGCCCAGTCTCTGTATCTATAAAAAGGATGGGAGGGAGGCATCAGTGTCTAAGATTTGCTCATGGTCTTTTTTGGTGACTCTTACACCTGTATGAGTTTGGTTTGAGAGTACGGCGCATGATTTCCCATTAGCAGGATCCTTTCTTGAAGGCGTCTGTCTTATCATTGTTGTTTTCATAGAGATTCAAACACAGCGCATAGCAGCCGAATCAGGGGATTTTTATTTGCTCCAGAGGCCGCAAAAGTGGCGTTTCACGGATCTTACAGGTATTCTGTTGCCCTTCGCAACCCCAAAGCCGCAAAAGGCTGTATTGTATTGTAATCAGTTGTTACTAGCGAGCTGCCCGAACGTGACCAACCTCAAGAAATGTTTCCTGCTCCCTTCAACCCACAACAGCTGAAACATCCTGCCTTTCCCGACTTCTTCGTCTTCTTTTTCCTCCTCCTCCACAGGGCTAAGTCTATGCTGACGGTGGCTCTCTGCACTCTTCCACTGCCGTCGGCATCATGAACAGCTTGGTGGCAACTCCACCCGTCCCTCCGCACTTTCACGAGCACAACCGATTCACCACTGCATCACGATTCGGTAAGACAGTCCCCAAGGCCAAGAGCAAGATCCGCCCGTAATTCAGAATCCTTATCGTACTAACTGGGCCTTGTGGCAGCAGTATCCCCAATGAACCAAATCGCGAGTCGGAAACGCAAAGCAGAAGATGACAGCAGCTTCAGTGATCATGATACACGCATGTCCGCCTCGCCATCCAGCTCGCCTGCACTGCCTGCCAAACCTCTCGCTACTCGTCAGATAAAACGGGCAAGACCGAACCTTTCTGGGCGACCTTTGTCTCTTGGTCGCCTACTCGAAACACTAGACAACGATGCTCTTCGGTCAGTGCTACGGTCCTTGTGTGATCGGCACCCTGAACTTGGGCAGGAGGTCGTGCATACGGCGCCTCGGCCGAATATCACGTCAGCCCTGCAGGTTCTAAGCAACTATCAATCGACACTTCAGTCATCTTTTCCTCTTGGTAGCAATTCTTCCTCAGACTACGCCTATAACCGGGTTAGGCCGCATGTTATGAATCTATTAGACGCTCTTAACGACTTCACGCCACATTTTCTTCCTCCACACGAAAATCATCCTTCCACCTCTCTCAGCTACTTAGACGGTGCGACCGAAATAATTCATAATCTTCCGAGATGGGATACCCCGCACTACAATCTACCAAAAGAGACTGCATATGAGGAGATGGCAAAAGCCTGGGCCTTGGTGATCCGTGAGGCTAGCAAGCGTGGCGGTGGCATCCAGTTACAATACGGAGAATGGGACCAGAAGCTAGTAAAACACAATCAAACATCTGGTGGAAAGCTCCAAGAGGCAGTTAATGAACTGAGGGCAAGCATTGGATGGATGGCGGGCGGTCCAGGCCACCAAGGCTCTAATTACCCTCCATCTGACACTGCCTCAATCCGGCAGCAGCTACTGTCTGGCACATATGGCTCTGGCCTACCCTTGAAGGTTGGCCCATGGTAGATTACCTTGATTCATTTCTACAGCCTTCGAATATCATCCACCAGGAATCATCGCAATTCCTGCTCACCCTTCCGTGTTAGGCCTCGACATTATCATCTTTTTAATCGAGCCCCTTGAGACAATCACGAGACTGGTTTGATTGCCCATAGACGTGTGGGGCTGTGACCGGAGTTGCAGTTCGCTTTTCCTTTCTTTATCCTGCTTTTCATTGTTTGGGTTTCTATACTTGGCGATTCTCCATTCGCTGCTTTATTCTCTTCTTTTTACTTTTATCTATCTATCATTCATTGCTATGGTTTTTGGTCTTTTCATTGTTTATAACCTTTCCTTGCAGACAGTGATGAGGAGGGTGCTGAGCCTTTGATTTTCCTTAATATTGGGGTGCTATTCGTGATCATGCCGCTGCTGCCTATCTTTCATATCACATTTTCTTCAAAGATGCAAGTTACTATACACAGCTGTCACATTTCATATGTTATATGTTTTATTCCCAGCTACTCATTGGAAGATCTGGATGATGAGGAATCCCACAGGTGAAGGATAAGGAACCTGTAGTTCCATTAAAAGACATAAATCTTAGATAATGGTTTATGTACGAGGGGCCACAGCACCACTAGCTTATTTGCTGAGGAAGGATACGCAAGACTGGCGGTGAAGGTCATCCAGTGGAGCACATGACTTGAGATAGGTTTCCATAGAGATTTAGAAACCATAAGATCACTGCATCACCATCAGAAACATGCCATTCCTGGAGTTACCTATTCATCATTAGTTGATTTTATCTGAAGTATTATGCTGTAACTCCGTACTGACATATGTAAAAAACCGAGCAACTCGAACCGTGGCTGTGTTTTAAGCTTCGGCATGCCGTCAACCACATGCTTCTCATGCTTTGCTACCCGCTGGTCTCGGCATGCCGAGGGATTTGGATCCGGCCGAACTATAATCCGCTCTCACACGCTGGACACTCTAGGTTATCTTACGATCCATCCGGCGATCGTTAAACAAACTATTGGGTGACCGAGAGAAGCCTGTTAATCTAACCGACCAGAGCTAATACCAGATTATCTATCGCCCTCCAGGACCGTGTCGACATTCTCTCCACAGAAGTCAGGAGCACAGTGTCTCAGAGATAGCGGCCTATCTCGGGTTCCATAATGTCTGCAACGACCGATCCCCAGCGCAGATTAAGAGGGTGTCCAGAATTTCCCAGAAAGCTCCATAGGCACTTGAATTTATACAGATGCAGATCATCAAAGTCGAGATTCTCAAGCAACGAGTGGTGTTTCTGAGCGGCCGTTGTCAAGTTGGGAAAGTGAACAGCAGCTCCAATGCCCAGGCATTAGAGAATATTCTCTTTTGACCTAGTGGTTAAGGACGCTGCAAAATCACTTGACAGTTATGAGACCGGAACTTCGCAAGTTCGAATGCTGCTATCAGCAAGAATCAACTCTTTTCACCATTTATACCTCTCGTTACATCTAGGCAGCGGCTTACCTAGATTCGCAAAAACACACTAAAAATCAATCGAATCCAAAAGAACCCTCAAAGCTGAGGCGTTAGGATACCAAAAACACCTCGGACCTCAGTGTGCCCGAGTTGAGGGGGTGTGTCTTGGAACAGCAGCTCTAATGCCCAGGCATTAGAGGATATTCTCTTTTTGGCCTAGCGATTAACGACGCTGCAATATCACTCAACAGCCATGGCCCAACTGCTATACGTATCTTCCAGCATCTCGTACTTCAACTTTGGCACTGGAGTGTGTGAGAAAGAGCCTCGTTGTCTTTGACGCGCAGCCAACGGTGATCCTTTGCCGGTGGTTGGTATTCATGGGCCATATAAAGTCCAATGGTCCGTCCCAGTAGGGATGTGCAGCAGGTCTCCAGGCCTTGTTTGTGCTCGTTTTGGCAGTTGCGTTACCTTTTCGTCCAGTTCAGGGAGATAAGGATGCAAGCCACCGAAATGGTAGTGTATGAAGGACAAGGGTGGGTTATTGATGCAGTAACCCCAAAATAGCTGGGATGCTTGACCTTCTGATTTACTAGTTCAGAGGTCCAGTGGCGGCGTTTTGCTAGTAGAGCACGTTTATGAATATGAGGGTAACTATCTAGCATAGTCGTTGTCGTCGTGAACAGAGTCGCGCGTCCTTTAAAGGCGGCAGAAATTGAAACTCCATCGTCGCGTTTTGGCTCTGCGTACTCCGTAAGTGCTGCTTGCCTTCCAGCATAGTACGTCATGAAAAAGCCCGCTGAAGGAATGGCGAAAGGCGCTCCAGTAATGGTTCTGGACAACGGCGTTGGAACTGCCACATATTATCAGCTCTAGACCCGGAAGATGTGTATTGGTTCGTGGTGCAATCGATTAATCGAGATTCGATGCCCATAGACTCTTGGAGAAGAGAAGAATTAAATGACTTGACAAGAGAGAGAAAAAAAGAAAGAGAGGTTGAGTCAGGGCTGGCCCGGATTTGAACCGGGGGACCTTGGGATATCTAGAAGGAGAACATTAGAATCACGCAGGCTTGTGAAGGGAAATCAAACAGCGAACTTACACAATCCTACGTGCTAGTTACCGCCCCGCCACCAGCCCAGCTTTTGGATGGCCAGAGATGACATGAAGATCCGAGAATGGGTTCGTGCTGGCGGAGGTGGTGTGTAGATAACAAAATGAAGGAGAGCAAGTAAATGATATGAGAAGAATGTGAAAGATATAAAAGACTCCAGAGACAAGTCAGCAGTTTGTGCAGCACCGTTCTATCTATGATTATTATTCTCGTTGTTTAGTTACCAGGCATCTTTCGGCGCTTACTGGTGGAACTCCTATCGTGAGCCTGAAAAACACACGCTTGGTTGATTTCTCTTAATAGCTTGTGGAATAGGATTTGTTTCAAAATAGACCTCAAAGGCTGGCCAGTGTGTACTTCTGATGGCTTTCAAAAATGCACCTTATCCTGCAAATAGAAGCCATGGTATGAACATAGACTAAACTCAAAGACTATACCAGGTAGAATGCCATATCGGCTCCTTCAACTACCTCCCAAGCCAACTGGCCATTGCCCATGAACCGGAAAGGATTGGACGTGTTGTATCTGATGTCGAAATGCTCTCCGCGTATGCTTTCCAGGGCAGCTGGGGAAAGAGTAAAAAATGATTAGCAACCCCATCGGCAGTCATTCTCGTTGAGCACCCGGACTTTCAGCGTACCCTTGAACTGCACTACACTGCCCGGATACATGGCAGTGACGACGTTATTGTCGCCCTTTGCGGCTTTGTACCAAGAATGGCAGCCTTTGGACCAGACTGCTCGTTTAAGAATCTCTTGTGCATAGCGATTATAGTCGCGCACAACGCTCTCTTTCACGGCAACCGATCTATCCCCGGATATTTCGTCAGTAGGCTTGTGGGAGAAAATTCCCGGTCAAAACGCAAGAAAAACGACGCCAAACCCACTTGATGTCCTCCGTCGCCATCTTCTTGATCCAATCTAGCATGTAGTCGGCACTCCACCCGAACGTTGGAGGTATAGAGCCATGGCCAGCAGGGCAGTTGGGCCCGGCAAATATAAAATAATTGGGGATCCCCGCTGCGCAGATGGAAAAGTATGCTTCTGGTCTATCCTTCCAAGCAACATCCAGTTGTCGACCATCGCGTCCAATGACCTTGAACGATGGAGTAAATCCCGTGTCAAAGCCTGTTGCACACACTATCAAATCAAATTGCTCCTCGCCGTCGTCCGTTTCGATGCCGGTCTCTGTGATTCGCTTGATATCACTGAAACAGCATCTAGCATTATCTGCCTGTATGGCTTCCAAGTATCCATCGCCGGGACTGATCCGGCGGCATCCAATCTCGTAATCTGGGATCAGTTTCTCTATTAGAGCAGGGTTCTTCGCCAGTCGCTCGCTCATCAACTTCTCGCACATGTTGCGCATGAATAAATTCTCCTTGGATCCAGAGATCATGATACCGAACACGGTATTGACTCTGCTCCATGTTAGAAGAGTCTGCTAAATTCGGGAGTCAGGGAGAAAGAATAAAATACTCAGATTCGATTTTTCTTCTGTATTCAAAGAACTCCTGCGGATTGTCACAAAACCGCTGCTTCTCCTCTTCTGTGAATTCAAAATTGTTTCCGTCTTTGGCCAAGTGACCGCAGATATTCGTCGCGATCCAAGTCGCATGTCGTATATAGTTGACTAACTTCGCAGCCTTTGGCTGCAGTGCTGGTACAATTTGGATCCCGGATGACCCGTTGCCAATGACAGCGATTCTTTTCCCCGACCAATCGTACATGGGATCCCTTTTGGTCGCACTTTATCAACTACCTGTGAAATTCCTGGTTCAAGTACTGGCGAGAGCACGTACCATCGGGCGCTGTGAAGTAGCGTTCCTTTGAAGGACTCAAGACCCTCGACTCCGGGCCACTTCAACTTGCTGCTCATTTCTTCAGTGTCTTGATGGCCTTTACTACAAGCAATGAAAGAACGAACGCACTGGAGAATGCCACCTGCATTGATCAAGATATCGGCTTTGTCTTGGAAACAGTGTCCGTTGGATTCCAGTTGAAGTTCCCACTTTCCCTGTTCCTCATCCCAAGCTGCCTCGACGAGGCTGGTGTCGAATACGATCTTCTCCCTGAGCCCGTATTTCTCTGTGGTGTTTAGTATATACCGTTGAATCTCAGGCCCACTGACGTAGAATTTTGACCACATTGGATTCGGCTCGAAAGGGAATACATAGCTATCTGCTTCAATAAGCCGAGTCCAAAGAGCTTCAGGTAGAAAGGCAACCCACGGGCAGGGATATCACTTCACGCAACCGAACGGTAAGCATTCGATCAAGATGCATGGCACAGGAGTAGGATCTGCTGATTCTCAAAAGACACACATACCATCCGACTCCAGGATATATATTCCTCAGCCAAGTGCCTCCAACATCGGAGTTTCTCTCATATATCGTAAAGTCAACATAGTCGAGTGGTCGCTCGTGTTTGAGTTTATGGGCCAAGATCAAGCCGGCGTAGCCCGCACCAATACACACCACCCGGAGCTTCCTTGGGGTGAAAGCAAACCGCTCAGGATCGAGAGCCCAGTCATCCGTCACCACATGAGCGGAAGTATCAGCTCCGTTTGGAGACATCTTCAAACCCGAAAAGTATGACTCTTTTGCCAAAAAAGCAAAGACGGGAGGGGGAGAAACTTCGAGTTTCGAAATACAAAGATCCCCTTTCCCGAAAGACGGCAGCGCTCCTGTCAGCATCCTGACGCGGGGGAAAAGACCCTGTCCTCGGAGAAATTCACCCCCCACATCCTTGGCTTAGAGGTGCACACCCCCAGAGCGTTCACAATACATTTTTCTCCATTTTGCGGTTCAATATGCGCCCGTTCTTTGAAGTACACAGTGCTTCACTCCGGGGTCTGGCGATCATCGAGCCATTATCCCTCTCTGCGCTCAACCATGGCGGAGAATCTCCTAGACATGATCGACAACCACCACAGGGGGAAGAGATACAAAAGAGACCAAAGCCGAACTGCCGTGGATCTCAACCAATAAAAGATCCAGCAGCAGAGCAACAGTCCCATGTCGTCGAAAACAAAAACATTTCAAAAGCTCACAAGCAGAGATAAACAAACACCCTTGAACACCAGACACCAGGGCAAGGAGCAATTTGTCAGGTTTTGTTTTCAAAGCAGGAGTATCATCTGCTTAGCGATTGGCTGCCAGTTTGTTGGCAAGCAAGCAGCAGCAGTTTTTTTGCACTGAAATTGTCCAGTCTTGTTTTCTGAAAATTCTGCTCCACTTGTTGTAGTTAGTTTAGGGCATTGCTACACACACACCGCATTTACTATACATACTCTACCAGGTACTCCGCGCTAAAAATACCTGTTAGACTTAGCTTAGCACTATACGTACACCGCCATTATTCGCCCAAAGGGGTATAGTGTGTATTAGTAATCAGTATATTGTATTAGTAATCCATATATTGTATTATGTCATCCACAATTCAGGGGTAAACAAACAACAGTGCAGGGGATAATGATATTCCTACATTAAACATATGTACAATTCAACATACAAAACAACTAGATTCCTACTATTTGATCTGCTAGAACCATATAACACCTGTTGCACTTGCTGGAATCCCTGGATACATGTCATTATTCTCTTAAACTCAGCCAGGGTGCTTGTCACAAATCCTAGAGCTTGAAGACTGTGATTCATATTCAAAAACTGACAGTAAACATCTAGTTAAACATTCAGTTGTTGAGATATGATTTCTAGTCCCTGCCAGTCTTTCTTTACTCTTAAAAATCTGTGGATTTATTAGCAAAAGCCTAGAATCAGTGTACATTCAATTGAATATGTCATTATACAGATTGTTTTGCTGGTGCAGAGTCTTATAAAACTGATTCACAGGCATGCATTAATTAAATTAACTGCCTACTCAATTGATTTAAATTCCTGACTATTTTCAGGAGTAGAGAGATCAAATTCAACATTTGATTCACAAGAAGAAAATACCAACAGAGCTTGAGGAACTGGATCAATCAAATTGATAATAACTTCACCAAAACCCAATGAATTTGGTTGCTCATTAGAGCAAATAGAAAGGGGAATGGCTGAATCCATTGAAAAATCACTTAGTTTGCAAAAAAAAGATGTTTTGAGATTTATTTGACAAAAAATGTAGAATTATTGTTGAGCTGACTGTCAATTTCACCTGCTTGCTTAAGAGATTATCCCCCACACTGTTGTTTGTTTACCCCTGAATTGTGGATGACATAATACAATATATGGATTACTAATACAATATACTGATTACTAATACACACTATACCCCTTTGGGCGAATAATGGCGGTGTACGTATAGTGCTAAGCTAAGTCTAACAGGTATTTTTAGCGCGGAGTACCCAGTAGAGTATGTATAGTAAATGCGGTGTGTGTGTAGGAACGCCCTTAGTTTATCCCTGTAGCTGCAGTTTGCATCTATCTGCACACCTGAAGAACCTTGCATTGCTTTGACTAGTCGCATTCGAGCAGATATTATATCAGCCAAATTTAGATCATGCACGCGGACGATTTCGGCTCCAGTCAGTCTTGCCCTTGTCGACGAGCATGCAGTCGAGCTTGTTCCTCGGCGAGTCAACAATGGTTTGTTGTAAAGAAAACCCTGTTACTGTCAATACAAGATCACAGCAAAAAGGGAGGCCATTCCAATATATCTTTTTCAAATTTTCTGCTCGATATTCAAGTCTAATAATCCAAATGAATGAAAAAGAATAAAAAAAAATTTATACACAAGAATTTCAAAGTAAAGCACTCAGCCGGAGGGATATATCGGTCCAAGAGATCAAGAACCCAAAAAAAAAAAAAAAAAACTCCAAAAAATGAATCATCCGAACAAAACACAAAGCCCACCCCCGATTCAAATAAAAATAATAAACATGAATCGAAAAGAAAGAGGGTTAGATATCCACAGACGGGTGCAAAACAGCCGGCTCCAGAAAAATAAACCTGGAACAATCGCTGTGTATATCCTCCAAAGCAGAAAAAATAAGTATATGAACCAGATCCATCCTTTTCCATGCAAGAGATATCGAGCAGCAACTGAAAACAAAAGAGGGCACTTGCGTGCTTTTTTTCCCAGCCTTCCCATTGTCTTCTCTTTCGTTCAAAGGGAAGGCCAGTGTTATACCCTTTCCCATGAAAACAACATGTATCCTGTAAATCACACCCCATACCTATTCTTTTTTTTTTGGCCCGGTAACAAAAAAGAAAACAGATAGCCACCGCCCAAAAGAAAAAAAAAAAAGATATCGTATCACAAAAGGTTAAGTGTCAAAAAGCCTCAGGGGGGTATTTTAAAAAAAAAAAAAAAAAAAAAAAAACAAAGCAAGAAGCAGAATGTTAGAAAGATAAAAACAGTTTGAATCGAAACTACATTGAGGTCATAAAGTCGTAAATGCATAAAAAAAAGGGCGTCCGCGCCAATGGCGAGTGAGAAAAGGTCAAGGTGGGAAGATCGGATTATGGTAAAAGACATCGGACGTCGGTCAAAGATGAAAGGAGTGGGTGTTTAGCTAACAGCTGCTTTAGTCTTCGAACCCTGCGTCCAGGCCAAGAAGTCAAATTTCTCCTTCGCATTTTCGCGCGAAAAGAGGGAGAACACGTTCGCATCGCCCGGAGAGTTGCGTTGCGTTGACCGTTCGCGCGGCTCGAGGACCAGAGAACGGCGATAGTAATTCTGGAATCCCTTCTCGCCGGCTGATCGCACGCGAACCAGTTGGTCCTGGATCCAAGTCTGCAGCTCGGGGACTTCTGTGAACCGATACGGAATCTGGAACCGTTGGAGCTCGCTGATGATCTTGGCTGTTTTCATGTGCTTGTCGAAATTGATGACTTCGATGGAGCCGCCGTCGACTGTGAGCGTGCGCGTGTCCTGATTGCCGTGGTCGACGAATGTCAGGTCCGTCAGGTATGTCCCTACGAATGGCAGGCATGGAGGAACATGGTTCTGGATACGGTTCCGCAGCACTGCATAGTTTCGGGAGACGTCGACGATTTCACGGAGGGTTTCGAGGGTGTTTTTGGTTTTCTGAGAAACTAATTCCCACGTACGCTTTAGGCGTGAGATGGTGGAAGAATTCAACGAGCAGATGATTGCCATCAGGCTGTCGTAGTTGTTCAGCTCCAAGCACTTGGAGGCAATCTTGACCCATTGCTTGATAACAAGAGCGCGTTTCTTGGGTTCTTCCAACTGCAAAATGCAATCGGCCACAAGATTCGCAAGGTCGGTTGAAAGGGTTGACATCGCACGAACATTGACGGCCAAGGAACCGGATTTCTTCATCCACTCGGTACCTAAAAGTTCCTCTGGAAGGATCGAACAGAATATCATCGACTCTTTGAGAGTGATTTGCCGGGCCAACTCCATGGGATCGAAATCCAGAATGGTGATGCTGTGCCCGCCGTTCCTCCACTGCTTAAGTAGATTCATCTGACTCTTGGAGATAATGGAAGGAGGCAACGGTTGGTCTGGGTTGATGTATTGCGCGATCGAAGTATTTGTCTTTCCCATCGACGAGACCAGTCTCGGGACAAGCGGGCCCTGCAGATCCGATACCTTTTCCACGAGTTCAACGAGTCGCTTTCCGGCAGTGGGCAGTGCAACCATGAGTTTCGATCGTGCGAAGTTCAAGATGCAGGGCAGCGCGACGTCGTCACAGTCATGTCGCCAGTGAGCTTCCAGCCAACCCTTGAAAATGTTTGACACGCGTAGCCGAACTGGACCACCGGCCTTGGAGTTGTCACCAATGTAGTCGTACCGATCAATCAAAGCTTCAGCAAACTCGAGAGGCGACGCGAAATGTCGAAAGGTGAGGTAAAACGTCGAGACGAACATGGCATCAGGGGTCGATTCATGAGCAGTGAGCTTCTCGATCAACGATCGAAGGCTTCCTCCAATGACCTGGCCATCCTTGAACATGAGCTCGTGTGCATAAGTCTTTTCTAGAATGCATTCCTCGCTCTCTTCTGCTTCCTCACTGCTGTGGTGGATCGAAACCCCGTCTTTCAACGGAAGTGGCGGCGGCTGGCTATCGTCTACTGGCGTAGAGGGACGCGTCGTGTCATCCAAAGCGGTATCAGTTTCGGAGTCATCGATGGTATTGACACATGTGCGCTCGCTTTCGACGCTCATAACACCTCGAGTTGGTTCCTCCAGCGATTCCACTTCTTGAAATGTCGCGTGAGAATAGAGAATAAGATCCTGGGGCCCCTTGAGATCAGTGGGTGGGAGAAGAGATTCATTCAAGTCTGAAAATGAAGAAAAAGCTGCGCTGAAAGGTTCATCCAGAGTAGAGGTGGGTGTTTCGATGGTGGTGGTTGTGATAAAGCTGGGAGAAGGGGTTGTGCCGTCATCTGTCGCAAGCGAAGGCGTCAATGATACTGTCGACAAAGAATTCCTGGGAATTTGAAGGGGCGGCGGGGGTAGCCGTGTGGAGCGATCTTTAATCTCCAATTTGTGACTGTCGCCCGAAGAAGAATCAGCTTTGGGCGTGTTTGTGTCCAAGGCGCCCCCAAAGTCGTCTGAACTCGTATCCACCTTTTCGGCTTCAGGAGTCGAAATTCCTAGACCAACGGCTTCGATCTCAAAGTCCCCAACCTGCTCCAAAACCTGCCTAGCTTTCGCTACGCAGTCACCCGCGCCGCGCACACAGACAGTGGCAGCGTCGACCAAACGCTTTCCCTCGTCTGGCATGAAAATTGTCTCGTCCTCATTCCCGTTTGCTGGTCGAAAGGCGTCCCGGGCAGCGTGAACAAGTTCTGTGATTCTCTCATACATGGTGTCCTTTGCCTGCTCCAACGCCGCCGAACGGTGCAGATCGTGCTCCCAGACTTCTTCGACAACCGATAATAAAACACGGCACGACTGGACAGCTTGTTGAGTCGTTACTATGAGTTCCGTCGATGACCGAGAATGGAGGTGAAGACCGATAAATGATCCCAGGACACTAAGGAAGTCATCAATAGCAACGTTCAAGCGCTCACTGGCAAGGTTGGGACTCCGGACGAGAGAGGAGTTGGCAGTATAAGAGATGCGATGTGAGACGGATGCTCGTTTGGTCTGGGTGGTGGAAAATCTACGCTGGCTGAAGTCGTGAGAGGAAACGCGAGAGGCAGCACGAGAGCTGAGGTTGCTGAGGTTGCTGCGGCTCCGGCTTTCTAGCCTCGAGGCAACACTGACGCAAGACTCTGGGGTACTGGATTGGATCGAATCCCAAGCGCTGCCTGATATCCTGAATGAGGATTCGACAGGTGGAGTGAGAGGCTCATCGTACATGCGAGGCGATGAATCGCTGGGGCTAAGCTCTGCCATTACCCTGGATAGGCCAACCTCCTCATTCCACACGTCCAGAAAGCGAACGCCACGTGTGACTATCTTAAACGCCCTGAGGAGCATTTGGTCAAAGACGCTGTCCAACGAGTCCTCCAGTGGAGCACCATTTGCAATGTCTCGAAGATTCTTTGCCATCTTGGCCAACGACGAGAGATCCGACAGTAGGGCCTTTCGATTCCGTCGGAGCCCAACAAGGGTTTGCACAAGTTCATCTTCTCTTCTCAGGCATTCCGATTTTTCCTAATCTCATTAGCTCGTCACAACGATAAAAACAAAGTATCACGGGGAGCGGGGCGTACCAAGAGGAAGCGCACTCCAGCGATGATACCTCTCATATAATCCTGGTTTCCGAATTGGTGGAGGGTCGCACACGATCCGGCGCGGATGACGTCCCAAAAATCCATCAAGGCTTTCAGCAGTGGACGCATCAATTGTTGGTCATAAGCTTCACAGTAATTGGTAGGTAGCCAGCCCCGGGCGCCGGTATCCAAGAGTGTGCCATCAGCCCAGCCGTTGGTATGGACGGAATGTACGAGCACGAGATCGCCCTGGTCCAGCGGGAGAGTCACGGTAGCGGACGACAGCGGAGTACCAGGATGAAATGGATAAAATGCCCGAAGATAATTTGGAAAGGCCGACCTCTCCGGGTTGCTTCGATCCACCATGTCTTCCCGCGAGCTGTGAGGTGTCAATGGCGGCGTCATCCGCAATTGTGTTTTGAGAGCGGAGAACAAGCGTTGGTTGGAAGCTGTCCGTGTGGTGAACGACTCATTTCGGAACTGTGACTGAGATTTACCGTGGGATATGTTCAGAGGGGCGATAAAGTCAGGACGGGGCTCCATCATCAGTAGGAGTTTGCCCCCAGCGCTCTTTTTATGACCGACTTGTATCTGCGCTCAACCTGCCAGCATGATAACTGGCGTCTCAGAGCTTCTTCGTAGGGTGTTATGACCGGTCAAGGTCTTGAGGGTATGTGAGATAGCCAGCGCTGAAAATAAATGCTAAAGCAGAGTAGATTAGTAAAAAAGTGGTTTATATCAAGGGTGGACAGCAAAACAGCCTAGAATAAAAGTTGGAGGACTGATCAACAGTGGCCACTCGTACCTATGCCAGCAGAGATTGAAGACCAAGCTTCAGGACAAGGAATATATAAACCGAATCACACCAGCCCCAGCTGTTTTGTTGGATTTTCCTTTAATAGCAGAAGGTAGATTGGACGATTTAATAACGGGAATTGGACCAACAGAAAGCGCAGGCAAGGATGATATACGATGTATATCAGGGGTTGTTCGCAGGGAGTAGTTCTGCAGTTGTGCAGTTCTGCAGTGCCTGCACCAAACAGTGTCGTCGAGAAGACTGACAATTGCAGCTCGCTTCAAAGGAAGATAGGAGAATCAATGTCACTGGGACATGTGGCAGTGGGTGACTTGGATGTGAGATCAGGTATTTCGTTGAGAGGTCGTTTCGAACTGCGTGAAGAGGAGAGGAGGAGAGAGAGAGAGAGAGAGAGAGAAAGTGGCACAACAACGAAGATGCGAGGAGAGAGAGAGAATGTCGAGAGAGAATAGAGAGAAAGTAACTCTGGGGGAATGGCACTTGGTTAGCAGCACCCAGGACAACGGCACAGCGACGGTGGAGACGTGCTTGTCGTCGACTAACTAACAGCAACGGGCTAACTAAGCTCGAGTGGTTGATGGCGATGGCCCCGGAGTGGGATGCCCTCTTGTCTAGCGCGCCTCTGGTCTGGTCTCGACGCTGGCAAATAGGAACCAACAGCAACAACGGGCATCACGGACAGTAGTGGGAAAAAGAAAGGAAGAGAGAGAGAGAGAGAGAGAGAGAAAAGAGCTCAGAGAGTGCGCATCACCACCTTGCGGACGAGGAGTTCTAACAGGATGTGATAGTTTGCATTCTAACCGTCAAGGTTTCTGGATGGTCACATCAGACAGGGACTGATCCAGGCTATATCATACTTACGATGTTATTATAATCAACAAACTAGTTATACGGACTGACATCTGTCTGTCTTCTTCGTCGCTGTCTTTCTTCTTAAGATCTAAGATGTTGTATTATCAAAAACAGCTGCCTCTCTCCAACAAAACACCACGATCTTGACCGAGTCCTGTTGTGTCCCGAGTTTGCACTCTCGACCCGCTGGCTAAGCACAAGCGCTCCTCCACCGGTTCAACCAGAGGGGCACCACAGTCCACAGCACCACAGTTCCCACAGTCTTGCCTCTCCAAAATCCCTACCCAAACCTACTCAAATAAAGGGGGCAAACAGGATTAAAAAGACGAAGCCAACTCCTCGAGAGAGATGAGACCATGACGGTTTTAAAAGCAGCTGACATCACAGGTAACTATCGGGTGCAATCTCAATTGACCTGCCAACATCTCTCTCCCTGTCTTGTCAGTCTGGACTCTCCCTCTCTCTCTCTCTCTCTTGTTGATTTTACTCTCCCGGTATCCCGTCTGTGCTCCACCTGGGAAGACGACGGCTCACAACAACGACTCTCGAGTCAACAAGGGCTTTGACCGCTAACAGGGATGGCCCCTGTCGCAACAACCGCGCGGCCTATGGGAGAGATGGCGCCACCCCCCACTTTCCGATGGCGTTCCGGCTGGTGTGTGAGGTCTCACCTCGGGCGAGATTGGAAGGAGAGCATCATCGTGCAGGAGAGACTGAGCAGGAGGGGAATCCGTCCCGTTCAACCGCCAAACGGTTTTGATTCCGTCTTTTCCTTTCTTTTTCCCTAGTTCATTTCTCTGAAAAATCACCACATCTCCTCTTTGCACGTGTGTCCTCTTTCTCCATCTCTCTTGCTGTTGTGATTATCATCTTCCCGTTTCCTTCTTCTTCTTCTCTTGTTTTCTTCTTCCTTCTTATACTGATGAACAGTTTGTGGAATTCATCCTCTGCAGACTCTGCATGCTACAGAAGCAGTTAGGTTGGTTTCTCACCCATGTACCAATTGCATATGCAAGAGCACAGATATAAGATCAACGGTGGGCTCTTGCTCGCGCAGGTCCTGTGCATTCCTGGCCAGTCAACGCTCCGGTGAGAAGCTCTGGCCACGGCTTGTCCAATGGTCGCTTAAGACGCGAAGACCAGCCAAACTCTATCAATGCTTAGCGCACCGGAGCTGGAGCTGTCATTCTGACCTGTATGTATGTACGCACCATTTTTAAGCCAGGAGACAGCTCAGTTTCCAACAAACTTCTTTGTCCTGTGAAATTGAGCTTTTCATGTTCCTCTGTGGTTGTGATTAATATATGGTCTTGAGCAGCAAAGCCATTGCCGGCTATGACCATTGAGGATTTTCTGACTTGCCGAATACCGCTTCTCCACACGGCTCCCAGTCAATAGTTGGGTAAATCCTCTCTGCTTATCGTCCAAGTAAAAGTGAAAACATACTCCGTAACTACCCCCGTACAGTAACCAGAAAAAGAAAAGATATCGCCGCAGCAGAGAGTTCTTGATCGACGGGCAACTTTCCAAAGTCAAGACGCTCGTCCAGAACCAACCCCATAGTTAGCACTCCGTAGATAAACAGTTCCAAAAAAGAAGCGTGTTGGATTGTCCACTTCTCATCCATGAAGGTTCAAACCGCCTGTTCATCGCTCCGTACCTATTCCCTCGGCTAACAATTGAATCCCCTCAGGTTTCTCATTAATCCTTTTCCATCATTTCGTTGGCAAACCCCCGATGTCGTACAAAGGATCGTCCTGCATCCGGAAGAAAGAATCCTACCTGTGGAGGACGATGCAGAGACGCCTCACTCGTCGATCACTACTCGTAGTTTTCTCATCGTTACCTGTAAGATACGTCCGGAGAGTATGATATGGACCTCAAAAAGTACTCGTCATGATCGCGTGTGAAGTAAACAAAGACCCAAAAAACCCTCAAAAGAGCATATCTGGTCTCCTTTCTTCTTCTTCTTTTTCCTTTGCTGCTTCATTTCCGAGAAGGACAAGCCCGGATCTGTCCTCCGTGAGAGAGCCATCCCTTCCACGAGCTTGGTTCCTGTGTTTCATACCCTCACCCGTCGGGGCCTGTTGGGTTAGTTATCGAGCAAGTCGTCCCAAATATCTGGGATATCTGGGATATCTGTCTGTCTCTGCCTTTCAAGGCTTTTGGCTTGGCTAGTTATCAGACTAACTCCCCCGTCGGGTCATACTATCGATGGCCAGAACCCAGCTCCGCCAGCCCCCCCCTTTTTTTTTCCCGTGCAACCTTGAATATGAACGTTGGCTTCATATATACAAGGTTTTGACTATGGGAGCAAAACTGCTTTCTTGTCCTTAGCTCTGGAAGTCTAGACGCCGCCGTTCATTGGAAGACAAGATATACAAATCTGAGCGGCTCTCCAGCTCTCCTTTCTTCCATAATGTTTAAGAAGAAAAAAAAAGAGGCATTGGAGAGCCAGGGTATGGAGTAACAAAGTACTCACTGACAAGAAGACATAGGCTCGAATTGAAAAGACCAACACTGGAATTGTGTGCCTGGCAAGACGCTGGGCTGAGTTTCTCCTGATAGCAAACTCACTCGACTGGCGATTACCCCTATGTCAGCTTCTGTCAACCGGTTCTGCGCCCCCCCAAGACTATCACGGTATAAACTGTTGGAGTGTCCCTGCATCATCCACCCAGTCTCCCGGCACAGACACATGCCACCTGTCAAGCCCACATGGCACACACTGAACAGAGAAACGAGACCGAAAAACAACTGGGTATCTGGATGGAATCATGGAAGTGCAGAAGGGGTTTCAGAAACCCCTACGTCAGACAGTGACCTGCAGCCCTACAAAAACGGTCCCAGGTGACGATGCCTGTCGGAAAAGCCCTTGTCACTGTTGGAAAGGTCGGCTAGCTCTTTTGGCATAATTGAGCACAAGGAGTCGTAATACTCCCTTCATCGAGGTCCAGGAGCCCACCTAAAACTGGCCAAGCTACCCTGACAGCCGTGTTGCATTGGACATGTCGTCTCAGAGGCACGGTAACTCTTTACGGTTACGGGGAAAAAAAAAAAATCTTCCAAAGCTCTCCCCCTTTTGCTGAAACCCTTGTTTCAGGACTTTCCGCGATCAACAAAAAATTCCTAAAAAAAGGAGGGCCAACCGCTGTAACTAATCCATGCCCTATGTTAGTTGGTTGCATGTGAACGGAAGAGCTATGGTAATTTTACCCAAGCCTGGGATCATCATCCTCTTCTTATACATCCCTGGCCGATGACATGGGTAGCAACAACAAGCCTCCAGGGGGTTGGCGTAAATAAGCCATGGGGTTCCCACCTTGCTCGCAACGGCTACAGCCTTGGTTCTGGTTTAAAGTCGCATGAAGATGAACAGACCCGAGGCCAAAAGGGATTCAGTGATCACATACTCCGTATGCCTTGTGTGTTGTTCGGCGTTGGGCATGGATATCAGATGCTATATCCAGAGATCTATGGAGTATTTTCCGAGCAACAAGGAGTCGGTGGATTTCAATAAGCAAGGAAGCATGCCTGTCAGAACGTCTTCCCCAGTGAGAACGCTCCTGACTCACTGAAATTTGCCGCCCAGGATTCCCTCGTAATAACAGACAAACTCGAGGGGTTTTCGAGAGGCAAGCTATTCATCCCTCTATGTTGTAGGTCACAACGCTCGTTAAAAGCTCTCGCCAACATCTCCTTTCATTGAAATTTTCACAAGCGAATGAACAGAAGTAATCGGGATGCAACTAAAAGCAAAAGGTCTCCTGTTATCCCTGACCACACGGCGTCAGTCATCTGTGCATCCGTGTTGACTTCCGACAGGAACTGACTGTATCGTAAATTAAAGCTTTTTCTCAATGGAAGTGAAAAGCTAGGTTGCAAGCTTGTTCATAGAAAACTTCACTGGCTCGCTAACTTCTGGTCAGCGGACGAGCATATCCGAAAAAATCGATGGGAAAGGAAAGAAGATGACATCAACTAATCAATGGAGGAGGACAGACGGCCTAGCAAAATGGACCGAGCTTCCAAGACAACAAGGCTTCTCCAATCCGGCGTGAAGTTCTTACATGCTTATCACTCATTTGATGGGAGCGCAGTAGCAGCTTTCATCCATTTGCACAAGCCATCGCCTACTGAATCTGCACCATAAGTTCCTTATTGGCCTCCAAGGCAAGTCTCTATTGAATGATGCGAGCCAATGAGCTTGATTAAACCCCCTCAGCGAAGAAAAACGCAGCAAGCGATGGATTGGATTTGCAAGTGAGTAAACTGGCTGAGCTGAAGAATTTAAAAGGTTTAACGAGTTTTGTAAAACCTGAATGTTCGAAAGAGACTCGAAATGAGAACGGCGCACCAATTACGATGTGAAAAGGGCAGTGATGGGCCTTTTGAACAACTGTTTGAATCCAGCTAACAGCAGCAAGTTGACCCATCAGTGATGCATCTATTATTGTTGTCGAATTTTAGCATGGCCTTTATTCATGATGTTTGAGATACCGAGGGCAAACAAGCCACAGAGCATGCTGAAGCATATGTTAACAGCTTTTGATAGCGAGGGAGTGAAAGCATCCGCCTGCTCCATCAGACAGCCAATGGCTATCACCAGAACCTCATGATGGACGGAGATGGAAACAGAAATCCCAGGCGTGGCGTCAACTTGAACAACTACACTCCAGGCCATGTCTATGTCCTTCCTGCTAGTGACAGGCTCGCATTTTACCCTCATGTTGTTCGTGCAGAGAAACAGGCTGGTTCTGGAATCTCATCTGTTTTCCATTTTGGTAAACTGCTGTTTGTGTGTCTGGAGATTGCGTGTGTCTGCTTCGTTGACAGCATTTGGGATTACCAATACTATGATTTGCCGGATCTCAACCAGAAAAGGGCACTCTCACAGGGAGTAGATGAAAGTCAATATGGGGAGGATTACGTCTCCGCGTCGGTGGTTGAGCTGCCCTCGGCCAGAGGAAAAGAAGGATTGGCGAGTCGAAGAGAGCGTCTGATATAAAGTCTCTAGACCGATGGATGCTTGCGGGTTGGCACCTGCGCATCTTTCACAGCGGTGGTCTCTGCATGAACTCTGCGTGGAGGTGAGCTCCACAGATTCATAACATGGGAGGAAACTCGTTGCAAGTCTAGACCTCATCTCATTTGGCGAGTGATCAGTTATAAATTGCTTGACATGGAGATGACGGCGTAGAGTCATTTGGTATCACTTCATCCGTAAAAGACGAGAATCGTAAAGCAAGGATTTTAACGTAGATCTGAGATTGATATCGCCCGCCGGGAGTGATATGATATCCTTTTCTGCCAGTCAAACATCTGCAGGGAGGGATAAGGTGAATTGGAGACCGAAAAAAAAAGGGTCATTCGCAAATATTGCAAATGACGACCGACCAAGTAAACGACACCACTGAGATTCGAACTCAGGCCCCCGAAGGGATCAGCTGTCGACAGATCGACTGGATTCTAGGCTGACGCGATAACCACTCCGCCACAGTGCCTTGATGGCTGGGAGTTAGACGGACTCTGTCTGTAGTGGTAACAGCACGGTTGTCTTAATGGGCATACCAGGCAAGAAAAGTGCTGTGTATTTGCACGCGAATCCTCACCCGCGGTTGTGGTGAAGCTTGATCCGCATAAAGCTGCAGCCATGTGCGGTCAAGATCCACGGATCAAACCCGAAATCAAACGTGGAAAGGCGGACGCTGAAGGTATCTGGGAGAAGTTGGATTATCAACGCTTTTGAATTGCTGCTTCGCCGGTCATGAATGCGTTTGAGTCACGCACTGGAAGCCTAGATTGTCGTGTTGGCCTCTATCCATCCATCCATGGATTGGTTATAAGTCCGTTGTTATTAACTAGTTAACTAGTTAATTGTTGCAACCATGAGGTTTCAAGTTAGAGAGCGCTAGAACCGTTAAAATAGGTAAGTTAGTTAAGGGCCGGCGCCTGTTCCCCCCTCCATGAAAAATCAGTCGGGCTGAAGACAGTCGTCTCGATCATCACAAACTTCATCTTTTCTCAGTCACTCGTTAGACTCTCTCGCTCTTTTTCATTTGTTCATCTGGTTTTCAATAATCACTTCCACGGGGATCTCATCTGACCCCTCAAGGATAATACCAACGACGCTCTCTCTCTCTCTCACACACACACTCTTTCTCCTTGAAAATGTCCTCTGACAGTCCAAAACTGGAATCGTCGCCCGCCATGGTGGCTCGACCAGCGCCTTCGCAGCCTCCCCCGAACCCCTCGCCGCAAAACCCAAGCCAGCCGTCAAACCAAGACACGATAACCCTCAGCGTCAACCCACGCACGTTGTCCATGGACGGAAAGGATGCCAATATCCCTATCGGCTCTCTGAACCCCGTCGCGATCAAGCCAGTCCGGCCGAAGATTGAATTCTCCCGCTACATCACGATCGCTCATGCCGTCATCTTCATTTCGAGCTCAATATCGGTTATCCTGCTGGGCGCGACCATCGCCAAAGAAAATAACATAGACTTTCGTTACGGTTTCAAAGGATATGCCCTTGTTCCAATCGCCCCAGTATGTTTCCGAGTTCGCATCTTTCTCTTTTCTTTCCCCTTTCTCCGCGCTTTTTGAACCCGAGTCTTCTTCTCCTCCCGGTGCCCTGTGAGTTTTATATCGACTGACGGAAACACACGATAGATCGCCCTCAGCGCGTTTTGGGCTCTGGTAGCGTTGGGAATAACCCGGCTCCTCAAAGTTCCAATCCACCCGGCATTCTACGTCTCTTTTGACCTTCTTCTCTGGCTGGCCGTCATCGGCATCTCGACGTGCCTAATCATCATCATGGGTTATCGTGAGAGTTATGCCTGCGAGTACGTCTATCGCGGAAGGTCAAGATGCTACGATGTCTACCTTGTGACTTGGGGGTTGCAGATCGCTGCCAATGCCTTGGGTATCTTCAGCGGGTAAGTTTGAAAAGGCAGTTCTTTCCTTCGTCCTGCCCCCTCTTCATCTCTTTTATTGAACTCGATTTTTTTTTTTTTTTTTTTCTAACCCGTTTTGACGTTTCAGGCTCGTTCATTTCAGCGTCTTTGTTTGGGGCTGCAAGATGGTTCATAAGATGAATAATGTGTCGAAATTCGAAGTGACCATCAACCTCAACGGTCTTGACAGCAGCCGTAGGGAAGCACCGGTTCTTTACGCTTGAAGAGCAAAGCGACGGGCCACGAAAACAAAGTATTTTTCCTTCCTTTTTTTCTGGGCCAACACCACTTCCTCTCCCGGGATACCAATACATGCCGAAATGATTTGGTGAGAGCCTTTTGTGAACAGAACCAGCGCGTTTGGAGAAGCCACTTCATGGGGGCCGTATTTATGATATTTAATGTCTAATCTCTGCCTACCATTTCTAATTCTATGAAATTAACGCAAGAGCAAAGCCTTACTCTGTGTGTTTGTGTCTTAAAAGAGTTGTAAGGCAATGGCATGTCCACCACATAACTATACCTTTGTAGCCATCTGTCTAACAATCAACATTTGCGCATTTACCCGCATACAGACGGTAAACTGAAGAAAAGAAACAGATAATCG
The DNA here is from genome assembly GCA_001430925.1 of Byssoonygena ceratinophila. Classification (NCBI taxonomy): domain Eukaryota; kingdom Fungi; phylum Ascomycota; class Eurotiomycetes; order Onygenales; family Onygenaceae; genus Byssoonygena; species Byssoonygena ceratinophila. Next base: position 60,411 of record LJPH01001379.1, read on the forward strand.
CTCAACACAACACAATGAATTATCATTATCTCAGAAATACATTTCCCCTCAAAACCATAGCCAACCATCATGCAATCTTTTCTTTTCCAAAACATTCCAGAGACGAGAGAGAACCACAAGCGATCACTCATACTGCGGTATATGTTCCATAAACCGACTGGCAAAGCGCGAGGAGGGGTATTCGGTAAACAGGACTATATAAAAAGGACCGCAACGAACGAAAAACGAAGTCTTAGCTCAAGCCAAAAGAACAAGAACAAAAAAAAGAAAAAGGAAAAAAGGGAAGCCGCCGGGCGATCATCCGAGTCTGCCATAGACTGTCACGAACCAGGCCAGCGTGATTAGATCCGACAATCAATTATTACCATATCTCTTTTCTTCTTTTCGTCCATCCATCCTCGTAAAAAAAATAAGAAATAAAAAAGCAAATACCCGATTCCACTAACACGCACGGAGCACAAGCAAAGAAGAAAGAGTAGACGAGAGAAAGAAACCTAGGAAGAGAGGCAGAAGTAAAGGAATTCCGCCCCTGTCGTCCAATCCCAAAGAAATCAGTCCTGGAAGCGTGATATATGCATTGGCCAATAAAGGACCTGTTAAGTAAACGAAAGGGCATCATGAAGCATGGTGTTTTTAACTCATGAAGGTGAACAGAAAAAAGGGGGGAAATTTGCTCCAGACAGGACACCAAATCTATGTATAGATGGGGCGAATGAAAGAAACAAAAAAGGGCGAACGATCAAATGCTCGAATAAATCCAAGATTCGAAAAGGCAGAGACCAACTTGGACCATAAAAAAATAGATAACCAGATATTACGAATTCTATAATTTCTGTTGCTGGGTCTAATCTCCGTTGCCCATTCGAGGAACGGGTTTCCTTTTCGAATTATTTGTGGTCTTTGGTATACGGGGCACACCCTGAATCATTCGGGGTTCTTTCATATAATTGGGATCAAGTTTCGCAGGTACTGCGGCAGATGTTAGCCTCCTGTAACTGCTTAAAGACGCGCTCGGCTTGTGGCGCTAACCTCTAGTGACGACAGTCTTCCAGTCTACGGACGCTGAAATCTCCCGTCGACTGCTGGGTGGAAAGGATGATGCGCTTGCCGACCGCCACAGATGATCAGATGTATCCGACAAAAAGTTGGTAGTCATCCTTCCGGAGAACAATGATGACCTGCCACGATTTCTCTTAGAAAGGATGATTTCGTCGAAAAGCACAATCCTCGGCGGTTTTGACTTGGGGTCGACTCTTTCACGCTCGCATATGAACTCGTTAAACCCTAAAAGCCAACGAATCAGTGATCTATAGTTTACAAATATTCTCAGTTCAAAAAGCCACGGAGACTCACCTTGAGTTTGTTGCAGCACAGCCATGTACTCTGCATGTTCATGTGGAAGGCTCTTCATGAACGCATCCATCTGAAAATTGTACGTCATTCCCGACTTCTTTTTATCTCCGGTGGTTGGGCGCATGAACTTTTTGTAAGTATAGAGTAGGCTCGCAAAGCATCGAACGAACGCGGCTCGGATCTGGTCTGGATGGAATGCCGCCGCACACACTAGACAAATATGCGATGCACAGCGACCATGGACAATCAATTTGCAACCGGAACACTTGTACATGGCATCTTCGGCCCTTTCATCGCATATAGCGCAAATGGATTTGTCATCCACCTGCTGTAATTGTAAGCAATGGCCTTCTACCAACGTACTACCAACTGGATTTCGCATGGGTTGCTGGAAGGCATGCGGCATGATCGTTGAGGCGGCAATGGTAGACTGCGCGTATACTGACGGGGCATAGACCGATGTACCGGTGTCTGTATTCAAAGTTGTGACAGAAAGGTTGTAGGAGTGACCTAAGAAAGGAACGCTGGGTCTCCTTGGCATTCCGGGACGTCGATCAATGGCCATCGACGAACTTCTGCGAGACGCCGCATCGAAATGGCCAGACCGTTTTTCACGTAGCGAGGCCTGAAGAGCGAATCCAGAGTCGTTCCGTGAAACTGGAGTTGTAGGTAATGGAGGAAATTTGCTCGAAGTCGGAGACGTTCTAGGGGAAGGTGACGTGCCCCCTTTGGACGTGGAGCTGGTGGCGGGACGATCTTGACTTCTCGGGAAAGATACGTCGTTTCGAGCGTTTAAAAAGACATTGAAGATGGGAGGAGGTGGAGTGACATATGGATCCTGGCCAAATGAACCAGAATTCAAGTTAACGTACTTTGCCAACTGAGTCGAAGCTGCCTTAGGGGAATATATTGATGCTATTTCTGCAGGCATGGAGTCGAAGGGATACGTTTCAACGACATAAGCAGGAGGTCCGGTCCTGATGCCAAATCGATAGAGCGGGGCTGCAAGCTGGAGCAGAGACTGAAGCTTTCGACGTTGATGGCGAGGAAGAGGAGTGGGCCTTTGCGTACTTTCAATGACATCTTGGTCAAGGTCGACGAGAACAAAGTCATCGGACGGCAGCTCCAGGTTTTCGTATCGGCGCTCAATACCTACAACATACGGGCATGGCGCTTCAAGTGCTTGTAATAGACGGGCAGGAAGTATTGGGATGAAAACACCAGTCCACTGGAAAGGAAAAAGAAGCTCGGTGATTGATCTACTGACAAGATCTAGCATGGCGGTATGGGATGAAAGTAGTATGATTCGTGATTCGGCCAGTAGGTACTAAGTGAGAGTCAGAATATATCGATGCAACCAATGATGCGAAAGAAACTTACTTCAAAGAGGATGATGATATTGGATATTGAAAGAGCGCGGAAAAGCGGGTAAAGATCCGTCTGCAAAAGGTTAGCACTCAGCTCATCAAATTGAGCGACATGTGGTTACGCACGTTTCGTGAACTCGGCAGTTCGTTATCTGCCTCTTTGCGAGCAAATAGGCGCAATTCCCGAACTGCGATCTCAACCTGAGTCTTGGACGACAGAGGACTGAACGCCTCCATGCACAAGTTGACAACATATCTCTCCAACGGCTGCCACCTGCCCACTCTGGGCGAAGTGGGAGGAACTCTGAGGATGGCGCCGTCCATCATAGGGATTGTGATGGATCTCAGCCATTCTTTCCAGAACGTTGTCATCGAGGCGTCTCGTCCAAGAATTCCGTATGCACGTGGAATCCAAAAGCCAGTGTCGCCATCCGTCAGCCCGTCAATTTTTGACGCGGCTCCGTGACGCACTGGACGTAGCAAGTCAGCCATTAGCGCAATCTTCTCTTCTACCGCGCTGATTTCATCCTCGAGCTCGTCTCTTGCGACAGAGCCAGAGGGAACGGTGGGCAGTTGAGCCAGCAACCTAGAAAGCTTTGCTCGCTCCAGCCCCAGGCGCTCACCCAGGCTAGCGGCAAGTTCTCGCTCCTCTTCCGTCATATTTTCCCGTCTCCATTCTTCGCATCTCTTTTCAAGCTCGTCGGCTGTTTTGTGGCTCAGTGGGATCCAAATGATAATACAAACGCCGTAGAGTCTGGACCCGTCACCGCCGGTCATTGCAAATCCATGCCACGTAGATCGCGGTCGTTGATCTGAAGAGACGATATTGATGTCATTTGGGAATGCGAACATTGGCACGTAGTCGGGGAATTTCCCTCTTCGCTGGCCCTCGTCCGGTGCACCTTTTGGCGGATATCTATCGAGGAGGACTGGTTCGAATCTGCGTTTGAGAGGATGCATGTTCGGGGACATCTCAAGGGGCTGGGGAGTTGGAATCACCGAATTGTAGTTGCTCATGCGTCGCGATGTCCGTATGGAAGCTAAGACACTTATGATTAGAGGAGCTGAAGCAATGGATATTGGAAAGCGACTGGCAGACACTTACCTTGGCGGGCTAGCGACGGCTGTCTTTTCATGCTACTCATATCCCGAAAAGACATGTGCCTTCGCACACTGCCAATGCCAGATTTCAGTGGGTTGGGACTCATATCTTCGGCCACTATCTTCTGCGTCTTGGGTCTGGGTTTGGTTGGTTTGGGCGGCACAACAGCTCCAGCAGTGAGGCTGAGATCGTTCAAAAAAGAGTCTCGTTCGGCGGCAAACTTCAGTAGTGCCCTGTCGAAATCGACGTCGTTGAGGAAGGATGTTCCATTGGTAGAGCCCTTGATGGTCATGCTGCTTCGATTACTATGGGATGCATTATTTGAATCCCTGGAATCCACCGTCAGGGACTGAAATGACAGCCTCCTGTCATCTGTCGGTTTGAACGACAAACGCTGCGTGGAGTTGCGCTTTGAAGCCGGTTGTGACGAATCGGCCGCCAGAGCATGTTCCTCCTCCTCTGCGTCTGCATCTTCTTCGATTGTGTCTGCGATGGGTAATGTTTGGGAACGACTGGTGTTGTATTCCTCCCCTAGCTTGAGAAAGATGTCGAATATCTCGGACCCATCGACACCAGCGATCCAGAAAAAGTCAGCGAGAGGAGCCGAGTGCTGGTCAACAGTCGAAGCAGGCGCCATGATTTCGAACGATATGATTGCCTTAGGCAGAGTCGATCAGTGGCAGGGCGAGGAAGAAAAGAGCGAGTTTGCTGGCGAATCGATTAAGACGTGGAACCCCCGCACCGCAAGCTCATAGCATCGAATGGAACCAGTAGCGTCCGGGGCACAACTCATCTGGCGACGTTCGATTTGACAGAGACTGCTTCTTCTTTTTCTCTTCCTTATTTTTGGGGGCAAGACGGACAGGCAGGGTGAGGCGACGACGGGACAGAGAAGACGGGAAGTTCAGATAAGGATTGAATGCGGCGGCATGAGCCTAATAATATGTTTTAGCAGCTGCAGAAAACGGCGCGTTGCACACCCACGGCCGCATGGTGAGAATGCAACTGTTAGGGGGTGGCTGACCCGCTGTGTGCTCGCTGCAGTAGTTCTGCTGCTACCTAGGTTTTCCGGTGTGTGCTAGGCTTGGGCTTAGGCTGCGAGCTTGTTGGAGTGTGTTCAAGCTGGTTGGTGGTGGCCCCTCTTTTCGCATGTCCTCTTCGCTTGCCGACAACTGATAGTGAGCATCCTTACAGCTTGGTTCCCTCAGCCTGGTGGGAAGACACTAACTAATGTGTCTATTAAGTGCCAGATTGCAAGCTGCATCAACTTGTGGAAAACAGAGCAAGAAAAAGTGGTTTGTGATGTTTGTTAAATTCCAGGTTCATGCCGCACAGATGTTTCACCAGGTTCCCAACACTCTCATCTCGCCCAGGGCAAAATAACACAGCAGGTTATAGCCCTGAGCCCATCTACACTAGTTATACAACTGGGATTACAATCCTAAGCGATGGCATTGCAAGTGATGCTCTACTTTCAATTCAAGCACAAATGTTTGACCTGATGGACATTTCATTCCTTCAAAAGGTCCTGCGGCCTATTTCCATGCTATGAAACCAGGGTGCCCAGTTTTACCCCAGAAAGCTGCGATTTTTACCTGGGGATACACGACGACTAGCTAGTTGACCGATCCTCCCTACAAGCAATCGGTCTCCAGAAAACCTGTTTGGAAAAAATCGACAAACACACAGAATCAACCCGGTCAGTTGCCCTGACCGTCCGCAGCACCCAACCCATCTGCATTCGTTCGAGGACGGTTCATATATGGATCGTTATTCTGGGAGTATCTAGCCAGACAACAGGCCCTCCAGCGGTCGGACCCAACAACAGCAGGGATGCGCTTCTCGATAATCGAGTCGGGGTGGAGACATAGTGGCCGATCCCTCCTTCATGGGTCATGGATCCACGCACCTTAGCACACGGTACAACGTCAAAAAAAAGGACGCTTTGGCGCGGAGGTACCATCATCACCAGTGGCATCAATGGCCCGGAGGTATTATTCCTTTTGCGCGGCATCCAGAGTGGTTTGCTGGACTCCCGTGTTGTTTCTGATCTTCATTCCGCCTGCATTCCAAGCCAGGCCAGGTATGAAAGCAAATCCATTTCGCGTAGACTATCCTCCGCTTGAAACGAGTTAGAACGGAGACACAAGCGGCCTTATGACCTAACACACTCAATCTATCTCGCACGGTTTGCTGATCTCTAGAAAAATGTCGCGCAATTCGCAGTACTCCCTCCAGGTTTGAAAGGAAATCTCCACGCTGTTGAGACAGTTGTCAAAAACGCTCCCCTGATCAGGGATAGTAGTTAATATATATATCGAAGTGGTGAAACATTCGGAAGATAAAATTCTGAATAGTATCGTGGAACTCTGGCTGCATTAGTTAGTAGCTAATCCCAAGCGTTACGGGGGGACCGTTTTGGAAACATGTCCCAACCGCCAGTGTCCCGTGGAAGGTTGTGCAAAGCGCATTTGTTTCTCCAGGAACCCGGGCGTACAGGCATATAGCAACAAATAGACGGACACTCGCAGGGTCGGGCTGTGCACCCGCCCTTGAATTGTGTACCTGCATATCGCTTTTCTGGGTCTACGTGTAAAAGCTGCAAGACAGGTTGCATTTGTCTCAGTTGTGCCTGAGGGTCTGAAACAAGTGGCGACCGCCCTAGGGAGAGTCGGGGACAAGACAATCTTTTGTTCTTCGATTGTCGCCGATGAGACGACAGCCTTCAATATTCAAGGCATAGTTAGGCCTCTTTCCTCATGGACAGACAATGGCCATAGACCTGCCACATGTGCGTTTTTCATGCCCGCTATGCGTGATGACAATGGAACAAGAAACCTCGGTCGTGAAATCAGGGACAACGTGTGGGATGCAAAGCGCACCAGCCCTCTTTCTATACCACCAAGTTCGCCGACATTCCGGGGGACTGGGCTGGCTGAATTATATCCACCATCAGCACATGGAGTTCGCCCCGAGTCGGCTAAGCTGGACGGGAGCCAAAATATCCTTTTTTATGCCGGATGGAAAAACCGAGAACACACACAAGGGAAACTGACTCGGATAGTTATTAGCACATGCTCCCCTTTTTAACTTTTTCTTTTCATATCCAGGCGCTAAAGAGATCTTCATCCTAGCAAAGGAAGAGACAATGTTGTGCATTTTCGGCTCTTCTCCACAGTCAGCAGGGAGATGAATGTGATTTCTTCCTTCATGCTCCGTACAAAGACGGCCTAAAATGGAGCCACTTCTCGATCTCTTTTCTGGGGAAATAAGGAATAATGCACTCCAGATACCAGGCTGAATCCCTGCTGTAATACTACATTCAAAAAGTTATTCCTTCAAGCCACTGCGGAGTATCCCTGAAGGATACTATGGAGGAATTTTGACTTGAAACAAAGTATGCGAAATCCAGCATTAAGAGGGACCTTGCGTGATAAACGAGCGTTGACCTAGTGTTTGTCTAATGAATTATGCGCAGGCGAATTTTAATTTTTCATAAGGGTCTCAGCTTCGTTATGAGCTCCAGACACCACCCGTACGAATATGAATGAGCTCGCAGGATAGGGCAGTTTATGATCCCTGATTCACCCTCGGGATTACTTCTTTACATCGTGGAATACCGTCTTTTCGCAAGTATGTAACAGCAAAAACCTGTCATCCCTGGCTCAGCAAATTGAAGTCAACTGGAATTGACAGAAGTAAATTTGAGCCTCTGCTTTTCCTTAACCCCAATGTAGCAGGGTTGGATGGAATATAATTGAAGCTGTCGAATGCGAGGTAACCCAGTGCTATGGGCATTGACGAATGGGAGAAGCAGCCATGGGCTAGCAAATCCCAGCACATCCCGTCATTATAGCAAGTCTCTCCGGTCGGCGGGAGGTTGAATCATCGCTTTTTCGTCATTAGGTTACCAGTGGTCAAGAATCCTCGATCTCCCAAAGCACTTCGCCACTCGAGAGATAACTGGCCGAGGGCCATCCGTCCTTCTCGGCTTATGTCCTTCTGCAGGTTTTCGAGATCATCTGGCTGGCCTTGCTCTTGTTCAAGGAGAAACGCAATCTGGAAGACATCACGCGGATTCAGCGTCGGCATGTTTCTCTTCTGGGTTTCAGTAAGTTCAACATCCCAATTGAGCGACCGCGATTTGAATGGTGGCTTTGGGTTCAATGTAATAGTCTGGGTTTTGATGCAAGTTAGTTCGCCTGTAGTTCCCGGATCCACATAAAAAGTATGAATACACAGACCCCGAGAGTGATGATCCCATCACCAACATTTTCAAGCTGTGCTTCGAGCGCAAATCTGTATAACTTTGTTTTACCATATGGTCCCAAGGATCTGTTTTCTACCTCACGGGGCGCCAATTCCGTAGCTTTGGTGCGTACGTTCAAATACGGCTGGGCAATGAATTGATATAGTTTTCGAAACGTACGGACCCTTCCTCCTGAAGCTTGAATGCCTCCGTGGTCGTCGAGGTTTTGAGTTGTCGTCGTCTCTGTATAGCTGACACTAATAGCAAGAACATGATTCCCTTCCTCTTTCAAGTCGAAAGAAACGATTTTGTGGTTCGATTCAATTTGCGTGAGGCCTCCAGGTTTGGTATCATCATCGTCTGTTGACGGATAAAGCTCAAGAGGAACAGTTTGGGAGGGCGTTTGCATTTCTGCTATTATGCGTATTGAGCTAACTATACGAGCGGTTTCTTCACCGAAGAGCTCATTGTTGGCGGACAATGAACAGGAGAACGTTTCGCCAACATATGCTGAGCCAAATGCCGGAGGGAGCGCAAGCTGATATAGAGTCAGTCTTCAATACCCAAGACATGTCCCAGACGCTTCCGCTCACATTAGGACTTAAAATGAACTGCTTATCCGCTGCGTCTGAAGGATAGCTTAGAGAGGGCTGGACCGGAATGTTGGCAAATTCTTCAGGGAGAGGATACTGGTATGACAGTGACGGCCGTGAAAGCCTACGTGGGACGACATTAGCTGTTAAAACATTGCAGGCAAAGAACAGGTTCAGGAACCCACCGTAAGACTGGGACTTGATCAGCTTAACGGTTGCTTGGGGTGGAGGAGTTGGAACTCCTACCTTTGAGGGAGACGGAATGGGGCTCTTTCGGCCCTTCCGCGGCCGAAAAGGCTCTCGAACGAGCCATGAGAGACTTGCAGTGGATTCTGTGATCTCAAGGTAGTCTGTCGGCACAAGGAGCGAAACGTTGAGGCCGTTCAAGGCGGCCTACTTGGAATTGGAGTGATATCACGTGGATTCGTGTTGCGGCCTGGGCAACTGACGTCGTTCGCATCTCCGCAATCGCATTTCAGCCTAAGAAGTCATCCCACACGGAGTGACACAGGCTTTAATATCTGTCTTTTCTCACCGTTTTTGATTGTACTTGCGTTGCTAGCAGCCTATAATTCAAATAATTAATATTTGAGGTTTTGTTTTTGGTCATTTTTTTGGCTTTGATTTGCCCTCCGACAGGGTTATATAGATCTCTCGCGTCGTCTTGCCACAGTCAATATCCAACTACTTATACCATTTTTTGGTTTTTTCAAAGAGTCTATTAGACACGAAGTGGCTCCAAATGGCGCCGGGGAGAAGTGGTAACATCTTGGCTGTTTCCCTGACTTGCCGGAATGCAAGCTTAAAGAAGTATGTACATACAGGTTCTAGTCGCCTACGGGCCACAAAACGGAAACGAGAAGATGAAGCGGAATGTTCAGTTTCCGTTTCATCAACCCCAACGAAGACAAAGAGGGCTCGTACCGCTGGCGACTGTGCTATTGATCCTCCAACAGCCATGCCGACCCGTCAAAGAAAGGTCCCTCGATCAACACGACGCGAACAAAAACCAAAGGATAGCGTTGAGGTAGTACACGAAGAGAAGAGGCTTCGCTTGTTTAGAAAAAAGCCCCCTCAAAGCTATTTAACGAAACTTGCCAGAGCCATGACGCAGAAGTACGGTTTCTCACTTTCTTCCCCCTTTACTTTTCCTTTTCTTCATCAGCGAGGCTGACTAGAACTCTGCAGAATGTTCGTTGTTGATAGGGAACGGATCGAAAACTCGGAAGGCCCAGAAGAAACTGTCCGTATTGTAGGCACCACCGGGAATATATATAGAGTCGTGATAGGGAAAGAGCCCGTTTGCTCCTGCCCGGATGCAGGAAAGGGGAACCAATGCAAACATATCGTATATGTATGTGCCTCTCAACAACATCGTCTCGTCGAGTCGGTTATGATTATCATTATATGGAAGGGGGATGCACCTAACGATTCTATATGGAGCAGGTCCTATGTAACGTCCTCAAAGTCAAAGACTATCTGCGATATCAGCTTGCCTTTCTTTCTTCGGTAAGAGGAGTTCGTCCAAAGCTAGAAAAATGCTTTCTAACTCTCGCCTTAGGAGCTTCGTGAAATATTCGACAACGCTCCACTTGATCCTATAGGCAGCGCCTCCAATGACGGTCAGGGAAACCGGAAGCCCGTCGAGGGGGATTGTCCTATATGTTTCATGGAACTAGAGTCAGCAAATGATGACATCGTTTGGTGCAAGGCTGCATGCGGGAACAATATCCATAAGCTGTGTTTCCAGCAGTGGGCAGCTAGCCGGGCCGGCCAGGATGTCACCTGTGTTTATTGGTTTGTTAACCCTTTATGCCCTTCGTAAAAAGACAAAAGTTGGCGAACGATACTGACCAATTATTAGCCGATCAATTTGGGAAGATGAGGTAAAAGTTGATGTACAGGCTGTTTTAGACACGGCAACGGTCGGCGAGGATGGTTATCTTAATGTGGCCACGGCCATGGGGTTGTCCGGAGGACGGGGTAGGCATACCTCTCTGTATATTTCATCTTTCCTTTTTCGTTTAGTTTGGCAGTTTCAGGAAGGTTATAATCATGGACTAACAAGTGCGTTTCAAGATTATTCAACATATCATCATCCATGGGTGCGCCGACAATTGTATCCCTACTACTAGGCTGAAATGGCTGATTCGGGGCCTAAACACTTTCACCAGTCGTTGGGAGTCCTGACAGCAACCTATCGACGTCGACAGCGCTTTCAGTTCAGTGCGTTTTGGCTTTCTCTCAGGCATTGTCTGCTTTTCGCTTAAGCTGGCTTGGGCACGCGACAAGCATGCCAGCTGGACGTCCATTAAGATGATGAAGTTCCTGAGAACGTGGATTGCCGCGGAATTGCTTTTGACACAATGAGTGCAGCACCCGTCGGTGGTCTGTGGCACCTCGATACAGACTCCTAAGTCATTCTTGTACTCCTATTATGGTGATTGGTATCAATACTAGCATTAAGTTCGATTTGGCTTTAGCTATTCTCACTGAATATAGTGCGTCGGGCTGTACGGTCCGATGCAGGAACGGCCCATATACCGGTATGCCTTGAAATCTTTCCACGGGGACTCACTCGCAAGAAACGAATTATTGCACCCTATACACCCAGCTTTACATTGTATCATGCGACTCAGACCTCGGTCCCAACCCTTGTTCGAGCTGTATTAATTCAATCGTGGTCACTTAATATCCTTTTTCCACCCTTTATCACCACAGAACTGACACCTTCCTCCCCGGTCATCCACGACGGCATATTCGTGGCATCAATAACACCCAGTTCTGCAAGCTGGCGGAGACCCCCAAAGACGTCGGAGCCGGAGAAAGTCAGTGACATGATTGGACTTTCCCCGGTTTCGGGACTTCTGGCCTGAGAAGAGGGAGTGATGTGTTCTTGCAGGCGAACTTCGAACTTTTCGATTGTAGGAATTATGGAGGTGTGTGTGGTAGTGGCAGTGGCAGTGGTCGTTGGTGACGAGGATGCATTAGTAGATGGTGATAACGAGTTCGCCAGAGGTTGTCGGCAAGGGCCTGTTGTGCCGAAACGCGATAGGATCATTTTTCGTCGTTTCCTTTTCGCTACAGGGTCCGACGAGTCCCATCCAGACTGGAAGCCCCTTTTTGCTGACGTCGAGATATTCTCCTTTTGAATTTCCGTATCAATGGTACCCTGTTCTATTTTACTACATCCGGAATCTTTTACGGGAACGGATTTAGGTAATCTTGGATCAAGCGGGCCCTGCTCAATGACTGCGTCCGCAAAGATAGTAAAGGCGCCGTTGGCTGAATTTGTTCTCCATGGGCCGCGGAGCGTGAGGAGGGTGTGAAGATTCTTGGTCGTCAGCGAGGTTGCTTTCAGAGAATACCGCTGCTGCGGACGGGATAGGGCTTTGGGGATAGCGTCCATGACTATTCGTCTGAGTGTTCTGGTGTCGGTAGTAACTGAAGGTGGGCGTGTGGGCGAGGGAATTTTGGCGCGCGGAGCAGGCATGGAAAATAATGACGAGTATATGAACGGAGAGGCATCTGGAAATGCAAGATATATGATTCTTGAAGCGTCGGTAAAGGCATGAGGCGATTGCTTTGGGTATCGATAGGGCGAGTCGACGATGAAGATTCGAACAAAGGTGAGTGGGAAACTGGCGGAGCGTGATATACAGTAGTGGGCTTTGACGAGAGACGATAGTTCGTTTTGGATTAATTTCAGAAATGTGGCACCGTGGAAGCGCGGTAGAGCAGTTGAGCCGTCACCGCTATCATTGATTCTATGCTCTGATCCCTTTTTGTCGGCCACTCTCGGGGCGAGTTGTAGGGCGGTCCATCGGTGGGCAGCGGCGGGATGGTCTTCTATGTAGCGGAGGTCAGCCATGGCGAGCTGGCGAAGGGTCAAGCCATTCCTCCAGTCGCCTTCCAGTATGCGATCAACGACTTCTCGCTTCCCTCCCTTGCGCTCCTGCAGGTCCGTGTATATCGCCCTGAGTTCGCGGACCGAGGCGGCTGGTTCATACGCACTGGCATCGTCATCGTCAATTTTGTCGGAGCTCCTACGCTGTTCTGAATCGCTGGCGAGATACGGGCGACAGACATGTATGTACTTGTCATCCAGCCATTGCAGGACGAGTGCGATGAGCGAGGCCCGGGAGAGCTTTCCAAGTGATTTGATGAGCGAGGAGGTATTTGCCGGGATGCGAAAGGTGTCCGGGAGGCTCGCTGCAGACGGGGCGAGGAGAGAGGAGCGACGCGCCATGTATCACGATGCTAGACTAGGGTCACTAGTAATTAGAATTGCAATCAGATCAGCGGGTGTTTCTTCATGCAACACTACTGTATACACTGGGCGACCTCGACGCGAGATGCGCAACAACAATGTAGCGAGTGTAAACATCGCAAACAGAGCAAAGAGAGCAAACACGGCTTGGGAGATCACCACGACAGGGACTCACTCGCTCACTCAACTCAACACGAACGGCGGCGACATGGTTTGTCTGCTGCAAAAGGGCGATCGCGGGGATATTTGATGATTCGGAAATATTCACCCACTGCAGGGCTGTCCGCACATCACCATCCCCCATCACCATCACCATCAGCAATGTATGTTATAGTTTCTAGTGTGCGACAAAGAATCAATTAATAATCGTGCACTTGGTTCCGAATGCCCGATTTCGGCTCTTCCCCTCGAGTTAGTCATCACGGACTGAGGGGATTTCGATCTAGTTTTGCCGCACTCAAACAACGTCAGCCCATCTCAATCTTCATCTCCATCCTCTTCTTCTTCTTCTTCTTCTTCTTTGTAGCACGTCCGTCGCGTTGAACTGGACGCCAGCTTGACATCGCGCCACCGGCTATTTCAGTCGCTTATCTGTGTGACATCTTGCCCGCCAACTTCTCTCGCTATATACTAGAGACCAGCATTCCCCCCTCACTCCGGTTTCAGCCGCCAACGGGATCCCAGCTGTTTCTCGCTCTAAGGAAAAAAAGAAAAAAACCCCTCTCTCCATCTCCATTGCCATCGCCATCTCCATCGCTTGGCACTAGCTCTCTTGGTGGCATCAATTCTCCCCAAGTGAGGTTCGACTCTTTTTTGAGTTGAACGCACGTTCAAAAGCTCGCTTTGCCATGTCCAGTTACAACGGGCGTCGCGCCCCCAATTTCTCTCAATACTTGAACGAATTGAACACACTCCCATCAACCTACGACCAGGCCTTGCCGCCGACTCAAGACCTCTTTGACGTCGACGCCGAATTGGCTCTGTTCACCAATGCTGAGTTTCTCGATTTCGACTCCTCTGGAGACATGACAGCAGCCCGTGTGCCGGTCTCTCTCGGGGACGATTCTGCCGCCCAGCCAAAGCCCACTGCCTCGAATCAGGATGTCAAATACTTAGATATGCTGAACGGTATGTTGCCAATGGCTCTCGTATACTTGCAATATCTTTTACCTGGCCGTCGTCTGTTGGATCATTGCCCTCCCATCCCTTTTTGTTCATTTACATCGTTCTAGCTCTTGGTTGTTTTGATATGGTGGTCTTCCTGGCTCAAGGGTAATGGACTTTCTTCAAGAACGCACTGCTGTTCTAGTCAGCTCCTTGAATCATTTTCCTCGACTAGCTTCCATCCTCTCTTTTTAACATGTCGGTCTTTGTTTCCGTCCCATCTTTTCTGGTGCCTGCATAGCATATTCATTTGTGTTTGTTTCGCAACTCCATGTGATTGACATACAAAATTTATGCTGTATCATCATCATCCACACAGTTGCTTGGCAACTTTCTTTGTCTCTTGCTTTTGTTTAAGTTTATGACAATGTTATCCTGGCTTTCGTCTGTTGATCAGCTTCTCTAAGATGGTGCTGATTTCAAGAGGCAGCAGATCTCAGTGTCCCAAATTATCAATTTTACCCAACGCCAATGGTTCCTGTGCACACTCCTGCATACTCTCCTCCTCCGCAGCCATCAACTCATGTTGATGTCACAAATGTGCCTCAACCTGTAGTCGACTCCCCTGTTCTGCAAGAGGCTCAGCCCACACCTCAACCGTCCGCTAGCGCCGCAGGAACAAAGAGAAAACAAGACACACCCTGCATTGATGAGCCCGCCCGTGTAGCTCAAGAAGAAGATAAGAGACGACGTAATACAGCAGCCAGTGCTCGCTTCCGCATCAAGAAGAAGGAACGCGAGAAGAACCTCGAACGCACAGTTAAAGACGTCTCGACCAAAAACACTGCTTTGGAAGCACGCGTGAGCCAGCTCGAAATGGAGAATCGGTGGCTCAAGAACCTCATCACCGAGAAGAACGGATCTATGCTTTCCGATGGCGACATCTCGAGCATGTTTGCCAAGTTCCACCGGACCATAGAAACCGCCCGTCAGCAGCAGAATGGCCAAGGAGTGAAAGCTGAAGCTGGTGAGAAGGATTCGAGAGCTTTGTGAATGATTCATGTCTTTCTCCTTATCTGGCCTTGACGTTACGCTCACGAATCGACGAATCCTTTCCGCTTTAATTAACCTTTGAACAAACGCCATTTTCCATATCAAAGTCCGTTGCCTTGTTCCCTTTCGTGTGTAATACCGAGAGTTGGATATCTTTTGGAGCCGTTAACTGGGTCCTTAGGAATAAGCATTTATTTAGCTTTGGCAGGATAGAGGAATATGGCACTTTGTTAAGGATCCCTTTTTGGGCCCTTGTATTCAATCCATCTTCCTCGCAGGGCTTCCTTAGTAATGACTAGCACCTCCCCTTTTCCATCTTTCATAGAAGGCCATTGTTATGGCAGCGTGTGTGGGCAGAAAAACAGTACCAAAAAAGCGCACGTATTCTTTCTGGGCCTTACATAGGCGGCCACTTTGTTCTTACATCTCTTTTATTTTTCAGTTTCTACATGTGGATATTTGTGCTCTTACTGTTGCTTACTCTTTCCACTTTGTTTGTTACAATCATCACAGCCTGAACCCAAGGAATAGAGCTTCATGAATACACAGATGATAGACAAGCAGGGTTATGGAAAGAGTAAAATGATAGGTTAGAGGTTTATGCTGTACATACATATATAATTATGATGATGATTTCAAAAACTCAATCTAGATCATTCTAAAGATGAACGCCTATCTATATACACTTACCTTACCCACTTCTCTCCCTTCCGTGTCCTTTTTTTTCATGAGAACCTTAGTCCCCGCGTAGGATCCCACTTCCCGGGAATCGTCCGCCGTTGCTCATCACCACCAGCGTCACCACCACCAGCAGCTGAATTGGCGGGAAACCCGGGTCCAGACACCCGCGAAGCCATGTTGTTCATCTGCGAAGGAGTGCCGAATCGAATCCCTACATCGGGAGACCACATTCCCGCCATGGCGGTGGAGGGAATATTCGGAAATCCGGGCGATGTGCCTGTTGTTCCTGATGGTCTGGGGGTCTGAGGTGGAGGAAATGTAGGTATCTGTGCTTGGATGGGTGTGCGTGTGGCCTGTGGTGCTGTCAGGGGAGTGGTGTTCATGTTCTCTTGCCGTGCGGTGGGGAAAAGAGAAGTAGTAGGGTGCTGGCGGGTGTTTTGCAGAGGTGGCTGGAATTGGATGGGCGCTGAAGGTTGTGACAGCTGTAGAGAAGCCATCGCAGTCGTGTTGGCGATGTCACTGCGGTTCAATGGTCAGCATCCACAACAATTTTCAAAGAATAGGAACTGTAGGAATACTCACGTTTCCATCTGGCTTGCTTCCATCCGTCTCTGCTGCACAAACTTTTTACACTCCTCCCTGAACCGACCTACCAACTTCGCCAAATCATTGTAAAACTTTCTCCCCACTTCAATGTTAGATATAATCTCCTTGTATTTAATATATGCATTTTCCAAGTCCTGCAACGCCTTTTCGCGCTCTTTCGTTGACGAATCGCCATTCCTGGCCATTGTAAACGCTCTGTTGGCCTCTCGAAGCTGCTCTTCAATCTGCGTCTGAGTCTTTTGCTCCTCAGCGAGCATGTCGCGATCACTATCATAGAGCCGCAGATGCTCGTCGAAGAGATCTTCAAACTGGCCAGGCTCAATAGTCTGCATTGGGTACTCCCGTTCCAGACGGGCGGTTTCTTTAACTAGCGCTAAATCTAGGAATCATGTTAGCACTTCGTCGAATGATGATAAAAATTAAGAAGCCAATGCAGACTTACGGATTGTGTCAGCTTTAGCCTTTTCTCTCAAAATTTCGATTTTGCGTTTGCGTCGGTTCTCCAACCGCGTCACTTCATTCAAAGAACCCCGTAACCGACTTGACTCTCGCTCTACCTGTGGAGTGATCGTGGCCCTTCTACTGCTCGGCACATATGCCTCCAAATCTCTATTCGTTCCCGCCAAGACACGCAGAACACGCTCGGATTCCCGCAACTTCTTATAGACCAGGTCATCGCTGTTGTTTGCGGACGCCAGGTAGCCATCGATTTCGCGGACACTAGTGTAGAGCTTCTCCGCCGCCTTCTCCGAGGGAGTTCGTGACCATCGCTCTGTGCCATATTTCATTCGCGCCCTATCATCTTCTTCTTTTTCTGCCATCAACAATTCCACTCCTTCTGTGTAGACAGCCCTGTCATTGGTTTTTAACTTGGACGTATCTTCCAACGAACGGTGAAGGCGGGTTAAACCGTCTTGTTGTCGGATCTCTTCCGCATGTGAGACTAGAGATGGAGGTAACCCGAGCGGTTTCTCAAGCGCTTGTAGAGACCCTGGAAGATTCAACGACTGAAGAAGATCTCGGAGTCTCAACGTCATTGACTCTAGCTCTCCGATAGTCTGGTTGACAAGCCGGTCTCGACGATCAGCATATATGCTAGCAGCAATGTGCACTGCATACGGCACCAGCTTGGCGAACAATGGCCGACCAAGAGGAGCACCTTCGCCTATCATAGATAGCGCTTCGGTGACTTCTTTCGGCGCGCTGGGAGCAACCATTGCAGCGCGATCAAGTAGTTTCAGCTCGGACTTTGGAGGCACCGCGTTCAAATATATCTTGTCATTATCCCGCTCTGCCCCTTTCAGGTCTTCACTCACTCGGGCTTTCAGCGCATTTAAATCACCAAGGACGACTTTGTTGATCCACTTGGATTCTCTTAGCGCTTCATTAACACACGTGAGACTATCCCGCAGTCGAGCGACTTCCTCTCCATACTTTCTCTTTTCCAGACAATCCAAAGCCTGCCTGTATTGAGCAGCGGCAGCAAAATGGTGATGTTTGGCGGTCATATGATGAATCCATTCCGTGCTGATGGCATCTGATTTCACAGCAGAGTCTCCCGAATTGGCATAAAAATCCGATACTTTGGCAGCAAGTCGCGCGATAGAGGCATCTTTCAGGCCGTCTTTTATGGCCTTTTGCCAAAAGCACTCTTGGGCCTGCGCAAGCATTAATTCTTCCAGGCTCCGCAATGTCATATCATCCATGTCTTCCGGCCGCGAGCTTCGAAGATCTGGCAAGATGTCTGTCCGTAGATGTGCAATGACGCCAGCAGACTGGCACAGATATTTGCATGCTGTTTTGAGGTTATCCGGATCTGACATGTTCAGCGAAACCGCAAGTTGAGAGTAGAGGGCGGCAAGGTTAAAAAGGACGTTTGCGAGTTCATATCGTATATTGTTCTGAGATACTGTCAAGATCGCGCATGTCAAGTTAGCTTCTTGGAAACTCTTTTGTCAAAAACACGACGGATAAGCGGTTCCAAACCTGGCCGTGAAGTATTGAACCCGAAAGCAGGATACCATGAAAAGTCCGCGCCGACCTATCTCACCTCCCAACCCATATCAGCATTCCTCTATTTCACGGCCTAAATATGATGTACCCGGAAATGCGGTTTCGAGAAACGACGGGGCACCTTCAATAAGTCCACTTACATCAATAGGAAACTTGCCTCCGATCCATTTCAATTGCGCAGCGTATGTGACCAATCTACTTATCCCGCTGACATGAGGTTCCTGGACGTTGATGGCGTCGGTTCGCAGCCGGCTAATGACCAGTAGATCCTCCGAGAACATATCCGGGTGCTGGTCATATTTAGAAGAGATGTATTGAGCGAGGGCATCGGAGAGAGGGACAGGATGGGACCGCCGAAAAGGGATGTTGAGTATGTTTCTGTATTGATCATACTGCGAGTTAGCTTGTGATGTGTTTTCTTCAGTTCTTTTGAAGTAGATTTTCGTGCTGTCGAGAATTCTGATGCGCGGGGCAGGATGTTCGTGTTTGGAGCGTCCAGCGGGGAGAGAAGAGGCGACTTACGAAGCCATGACAAGGAGCCCACGCGAAAACGGAAAAGTGCTGAAAATGTAAATTTATGCTCTTAACATTAAGCTGTCTTATATCAATAGTTCCATCGGCAGCTCAGAAAAGGCCTGGATGGATATTTGTTCGATTCAAAAACCCCACGAGAATTCCTATCACCACAACAACCAAGGCTCCGGCGCCAAGACCCGAGGAATGCAGCCCCAAGAGATGACGTCTGGGCTTCAGCAGCAGATGCTCAGTGCGATCGAAGCTCACTTTTGCATTACTTTGCTCTCGGCATGGGATAAAATTGGTCAAATAGAGCATTTACGTACATTGCTATTGCTAAGGAATAACGAGGTTCAAATCCTTAGAGTATTCAAATTGGCGACATGAAAGAATTGGACAGCCCATCTGGGGTCTCTGGACAATCAAGCGCATATGTACAGAAATTCAAAGAAAAAAGATCCTCCCGGAGCCCAAATATCTTCAAGAACATTGTGGACCTGAGAGTCAATTGCGGAAAAACGGGACACTGAAACTGAGAAAAAATCAATCGAAGCAGCTCACATGGCGACCCTTGAAAGCCAAATGGACTTGGAAACATCTCAATACCCTAGAGCTTCTCGTCATAGACTGGTAGATCGTTGATTTGCATTTTGAAATACTCGAACGATGACAAGAGAATCATATTCTGCACCGATGTGCGGAAAAGAAGAACGGTCATTCCCCTGTAGGTGGAAGATCTTGCGGCTACAATTGCTGCTTCATTAATCTCAGTAGATTTCCCGAGCAAGATACTTTGGGCGCGAGTTTTCTTGGTGTCAAGGCCATAGGTCTATGAAAATGAAAGTTAGCATGGTGTATACATTATGGCCGTAGAAAGAAACTCGAGAATTTCGACTTACACATATCCAGGGG
Organism: Byssoonygena ceratinophila; assembly: GCA_001430925.1. Taxonomy (NCBI): domain Eukaryota; kingdom Fungi; phylum Ascomycota; class Eurotiomycetes; order Onygenales; family Onygenaceae; genus Byssoonygena; species Byssoonygena ceratinophila. The sequence goes on from LJPH01001379.1 coordinate 80,230, forward strand.
ATGACTCCACAGAGCGCTCCAGCGACCATTGGTGCCCCAAAAGGAGATCCATGGTCGCCTAGGTAGGTAGAAATAAGCTGCTTCGTTGTTTCGTAGATCGCAAAATACATTCCGGTACCGATAGTGTCGCGTACTGCGTGTAGGCGAACCCCTGTGTAGAGGCCCCGTACTCCATGACGCGAGATAATCTGCTTGATAGCTTGGGAAGTAGTGAGACGCTTGATATCTCGCAAGGGAGAGTTTGGTAGTATTGCGCCCGCCGAAGCTTGGGCTCGGTTCGCCATAAGAACTGAGGTTTGCACCACGTTTTTTGCAAGCTCGAAAGGACCTGGTTTTTCATAAGATCAGTGTGACAAGGAAAAATTGAGCCGGGTAGGACTCACAAGCAAGAGGTGCTGCTGCTAAGCCTGCTGCCATGCCTCCAACACTGAAGGTTACTAGAGTGCCCAGAGTTGGCAGGCTGCCTGGTGTATTATAATAGACAAGAGGCGAAGTTCCAGTGGCACGCTCGATGGTATCTGAGACTAAGTGTTTCACCTTTTGATAGACGGTAAAGTTGATGACTCGGACAATCGTAACACTTGCGAGCGGCGGAAGAGCACCTGTTAGAATGAGCCAAAGGCCTCCAAACAGTAATTTGATATTCGAGTGAAATATTACCAGCAGTGTATCCTCGAAGGCCTTCAGTTCTCCACATGTAACGGGCACAGTGTGCATAACCCTTGAAGTCATGCCTTTGCACTCGCAGGTTAATGAGACGTAGTCACAAAAGAGGGTCAAGGGGTTTGATATCTAATGGCACTCACGTCTGCATACGAGTCTTCAGATTCTCCAGCGGGGTCTGCATCGAGACAGGCTGTCAGCAACATTTCCAAAAACATCGAGCGAGGGAAAACGGTCCCCCAGCGGCTTTTCAACCTACCGAAACCAAGGTCGCGATGATTGTTGACACCCCCGACGAGACTTGCGTACGATACTCTTTAAGGAAACGATTTCGCTTGGAAGTATCGGTCCACCAAAGCGCGGAGGAACCCATGGCAGATGGTTGAGCTGGTTGTGTCGTAGTTGAGATATTTTTGGTTACATGACCAGCATTGTCTCGTGGGAAAGTCATTTAGGGCTTTGAGGAAGAGAGAGATCCCTTTTAGGGAATGCACTGTAGGATCCTATGGAACGCAAAATGGTCTCTCGGCGTGAACACGAGCAGACCTCTCGGCGTTCCACGGCCGTCCATGGATTGAAGCAGACAACAGAGGTCGTCTGTGCTTGTTGAGCTTCCAATTCACCCCTTCTCAACAGGAGGGATTGAGAACCAGAATGGCTCAGAGCCTGAACAGTGCAGGCGTCTCTGCGACCGTGTGTGTGACGGACAGTAGCACTTGGATGCTCTGGAGTTTTGAATGCACCAAGCAAAGACCAACTGATCTCTACTACAACAGTCCTTCTGCTTTTCAACCAGTTTCAATTGATCCCACTGGAGCAGCCTAATGCACACAATTGGTGAGAGGAGTTGACTATCCAAATAGAAGATTGTTTTTGTGTTAACTTGGAATCACAGGAAAGGCACTCCCTTGCATAGGGCTAGCTTGTGACAAATACCCGGGGCACCAGGTTCACTGTTCCTCACGCCAACACTGGGAAGAGTCAGACTGAAGAGGAGAACAAATCCAACTGCTCACCCCAATTGAAAAGCAAGACTGGCTGCCCCCAAAAGTGTGCAAAAGGAGCCAAAAGAAGCAGGGTGGGATAGAGTGGGAAGAGAGAGAGACAGAAGATGAAGAGCAAAGACACACACAATTGTGCTGTGCAGAAGGTTGAAAGTTGCTTGGTTCGCTGTCTGCTGGAAGTGGCTTGAGATGCACCCTGCTAGTTGGATGGATCTGGAATAGCGCTGTTTCCAGGGTCTGTGCAAAGTCTAGCGGCCTGCAGCCCGTCCAGGATCTCTCCAAGGTCAAGAGCACTTTTTTGCTGGCTTTCTCTGTGAATGCCAAACTCAAACAGTGTATCCTGATCAGGGTTGGATTGTGTGTATTCTTGGTTGATCTGGGACAGCTTACCAGGAGTCGGTGCACTGCAATCGAGAAAGGGATTTGATTCTTTGTAAATCATCCAAGTGTGAGGGGAAGACTCCCTGGCAGCCAGTGGGTGGATGGACATTCTACAGCATCCTCGTTGTCACTGTACCAGCACACCATTCCAGTGTGTCTCTACTGCAGCCACACTTCTGCAATATGGAGGATGGTGGTTAGCAGTGCTGGGGTCCGTCAGCTGGGCCTTCACGACCGCAATCCAGCCTTTGGGTCGCCGTTTTCGAATCAAATTCATCACGGGCTATATATCATGACTATGGCTGATTCTTAAGAACAGAGTGCATGGTAATATTGCTTCCTAGACGGAAAATAAGGGCATGTGCCGTATACTAATGTCCACGGAAGATATCAACTACTGTGGCGAGACTCGTGTCTACGTCAACTAGTTGAATTGGCGATGGAGGGGAAATAAGTCAACTAACCATGGGTACGAGGGAGCCACGAGACATCCAACACGATGCTTGTCGAACGCAGCAAAAAAGGTTTCTAAACGTACTGTAGTCTGTGCGGACGGACATATTCTAGACGGCTAGGTGAAGTTACCTACTTACCTAGGCTAACGGCGATGACCAAGATGTTCACGGAGTGTCAAGGTTGGGGTAGTGACAAGCAGCTCTAATATGCCCAGGCATTACAGAGTAGTTAGAGAATATTAACTATCTTTTGGCCTAGCGGTTAACTAACGACTCTTGTCACTCTTGACAGGAGCCGTCTATCGAACCTCGGGACCTCGGATCCCGAGAAAACACTAATCGAGACAGTATGCGGTTCAGCATAAATACTCTGCTCAATATAGAGCACATTGAAGACCGAGTGAGATCGGTACTGATTCGTCAAGGAGAGTGTCATTCGCAGTATCTATCAGTTTGAATAATCCTCCGATGTATGTATGACCTTGCGAACCCCGACCTTCATGCAGCGCTGCGGGATCAAAGCATTGAAACTGCGCTGACCCAGATGGTGAACAGTGTCTAGCAAGCTAAATCAACCCGAAGAAAACAAACGAATCTTCCATATATCTTCTCAGAATGGGCAAGCGAGCCGCTTCTCCCGCCTATGTCCTGGGCGTGGGCATGACGAAATTCATCAAGCCCCGCGGAAAGGTCGACTACACCGAACTTGGCTTCGAGGCCGGTGTCAAGGCCATGTTGGATGCCCATATCACATACGATGAGGTCGATCAAGGCGTTGCTTGCTACTGCTACGGCGACAGCACATGCGGTCAGCGTGTATTCTACCAATTCGGCTTGACCAAGATTCCCATCTACAACGTCAACAACAACTGCTCAACCGGCTCGACAGGTCTAGCAATGGCCAGAACAATGGTCTCACACGGCGCCGCGGACTGCGTTCTGGTCGTAGGCTTTGAAAAGATGAACCCCGGAAGCTTGCAATCCTATTTCCAAGACCGTGCGAATCCCACCGGCCAATTCGGTGCCATGATGGCTGCCACAAGAGGCGTCACCAATGCGCCAGGAGCTGCTCAGATGTTTGGTAATGCTGGAAAGGAGTATATGGAGAAGTAAGACCTATGTGCTGCCTACTTTTTTTCGATGACGTTGGGCCATCTCTAATTTTGCTTCCGAAAAAAATAGATACGGTGCAAAGGCCGAGGATTTTGCTGAGATCGGCCGCATCAACCACGAACATTCTAAACGCAATCCCTATTCTCAATTCAAGGACGAATATACCCTTGACCAGGTCATGAACGCTCCGATGATTCACTATCCGTTGACCAAACTCCAGTGCTGCCCTACCTCCGATGGCGGTGCCGCCGCCGTGATCGTTTCTCAAGACTTCCTCGACGCTCGCCCACATCTCAAGGACCAAGCCGTCATGATCGCCGGCCAGTGCCTTGCTACCGACACACCTTCAGTCTACGACCGGAGCGCCATCAGCCTTATGGGATTTGACATGGCTCGATATGCCTGCCGAGCCGCCTGCGAAGAGGCGGGCGTCAATGTCAAAAACGTCAAGGTCTGCGAGCTCCATGACTGCTTCTCCGCCAACGAGATGACCACCATCGATGCGCTTGAACTCTCCGAGCCCGGAAAGGCCCACGAAATGGTCCGCCGCGGCGACATCACGTACGGCGGCAAGATGGTGATTAACCCCTCTGGCGGACTCATCTCCAAGGGCCATCCGTTAGGCGCCACTGGTATCGCGCAGTGCGCGGAGCTTACTTGGCACCTCCGCGGCTGGGCCAACAACCGCTTGGTCAAAGGAACCGATGTGGCCCTCCAGCATAATCTCGGACTCGGCGGAGCCGTCGTCGTCACCGTCTATAAACGTGCTGATGGAAAGGCTGCTGAGGCGGTTTCAAACGACCAAGTTGGGAAGAAGAATGGGCTTGGATATAACCCTGCCGTGGAGGCCAAGGGTTTCACCGTGGAGCAAATGAACAGCGTCCTTAGCAAGGAGCACAGGAGCGATTGGGCCATGGCCGACACTTCGGAGAAGGTTCTGGCTCGTTTCTAAGTTCCAAGGGGCATTACCATATATACCCACCTGACTGAGCGATTCCGTCCTTGATGCAATTTGTTTTCATCTCTGTAAATACCTGCTTTTTTTAATGAAGTCACGCATAACATTAAATATTACTCTGTACAACTGACGAGGTAACTATATTTCAATAGCGAAGTGGTGAGGTTCTGTCGGCCTCGGGAGGCATTTGAATCTTCATGGTCAATGCTTAGGATGGTCGTGTTGAGGGTTTGCCTCCAGCTCTCCCACCAAACCAGCAAGTTGCAACGTATCATGCAGAAATATAAAGCTTGATGACAACTTGAGTCTCCCAGGCGCACTAGAATAGCTAGGATGAGAACAGTATCCAAATAACACCAGACACGACATAAAAAAAGTGGTGATTGCTGCTGGGTACGGTACATACATACGTTAAGACAATACCGGCGTCAAGCTACCGCTATTCCCTAATGGGCTAGCGCCATCCACTCCCAGCAGTTGATTTTTCACCTCAAAAGTCTTCCACTTCGAATCTCTTCTTCTTCTTCTTCTTTTCTCTCATCAATTCAGGTCTCAATACCCTTGTTTGGTACTTCAGCATTTTACATGCTTACCGTTACCTCAACAAATTATGTCGAAGACCGAGAAAGAACACGAACAATGCCCTTTATAATCCCAGCTTTTCCTTCACAACATGGATATTCATGGGTTCGCTTTGGGCATATATTCTTCGCTTTTTCCTATCTTTTATCTTTCAGCACTTTTTCTTATACCGGTCTCTTTCTCTAGAAAGATACATGTCGAGATTGTTTTGGCTTTTGCACGGTCTACACGACATGAAATGGGAAAATCGAGAATTGGCGGCTCGGTTATGATGAGTGCGACACCTCGCGCAATCTTACATTTGAGAAATGCTGGCTTCTTCAACCGCAGAATCCGCAAACGTCAATTCTCACTTACAATGATCTACTAACTGCAGATAAGATGACACGTTCCGATATGATGACCTCACAGCGTTTCCTGCGAAGAGTGTGTCAGTCCTCTCCATCCCGCTGCGTCGAGTTGGGAAGATATTGTGGGCGTTCGATATATATTTATAGATTGTCTACATTTATTCGGACTTTAAAAAGTACGAGCTCGTGAAAGGCATCTTCGAAGCTTCGTTCGTCCTTATTTTCGATGACTTAACGAAGTCAAAAGTATGCCAATATTAAAACTGACCAAATTTTTTCAAATTGTCGGTCTCTTTTGTCTTGCGTCTGCTGCTTTTTTACATAAGTCATGGCGTGCAACTTAAGTGAGATACATTTTCGTCCTTAATGGTACTCGGATGTGGAGGTATCGAGGCAATACCAATGTATTAGTGTCCGTGGCTAGATAAATGGATTCAACTTCCAAGTGCATATACATTATATATATTCTTGTCTTTTCAAATGAACAGCCTTATCCTTTTGATGGACTAATACAGGTTCCTGTGATAACTATCACTCTGGTATCTTCATACAATATGCAAGGGGAAAGGGAAGATGTGTGCTCATGTAATGGAACCATTCTTTATCACTGCAATCCATCCATAAGTGATATTACAAAAAAAAAATCCATAAGCATCGAAATAGGTAAAGAATTGGAATGTTCAACATTCAAACATCAGGGTTGAAATATACAGAAGCGTTGTGTAAAAAGAAAACATTTAAGGGGGGGGGGTATTTGCTTGCATCCCACAAATATGTCTGAGAATGCGAGCTATTTCATCATTGCCATCAAAAGTAAGCACCTAGTACCAGAAAGGAACAGCACGCTTCCGTGTTGGAGACATTGGAATGGAGCCTAATCATCTGTTGTTAGCCTATGACCAGGATCGACCATGACACTTTAGAACGTACCTCCAAAGCCACCTTCGCTTCCCAAGCCCGTTCCAGGAGGGAACTCCGAAGCACCGCAGAGACAAGAACAAGAACAACCAGCATTGCCCATGTTTCCGTTTCCTGGAACGATTTGGCCTCCCTGGCCTCCCTGGCCGCCTTCACCACCTAGACCGCCTTCACCACCGAAACCACCTTCGCCTCCCTGACCACCTTCACCACCGAGTCCGCCCTCACCACCGAGGCCGCCCTCGCCGCCGATTCCGCCTTCTCCTCCAATTGGGACTTCTCCGATTCCTGGAATACCACCTGTACCAAGAGGAATTTCTGCACCAATTGAGGATGTAGGAAGCTCTTCACCTTCGACAGGGGGAAGAGGTGGTGGCGGTGGTGGAGTTGCGCCTTCACCACCCTCACCACCGGTCTCCAAAGCCTTTCTTTTGAATTCTTCATGGGATTTTTCCGCGGTTGGGTTGAGACTGAACACCATCCCTTTCGAGCAATGAGGTCCTTGTTTGCAGTACATCCAAATTGGGTCTGTCGTAGTGACTTGGAACATCATGGTTGGTGCCGGGCTGACTGTGTTGTTTGGATTGGGCATGAAACCGGAATCGACCCCGGCATTCATCGCAATACAAGGCTCGTTAAAGGTGGATTGCGTGACGGTATGGTTTTGAGATTGAAAGGTGAAATGGACCATATCTCCAATAGCGGGATTGAGGGTTTCAGGGGTGAAGATGAGACCGGCGTCACCTCCAACGGTAACCTAGAGATTATTAGTACAAAAGCTATGGTATTCTGATGGTTGGGAGTAGGATACGAACCTGGTGAACGGTTCCTTGCTTCATCTGAGGTTTGTTCCATACATGTGTCTCGGAACCTCCGCCATTGTTTGTAGTGATGATTGTCACCGTGATGACATTCCCACCACCACCACCACCTCCCGTAAAGCCGTTATGACCTCCTCCAATGATTGTATTCCCGTGAGTATTCCCTGGAATGCCTCCTGGGGTCTGACCTCCGTGCAATTGCTCCCCACCGCCGAACTGAACCTCACCGCCATGTTGGCCTCCACCGCCGATCTGGCCACCACCACCATGCTGGCCACCACCGATGATCTGGCCTTCACCACCATGTTGGCCACCACCAATGAACTGGCCTTCACCACCGATGTGGCCTTCCCCGCCGAACTGACCACCTTCGTTTCCTGATGGCAGTGCAAACGGAAGCGAGTTCTCACTGCCTCCAATTACTTCAGATCCCATGCCTTCTCCGGCCGCAACCATGGCTGCGGCAAAAAGCGAAAGCAAAGGCAGAAATCGCGTCATCTTGTCGTGGATTACCCTTCGTGAAATTGGATACTGACAGTTGGAAAGATGCTATAGAAAGAGCAAAGGTGCAGGCGTAGACAAGCGAAAGGTATTATAATGTTATCGAAGAATAGAGTGAAAGACTATGAGAGAACCTGCTCGTGGCGTTGATATAATGCACCCGCCGTATTGAACGAAAGAGATCCAGCCCAGTGACAAAAGAATGAATATGAGAAGAAAATGGTGTAGCACCACAAATGATAAACCTTCTCGTTCCCTGGAAGGAGGAAGAAAAGAATAGGAATGTTGACAGATATATCCCAGGGGGAATTGCCCGTTGTTAAATGTTGCATTAAATTAGGGGCTTTCCCGATGCTCGAAGTTGGAACACATCCTGTCTTGAAGTGAAGGCTAAACATGTTCACATCAGACAGTCAAAGTGACATCTTGAGCCAAAAAATCCTTGGTCGATATGATGTCTGCACGCAGTGGCAAGATGTTGGAGCACTGTCCGCTGAAGCTCTGACGTTGGTGAAGTCAGAGATGTGTCGCGAGAGTCTCACGCTACCGGGACTCCGTGTTTCAGGGTTCAAGACGCACGCACCCACAAAGTGACAACGCCAGCGGCCGCACTCCAGCTTCTCGAGCGAAAATAGCATTGGAGTGAGAATAAAATCTAATAATTGATTACAGCGGACCAGCCGTCTAGGTCTGGCTTCTCGTACTGCAGCTTGCCGAGTGCTGGACGCCAATGCTGGCGTGCAGCCAAGCATACTATCGTAGCCAGAACCACGCTCTGAACCCCCAGCAGGGCATTCAATAGCTAAACAGTCACAGCCAGCATAAGGTCTTCTGAAAGTGGCTTGGTTTGCCTCCTCGAACTGTGCTGTATTTATGCCGATTACATTCCCCCGTTAGCCAGGGCATGGCATTCCCCAAAAATGAAACCCCAAGCCACATCAATGGATTGCACACTCCCGCTTTCGGCAATCGAAAGGATTCTAATCAAGTAAGTGATGCTCTTTTCGGAACTCACCACTCCAAAGCGGCGCAGCTCTTGTCTCAAAAATCCGGATCCATCAGCAACTTACTAAAGTTGGCATGAAAGTCGTGGGCCGGATTCCAAATACAGTCATAGTGGCTCAACTTTGTTACTGTGGGTTTGCGCGTCGTTGGCCTTCATAAAGCCCTGTATGATATCCGGCAAGATACCAAGCCATCATGAGGTTCTTGAGGGCCCCGTCTTCCTGGCCTGTCGACGAAAACAGTGGGCCCTAATTAGTATACTTGGCAACAAAGTGTCAATACTAGACGGAACTTGACATAAATTGGCTTACCGTCAGATGCATTAGCTGCTCCCAGAACCATTTGCGGAATGCTCGCGAATGCCCCGCTTGCTTGGCTGGCTTCGGGTTGGGTTACAGAAGGACCGCTTTGGGCTTCGTCCTTACGCGGCCGCTTCGAGGCTGGTTCCTGTTTTTCCCGTTTGTCCTTATTTAGAAACCGTTTTCGATATGCCACAATCAGGTACTCGAGGGTAGTAATTCAAAGTTTGTGGTTTATAGCGAAATGGAAGGCGAATTAAGAAACATGACAGACACATACCTGAGTGGCGGTTAAGTGAGATGATCCTCCTTCTTCTTCCTCCATAACTTCACCATCTTCGCCTGAGATTACCTCTCCGGATTCCAGGTAACTCGCCTCAGTCTCCAGGGCGGGAGGAGGAACTCCATCGCCGTAGTCGTCGCCACCGTCACCGTCACCGTCACGCTCTTCTTCAATCGCCTTTGCAGCCTGGTTAGCTTCATAGTCCCGTAAAGCAGCTTCTACATTCTGCGATTTTGCTTGAATGCTGTGAAAAAGCTGATGAAACACGGAATGTTAGAGACTGCAAGCCATGTTTGTGACAGAAAGTAGCCTAACGTTTGCGACGGAGAAGCTTACCTTGTATTCTTCTGCTGCAGCTTCCCAAGACTCTATCAGTGCAGAGTCGTCCCATATTTCATCATGTGTCAATGGCCGCTCTTTTTTGCCTCTCTTCCGTTTCCCCATTTTTGCCGGTGAAGATAGCTCTCGTCGTCGCCAAGGCAGATCGCAGATGAGATGTGTTGAATTCTGCCGTATATTGAGATTACTGCTTGTATTCCTCTGATCTTCTAATTACCCATTTGGGGGGGTCTCGTATAAACAGAGATTTCCTTCTTGGCAGAAAGTCAGAATCAGCCCAATTAATTCTTCCAACCCCCTATGCCAACATCAGCAATTTCCTTCAATTCTTTTATCAGCTGATTTGGGCCATAATTTCTAACACACCCTCTCAGCTTGGATAAATCTTTCAGACAAGCTGAGATCCTTCAGGCAAGCTGGTTTTATCAGCTTTATTCACTTTATCAGCTCTATTCTCTTTATCAGCTTTATTCTCTTTATCAGTTTTATTCACTTTATCAGCTTTTATTCTCTTTATCAGTCTTATCTGCTTCATCATCTATAATCATATCCTCTTCATGAAGCTCATGAGCTCATCATTCTTCAATTTCTACTGTGAGGTTCTCTAGGTCTAGTTGGCAGTAAAATCATTGAAATTCCCTCTTTGGAAGGATCTTCATTAATCTATTGATTATCATGTCATTCATCAGGATATACATAACTTGGATTCATCTCTCAAGAGCTTTCTGTCAAAACTAGTGATTATAAATATCAACATGACAGAGCTTGATTCATAGACAGACAATATTTACATTCACAAGATTTATCATCT